>CM077084.1:198271101-198643247 GCA_039513925.1 Platanthera zijinensis
GTGTTAGGTTTGCTGTTCTTTGTTATTGATAGGATTTTAGATCTGGTTTGTTTCATACGGGCCTCGCTAGGTTTACTGCGTGTTTTTTTGGTTATTGTTTAGGGTTGTTTTTTTATGGGTGGTTAGGTCCTCTTCGTGCCATTTCGGACGGTTGGCTTGGACCTTTGGTGATATGCTTATTGATCCTTCGTGCCACGACTCCAAGTTTGCTTAGTTCTCGGTAGCATGTGACGAGCCCTTCTATGTTGTATTTATATTTATTTGTTGTGCTTTTTAGGCCAGGTAGCCAGGTGTGTGGATGCCAGCTTAGTAGTGGAGATGCCCACTCTACTGTCACCATCTGGCCACAGTGGATGACTCCTGAGAGGTTAGCTACCTGCTCGAAAAGTGGGAACTATAAGTCTGTGTCGACATAGAAATTGCATGTGTGTGAGCATGGGTGAGTCATTGCATTGCATTCATATCATTACATTACATTACAAACACAAGATCCTTATCGTATAATCTTGTATGTACACTCTTATACGACGAGTTGCGTTACTATTGAGCCGATCCTTAACTTATATATATGTATGGGCATTCATATAAGTTAAGTTACTTCCTATTGTAGATTCATACTTATATACTGTGTTAATGGTAGAACTGCTAAAGTAGATCGATATACTCATTTGTTGTAATTACTCTGATATACACTAATATTGATAAATCCTATACCACCTGCTTGTACTACTGTTTCTATGTACCCTTGTCCTTTCTACTCCCGGTGCCTAAGAGTCACCAGGGAGCGGATGTGATAGCACTTAGTCTTTTGACTAATGATTTCTATGTCTTTCTTTTTAGGAGGAAACCCCACAGATAGAGCAATAACAGATTACGCGGGAGGACAGCCAGACCAGGGCGACATGGCCTGAAGTGACGGTACAATCACTGCCATTAGTGAATGATGGGAGATTTTGAGAGATTCATATTGTAGCCTTTTGTACTCTGATATTATAGAATCCTTTGTGTTTTTTTTATTTATAGTACTTATGGACTTATATACTGGTGTACAATTTTGACTTTTGTTTATTCTTTATGATGGGTTGGCATTGATGATATGTTAGCCGGCAGGATAGGATCTTGTAGTACAGGTTAGCCTATGTGCTAAGCTACCGTAAGGCGGATGTTCTTGGCTTAAGACTCTCCTCGGCTGTGTTTTGTGTTCCGGAGGGGGGGGGGGGTCTTATAGTACCTTTGTCCAATTTAGGCATGCACTTGCAATAGCATTCTTGTCAACACAAGAAATGTCTAAGTTCTCCAACTCCTGGATCAGATGTTCATCATGCATCTGCAACCAATTAACCATTGTTGGAGTCCGCCAAATCAAGCATTTGCGACTACATTTCCTTCTCGGGAGTATAGTGTATCTAGAAAGTATAGTCCCGGGACTCCATCCACCTTCACTGTCGCATGTTTAGATCCTTCTGATCTAATAAATATTTCAAGCTCTTATGGTACGTGAATATATCCACTTTCACTCCATATAAGAAATGGTGCCACAGCTTTAGTACAAATATCATCGCCTCCAACTCCAAGTCGTGGATGGGATAGTTCCACTCATGCACTTTCAACTAGCGTGAGCCATATGCGATCACTTTTCCGAACTGAAGAAGACGCAGCCTAAGCCGCTCCCTGATGCATCACTATATAGTTCAAAGCCGTCCGTACCATATGGTGACTTCAAAATAGGCACCGTGGTCAAATGACTCTTTAACTCTTCAAAATCTCGCACACATCTTGCATCCAAACGAACTTATTATCCTTCCTTGTCAGTGTGGTAAGAGGGAAGGAGATCCGCGAGAAGTTTTTTTATGAAGCGACTGTAGTAGCCACCAGTCTAAGGAAACTCCGAAATCTTCTACAGTAGACAACATAGGCCACTCTCGTATCACAATTATCTTCGTCGGATCCACCGCAATACCTTCTCCACTAACCACATGACCAAGAAAGTCCACTGACGATAGCTAGAACTCACACTTTGAGAACTTAGCATACAGCTTATTTCTTCTCAGGGTGTGCAACGCCATTCGCAAATGGTTCGTATGATCTTCTTCAGACTAAGAGAACACTAAAATGTCATCAATAAAGACGATTACAAACATGTCCAATTACTCTCAAAACATTCGGTGCATTAGGTCCATGAACACTGATGGGCATTAGGTAGCCCAAACGGCATTCAGTGAACTCATAATGACCGTAGCATGTACCAAATGCCATTTTAGGAATGTCACATTACAAAATCCTCAACTGGTAATAGCCGGACTTCATGTATAGCTTTGAGTATATTATTAATCCAACCAGCTGATCGAACAAGTCATCAATCCGTGGTATCAAATACGAGTTCTTTTCCGCCAGTTTGTTCAGTTCTCGATAATCAATGCATAGCCGCAAGCTTCCGTCCGTATTTTTCACAAAGAGGACCGGTGCGCTCCAAGGTGACATACTTGGGCATATATAGCCTTGCTCTATTAACTCGTGAAATTGAACTTTTAGTTCTGTCATCTCCTTTGACATAACATAATATGACGAGCAGGCCACACGTTTCGCACCTGACACTAACTCAATAGTGAAGTCAATCTACCGCTGGAGTGGTAACCCCGGAAGATCCTTAGGAAACACATCCGCATACTCCGATACAATCAGAATGTCACTCACACTGGGCTTTGGCTCAATATCCTCCAATAGCATGAAGAACAACTCTGTGCCCTTCCGAATTGCCTTGACTACCTAGAGAGTAGACATCAATATCTTGCTCGATCCTCACATACCGGCAAATTTAGTCTCCCATTCGGTGTTCAGTCCCAGTGTGAATTCCTTGGAGTTGCAATCTATATAAGCATGCTGCTCCGAGATCAATTCCATACCAAAGATTACATCAAAATCAGATATCAGCAACACAAATGCTTTCAATCCAAAATCCCGACTTCTTATTTGCACCTCAACACAGCAGGCTTGATCTGCGCGCATCAAGCACCCATTAGGTTGCAACAAATTCACTCGATCTGTCAGTATAAACAAAGTCGCTCCAATACGCCCATGAAGTCCTCAGACAGAAAGGAATGAGAAGCTCATGTATCGAACAGTGCTCTCGCTGTATATTTTGATATCAGGACAAAGCCTAATTCAAACAAATCATACACAAGCAACGCACAAGTAACTAAGTATGGAAAGCAATAAAAACATATGTTAACTCATACCTGTTACGATGTCACTTTGTTTTATGTCCTCCTGTTGGACAAGATTATAGACTCGAGGTTGCGCTTGAGATGTAGTTGACTCCACCACTACCTTTCCCTTTTCAGCATAAGACACCCGTCTTTTTCCCTTTCGGAATTCCACCAACAATCTCGAGCCATATATTCCACCTTACCATATGTATAACATGTGAGAGGACTATTTCCTGTCGTCACTTCAGGCATGCTCGAAGAAGCAGTAGGTCTTGAAGACCTAGCTTTTGACTTCCACCTCTTTCGGTACTCAGACTTTGAGGAATGCGACACTTTTAAATCTGACTACTTTACTGCCAAATCATTCTTACGCTGCACGCGCTTCATATCCTGCTCGAGGGAACGGGCTATATTGACCAAGGTAAGAAAATCCTGCATCATCGGTCCTGAGAGAAGTAGTCGTAGGTCATCTCTTAGCCCCTCATAGAACCAAGTTTTCCATTCCTCATCTGCAAACGTAAAGCCTGCATACCTTCCCAATCTCGTAAACTCGTGCAAGTAGTCTTTCAGACCTCTCGCTTGAGTTAGCCTTTGAAATTGGTTCTCCATCGCAATTTGCTATGCCGATGGAAGGTATCTTGCTAGAAATCACCTTGAGAACTCCTCCATTGAGATCTCAATCAACGGGACCAACGAACTGGTGCAGCTCTAGCTCATCCCACCATAGTCTCGCCTCACCATCTAAAAACAAGGTATCCACAGTGACTTTTTCCACTCTTCCATTTTAGTTGTCGTCAGGACTCTTTTTATTCTTGAGAGCCAATCTTCAGCTTGTGTAGGGGTTCCAGTTCCGTAAGAACAGGAGGATTGAAACTCATAACGTTTTCAATTGCTTCTCCGTTGCTCGCTTTGCGGCCATTGGTTCAATGACCACTTGTGTCACCGCTATATGCTCAACTACGCCAACCTATTCTTGGACCACCGCAGGGGTAGGAAGTTGTCTCTGACCTCCTGGTTGTGCGTTGATTAATGCGAACATGGCTTCAGCAACTAATCGTATAGTTTATGCAGAAGGAGGAGGTGTTGGCACCATTTAGTGCACTACTCTCCACCGAGTGCTGGGGTTCTTGTTGCCCCACACCACTTCTAGTCGCATATAATGTGAAACACACAATTAAGCAACTAAGAATATTTCCAATAACAATCATAGGAACGCGCAAGTTACTCAAACATGCGTATTTTCATTCCTAAGGGGACATTCTTGAGTTCGTTTTGTTGTAACGGTAAGCACATACACGTGCTCTCCACCCTCAAAAGAATTCGACCACGAATTCGCAGAAGGAAGACCAAGACAATCTGATACAAAATTTAAACACCTCCGTCCATCACATGAAATATAATAGAGGGTCCGGTCGGGGCCCACACCATATTCCATAGACAGGTAGTGGGATTACATGTTAATATCAAAAACTACTCGAATCCTAACTCAGCATTCTAACGGAAGCTTCAAGGGTTAAATTTTGAACTCAAGTATAACAATAATGTCCACTAAAAATACACAGGAATGTTATATAAAAATACACAAAAGTCACTATCGCAGGCGATAGTCACTATTGCCCGGCGACAGTCAACAATGATCAAAACTTTTCTGGCCTTAAGGCCATACATTTACTCTTTACAAGGTGTGGATTACATACATCGCATACAGGAGAGCGACACATGAAAGCAAAAAACTTCGCTTGGCCTTTGAGGGCCGACATAGCTTCTAGGGCTTTAGCCCGCTACTTCCCGCTCGGTTCTCCAGCACCTGCACAATGACAATCCACCACAAAGATGGAAAATAAGGCAACAGTCAGCATTTAGCGGACCATTTTTAACGACCCCACCCCTTACTTGGGGCGGCGACTCTCCTTCCCTACAATAGTAGCATATAAATATATATGGGCAACAAAAATGTGCATTTAAGCACTCATCACAACAGACTTAGGCTTAACGGCCACACGCCCCGTGCACTCAGGGTACATTCTCGGTGTACCGGACCACCTCCTGTTTAGAGGTCCAAGACATAACGGTTCATTCTTGAGCATTTTAGTCTTTTCAGCCCTAGGCCTATGACTCTCATTATGCCATTCGACGAGAGCCCATTACTTTAGGCAATCTAATCAGGGTAGACATAACACAGGTACAGTTCAGTCTCTTCCCATTGCTCAGATCACTATGCCACTTCCGAAAGCCGAAGCAATCAAGGATAATAGACAAGATGCGGGGGGGGGGGGTCCCCTTTCCCATTCAGCTCAACGGCCTTTAGAGGTGGGCACTACAGGCTCACAACTTTGTTACGGCACTCAAGGCCATAATAGTTGGCCTCCACGGATCAACTCACATGCCAACCCCACGGTCTTCGCGAGACAGGAATCGCACCAAAAATATGCTGGCACTCATGGCTATCATAGCTGGGCACTATAGGATCTTAGCTTTTCTTATCATCACCCCGGGTCTCCCTGAGACAGGCCTCACAAACATAGCTCACTGGGAGCTATCGCTCGACAATACTCGCTGTCGCCCGTGATATCCAATAGTTTTTAACCGTGTAATTTCTTGGTTATTTTCTTGGAGTGCATCTCCAGTACTTCCTGCTACTCCATTTCACAGGCATAACTCACAAACCCCATGAAATATTTGTTTATACGTAGAGTCTTCTCCGACATGCAAAATAAAACATCACCAATCTAGACCAACCTGTTCGGATGGGCTTCACACAGCATGCCTATTCTGTACTGTAAAATTTCGGATCTATATGCAAATTTAATTGTGGATAACAATGATCGACCCACTGGAAACCACCTTTCTTCACCTTTTGGTTAGGGGTTCCATGCACGTATGCAAATTGAGGACTTCACTTGTCCAAGGAGAATTATTATCCTTGTAATCCGTTTCGGGGCCATGGAGAAGCTTTTTGTCCGGTTGGAAAGGAGCACCTCTCTTTCTCTTCGCGGATCTAGCCTTGGATTTTGATTCCGTTCACTGGATCTCCTTCACCAAGCATTTTAAGCTCAGCCTCACCCTTCTTCCTTAGCTCTTTCCACTCAAGATCTTGATGAAATGAGGAGAGAGAGTGAAAGAATAGAAATGAATCTTCTTTCCACCTAATCTCTAATTAAGTGGTCTATGGATTAATACCAGCCACATGATCCTCACATCAAAAATAAGCAAAGGCCACAATTTCAGCTGAATAGTAAACATTGACGCTATCGCCTGGCGATATCCGCTATTTCCTGGGTGATATCATTGATAGCCGCTTTGACCAGCGTCAACCACCGCTCTTCGTCCACCGCCCAGCCACCTGACACATGTCCACACATACGTGGAACAATAGCCTTTTGATATCTACTGTCACCATTCCGATAGCTCACTAAACTCTTTATGGCATCGAGTGCGTTGAGCTCTCTCAACGCTTTAAGGCGTCAAGAGCATTGAGAGTTGGGGTTATCGCCACGCGGTACCCACTATTGCCATGTGATAGTCTCTTATTCAACGATTCGTTGAAAGGTATCGAGTGTGTTTAGCTCACTCAAAACTTTATGGCGTCAAGTATTATTGCTATCGCCGCCGGCTATACCCACTATTGTCTGGCAATAACGACCAAAAGTTCTGCTGTCAAATTAAGGGCATTACAATTAGATAATGCAAGGCTAGCATAAGGATAAACTTAGTGTCACAAGATATAGTTTTTCAAATATAATCTCTCAATATGCAAAGGAACATATCGACTTATGCTAGCCGATCGTGTAGAATGATGGGAAAAACCCTTATGATTTACCTTAGCAAATTATTTTAAGTGATTTTACATCCTAGGTTTTTTTACTTATGTTGTATAGAGTGGGTAATATGGTCTTAGAAGGATATCAGTGGTGTAAAGGACATGAGCAGGGCACACTAAATCTTTGAGAAAAGTAAAGAAAGCCAACATGTGTCGACTAGAAGTCGACGCAACTTTGAATTAATGTCGACGTTTACCTCGTATTAGCTGTAAGAGACACAAAATAAGTGTTGGGTCTATTGATCACAATATCCTAGATTTGAAGGTCCATATGTCAATGGTATACACATGAATGTATTTGATGTATGTCCTTAGTTCAATGTATGTAGGTTGTTCTTTGTTGAACTGATTTGACATGTTGTCAAAGTCACAAAGTCAGATGGACTCTTGACAGGATGCTGGCAAAGCAGAAATCTAGTTAAGTTTAGAAACATTGAGTGAAGACAGTTCACTCAACGCCCAGGGGCTAAAAGCGTCGAATGATGTTAAAGCAGTCAAGGCCTCTATATTGCCAAAGAAGAAATCTGGGTAAGTACAGAAGCGTTGAGTGAAGGAAGTTCACTCAACTGCAAGAAGCAAAAGCGTCGACATGACAACATGCAGTCAAATCCGCACAGTTATTTTCAAAGAAATCTGTCTAAGTCCAGAAGCGTTGACTGAAGGCACTTCAATCAACGCCTACTTAACAGATAATATTTATAAGTACAGAAGCGTTGAGTGAAGGCAGTTCACTCAATGCCTCATAAGGAAGCCAAACAAAGGCAGAAAGTGTTGAGTGAAGAAGATGCACCCAACGCCTATATTCAAAGAAATCAATCTAAGTTCAAATGCATCGAGTGATGAAGGCTCACTCGATGCCTAAGCTGTTAGACTATAAAAGTCTATATGCGTTGAGTGAGGAAGGCTCACTCAACGCTCTCAATGCCTCAAGCCGCAAAAATCTGCTAAGAACTTATGCGTTGAGTGACAAGGCTTCACTCAATGCCTATGCAGTATGTTTGAAATTTTATAAGTCTAGAAGTGCTGACTCATGCTGACGTCAGTAGAAATACAAAAATTATGCGACTTGCATGCAAGAAGACAAAAGGCACTGCATGCCTTTAGTACAGCTGTAAATGCAAATGTGATGGTACAATTGCCATTTCCGGCCAGCCCATACTGTACAAAGGGTCATTGAGCGGCAGGATACAAAAGGATAGTTCCGTGAAATTAGAAAATAACCTAACGGGAAAAAAGCAGTCATCTTCCTCCTCTCTACCAAGTTGAAGAGCTCGGAGAAAAACTCTCTCACTGTTATTCTGAAGTACACACAGTTAGCTATTAATAGTCTCATCTTCAACAGCTAGTTCAGGAAGAATTCTTTCTGAGTTGATTCACAACACAATCAGAATATTATTAAAGATCCATTGATGGTGCTGTGAAGAGTATAGGACTGAGTCTTCTCAGTTTAGGAAGGGGCAGACTCAAAAATCATTTCTTTGGAGTCAAATAATCAAAACAAACAACATTTCTTTTGTAGGATCTTAGATGATCTGAGTTGTAAGCCTAATCTATAAAAGCTGAGTGTAGGATCCTTCTAGGGATTTGAGGTAGGTCCTGTGTGCCTGAGGTGTAGGTGAGTTCATTCACTGAGTGTTGGATCCTCCTGTGGATCTAAGTGTGGGGTTTCCTACTAGCCTGAGTGGTAGGACTTTGTTTAAAGTCTGAGGTAGGTTATTTGTTATCACTGAGTTGTAGGAGCATCATTTGCTCTATGTGGTAGGCCTTGGGCCTTAGGTAGGACTTGTAGGAGTCTGAGAGATCCCGAGGGATCTGAGTTTAAAGTCTTTAGTTTTCAAGGCAGCTAATCACCTGTGGGGGGGGGGGGGGGTATTAATAGGTTTTGGTCTCTTTTGAGATTTCCCTCTTTTATGTCAGTTGTGAGTTAGTTACTATCAACTTTCAAGACAGACCACAAAAGCAATCACAAGGTTTATAGTGGATCCCCAGATTATGGGTACATACACTATCCCTTCCACCTCTCTAACAGTGTGTTAGATAAGAAACTTCTCCAAATCTCGGCTCCTTAGAGCTTACAACAAAGATCCCTCAAGATCTCTCAGTCTCCTCCAAGACTTACCTCAGGCACAAAGCCTTACCTCAGAGCAAGCTTGCTCCTACAACTCAGTGACCAGCAGATCACCTACCTCAAGTACACAAATGCCCTGCACTCAGTCTAGGATTATAGCCCTACCTCAGAGAGAATGACTCTCCTATAGCTTATGCACAAAAGCCCTACCTCAGATCCAAAGCTAGATCCTACCTCAGACCCCAAAGGTCCTATACTCAGAGAGAATGACTCTCCTACCTCATGCAAACTGCCTTACCTCAGGCACAAAGTCCCTACACTGAGATCAACAAATGATCCTACCTCAAACTTTATAAAATAGGCCTATAGCTCAAATCTAAAGGATCCTACAGAAAAGAAAGTTGTTGTTATTGTTGATATGACTCCAGAGAAGTTCTCTAAGTCTAATTCTTCCCAAGTTGAGTTATCTCAGCCCTAACCTCTTCTCAGCAATAAGAATTTGATCTTCAATAAGTTGCTGCTTGTGTTAGAAGTAACTTAAAAACTAAGTCTCTAAACTTGCTGTTGAAGACTAATGAGTTGAAAGTTTTTGTTAATCTTCAAACAACTAACCTTGAATGCAGAAAGTTGAAGACTCTGCTTAATCTTCTTTCTCATAAAGCTTTTTTAAACATGTTGTAGCTGATGAAAACTGCTATAGCTAACTGTAAGAACTTTTAGTTCAGCGGGTTTGAAACTTTAGCTTCAAGCACTCAACAATGGAGAGGAAGAAGACGATGAAGTTCCGCCTCTTTTCAAAATGAAAGAACCTAAAAGGTGTTTTGCATCCTATGAATATATCCCTTTTATCATCCGCCGTCCAACTGCTATTTGACCCGTGGGCCCACTGAAGTTGTTGGCTGCAACTTATCTTTATCTACAAAAGTCACACTGTAGACCTGCAGCGCCGTTTGTCGTCTTCTATAGCTTTCCCAACAATTTGAAACTTTGCTGTCTCATGCTGACGTCAGTATCTGTGAACTTAGCCAAATTCTTAGTTTCATCCCAGACATTGAGAGCGATGAGTGAATAGCCTCTCAGCGCACAAAAACACTTAGACAAATAATTCTTCACTTCCAGGCATTGAGTGCATTGAGTGAATGGCCTTCACTCAACGCTTTTGTCCTTAGACAATCTTTTACTACTCAGGCGTTGAGTGCATTGAGTGAGCTATCCTCACTCAACGCATCTCGACTTAGACAGATATTTTTGTCTATCTTCTTAAGCTTTGACCTACCATTGCTATGTCGACGCTTTTCTCTTTGGCGTTGCGTGAGTTTTTCTGACTCAATGATTCTAGACTTAGCCAGAATTCTTGGCAGAATCTTTCAAATGCTTGAGCTTGACTCAATGCTTCTCTTTAGGAGTTGAGTGAGCTGTCCTTACTCAACGATTCTGGACTTAGTAGATTTTTCTGCTTGTCAATGCTGAGGCAATGACAGACTCAGCTTGACTCGACATCTCTTGATATATGACGTTGAGTGAACTGCCTTCACTCAACGCTTATGGACATTGCCGCATTTCTGTCTTGTAAACTGCTGGGCCTTGACTGTCCACCCTTTACTCAGCGCTTTTTGGAATCTGGCATTGAGTGAACTAGCTTTACTCAATGCTTGTGGCTTTAGACGATTTTTAGTCTTTCCAGCATCCTTCCTTGGCATCTGGCATTGAGTGAACTGGCTTCACTCGACGCCTGTGGACTTAGACAGATTTATGTCTCTCCACCTTTCTACTTTTTGTCCACCTATCACAACCACTTATACAACCTGTCTACACTTATTCCAAGGAACATCATGCACATAATGAGCTTGAACAATATCAAATACAACTATGCTCTTAGTGTTGATGGTGATGGCTCTTCAAATCAAATCTAGGGAATATTGAGGGAAATATTCCCAACAATCTTCCCTTATTTGAAGAAGGCAGAACACATTGCAATACTAAAAAGCATTTTCTCATAAAGAAAATAAATTTGGAAGCAGACTTTAAGCTTTCTCATACCACTTGAAAATTCAGAGTTGTATGAAAATTCAAAGCAGCTTTAACTCTCCTCACTACTTAACACTTAAGTGGAAGACTTTTCTCAAACCACTTGAGGGTGGAAACATAACATACAATGAATCAACATTGCTCTCTTCATATTACTTGAATGTTTCCAAGTAATATGCACTCCTCAGTATTCTATATCTCCCCCTAGGCATGTATTGTCCACCAATCCCCTTATCTGGCAAGTATAGCTCTACTCAGTATTCTACTCAGTATACTCTAATCTCCCCCTCTAGGGTTTAGGGTATTGCCTACCTCTCCCCTTTCTGGATTATTCAAAAAAAACATTTTCCTAATGAGGGAGGTGATAAGATCAAGGGAGTAATTTACTCTTGATCCTAGCCAACATCTTATGTTGATGTCACTTAAGAAATTATCCTTGTGACCAAACTACTTGACTAGGAGTCATACTTTTTGTGTTGATACACTAATACAATACATTATTGCAGCCACTTGAGCTAGCAGTTAACATTGTTCCACTTGATCCAATGACGCTCCCATACCACTTAAAGCTTCTACAAAATGCAGGTGTAGTAAGGAAGGTGCTGGCTTTTCCTCTTCTCCTGCAGTAGCATGTATTTTTAGCAGCAATAGTGACTTCATAGCAGCAGCCATCCACTAGGGTTAATCTCCCCCTCAGATTGTGCATAATCCTGAGGACTTGCTGATAAGCAGTGACAATCTTTGATTCACTACTGCAGCTACTGGCTGCCACTTAATAGGAAGCTGAGCTTGTTCCTTCAACTTGCTAGATTTGCTCCCCCTCAATAGGAACATCTGTTATCTTCTCTTCACTGGACACTTGAGTCTACCTTAGTCTTGATACCACTTGATATCACTTGAAAGTCTTTATGTCAAATGATAGACTTGATAGTCTTGATACCATTTTGGAGACTTGTCTACCTACAAGAAGGGTGAGTTCTGCAACAGAACTATTACATGGTGCAACTGAAGCTATGCCAAGTTCAAAAAACCTAATTCAAACTTAAAGGTGTTGAACTTCACTTCATCTAGTGTCTTAGTAAAGATATCAGCCACTTTCTTGTCTATGGGGACAAACTAAAGACAGATATCTTCCTTTTCCACATGCTCCCTAATAAAATTGTTAAGTTTGGCGGTTTAGCCAAACTAGTCGCAGCGGCTTATCTAGTTGGCTGTCTAGCGGTTTGGCCCAGTGGCCTGTTTAGTCAGCGGTCTAGAGGTTTGGCCCAGCGGTCTATATAGTAACATCTCCAGTGGGTTTGTTTGAGGCTGTAGTAGTGCATCAGATATTAGCCGCAGCGGTCTGGAGGTTAGCCACTCGCGGCCTGGTCTTTGGCTGCAGCGGTCTGGATAAATCCGCATTAATGATTAGAAGATTTATTGCACTTGCGGTTTGATGGCTTACAACAACTGCGGTTTGATGGTTAGCCGCAACCGCGGTCTGGTGGCAACTTGCAGTTGTGGTCTAGTGGCAACCCGCAATTGCGGTCTGGTGGTCACCGTAGTTGCAGTCTGGTGTCCTATTCCAACGGTCGTCCCTAGCTGTGTGGCAGCTTTCCTTGGTTGCCTCTAGGTGTACATATATTTGTTGTATAGTGTGCGATTTGACCATATTAGACCGCATAAGCCACCCGACTTGTTTTTTAGTCCCACATCGATTATTGTATTCTCTCTCATCCCCCCCCCGTTTTCTATAAATAAGAGGGCATAACTATGTGATGTAGGGAATGGTGTTTGACACTATAACGGCAAAGGGAATGACACGTACGCCTCTCTATTTCCAATACTACGTTCACACAAAAATTAAACGCAGCACGCTCACGAACAATGTTATCAATTATTTCTAACGTACGGTAACCACGCCATTTTAAGACCAAACAAACGACTATAGGTCGTCGTTCTCTCAAGCTAAAAGGACCCACCCGGTCCGAACGAGCGATGGTTGTACCAAAAGAGATCTACCGAAAAGTTCGGTTCGGAAATGGTAGATCTCTCCCAACAAAATGAAAACGAGGCTCACCAAACCTCTCGGGAAATTAAACAACTAGAAAGAACAACACATGCAATCGGAAAGATAAACCACGAACGAAAAACGATTCCAAAATAACACAACGGTATTCCACCAAATGAAAATCTAACAAAAATAAGAATCACACAAGAGGAAGAAGATCTCGTTACCCAACTGGAATAGATGATTCCGGTTCACTTTCAAGGATCGTTCTTCCACGACTCCGCCAGAGTTTCGCCGACCGGAGAGAAACTTGTCCACTTCCTTTGCTTCACGTCGTAGTTGGAGTTCCACAAAGAGAAAACCCTTTGCCTAGGCCGATTTCTTCAATGAGGGGGGTGATTTGGGTGTTGTGGTGGGTGATCAGGTCTTGAAGGGATGAGGAGGGCTGGTCGGTTTTTTAGGTAGGATAGGAGAGGGTCGGGTTGTGAGAGGGTGAGGGTGGCTCGGCTTTGATGGAGAGGGCAAAGAGAGCCGACAGTTTTGGAGGATGAAGGGGGCTCGGGTTGGAGGTGGTGGTGGCCGACTTGATGAAGGGGAGGAGTTGGATTTCCTTGAGATCAAGGGAGGGGAAGGAGATAGGTGGCCAAAATAGAGAGAGGGGAGGGGAAGAATGGCCGGCGGCCAAGGAGAGGGAGGAGGGAGGGAGCCGAACTCCAAAGAGGGAGGAGAGGTAGGGGGCGGCCAAGAAGTAGGAAGAGAGAGAAATCTCAAAAGAGGATTAGGGTTTCTTAATTTTTCATTCACTTTTCTACTAAAAATAATAGAGTCCATGCCTATATATAGGCTTACAACAAGACTTGGCTATTTTCAGCCCAAATAATAAACATTACCAAAATTTAAAAATAACATGATGAAATGAAACAAGTTAGAGAACTAAATATAATTACTTAGTCTTCATCATGTAGGTGAACGCCATCGCCGTCCCCGTCGCCGTCAACATCTTTAACATGTAGGAAGTTGTCGTCTTCATCATGTAGGTGAATGCCATCGCCGTCGCCGTCGCCGTCAATCTTTAACATGTAGGAAGTTGCCGTCTTCATCAATCCTCCCCCGCTCAAAATAACTCATCACCGATGAGTTGGCATGGAGGTGCTAGCGCCGAAGAACATCATCCAAAAGAACCATCGCCGAGTCCGGAATCCAAGGGTCACCGGAGACCAGGCGAGCACACCATCGCATCATATATTTCTGAATACCACCGCTTGGAGAGGAGAGCAAAACACCAAATATGAACCTGTCTAGCAAAAATTTTGTCCTGCGGAACTTGGGAAATGCATTAGGCAAATAAAGATGAAAATTTTCTGCATCAACAGTCAACGCACCTCCATTGGAGGCAAATGGAGAGAACGATCCAAGAACAAGCTCACCCCCAACCCAAATGAAAACATAGTGGCACCAAACGTAGAGTTAAATATTTAAAAAGGTGGAAAAACACAATGCGTGAAATTTGAAACATTTAAACTAGGGGAATTACCCCATTAAGTGGTTAACTTCAACAGATATGTTGTTTCTCCTAATTGATTAAAATCCGAAAAGTTCTAACTCGCCGAATCGCCAACGTTTCTATAGTTCCAGAAGGCATCCGTTTAGGGACGAGACACACCAATAGTAAACTGAAAACCTTATAGGGAGACACCCTCTTATGTAAGTTAGCGATATATTGATAAGAAGACATGTGTGTGACTAGTGCTTCCTTACTGTGCTTATGTAAAATGAAAGCGCGAGAGGCAAATAATATTGCAGGCAGACTTGACATGTAAAATAGCGGTAACGGAACTACATGAGATGGAGCCAAGGGAACTAAATATGGTGGCACCAACGTAAAGTAATAGGGTGGCACTAGCGTAACTACATCAGGAGGCACCAACCCAACGAGATCTGGTGGTACCAACATAATGAGAACAGGTGGCACAAATGGGGCTACATCCGGGGGTACTAGTAAAATGAAATCAGGTGGTACTAACTGAATACAATCCGGTGGCACAAAAGATGGCCACATCATTAACGTACTCTCAGAGATTTGGTTAGTTTTAGAAAGTCGAGTGGACACCAAATTAATGAGACATTCATCATGACAAAACATGAAATATATTATCACACTACGAGGCATGTCCCAAGGAGGGTACAACATGTATTGTAAAATAGCATGACTCAAATCAGGCAAAATAAATTCATGTCTGAAAGGATCCGCTGGTCGGGTCAACATATCAGGAGGGAGAGTCGGTAATACTAAAACCGGGAGAGAGTTAAGATTGCATTTAAATTCACGCAATGGAGTTAGCATTAGGGGACGCTCATCCGGGTCTACTTCTATATCGTCTTCCAAAAATATAAACTCTCTCGCTAGGACATCCTTCCAACTCATAAGTCACGACATCAGTAACAGTACAAATCTCATGAATGGGAGCATCGATAGATTTCGGAGGAGGGGCTAAGTCATACCCAATGTTGAAAATACGGATTGATCATCCAAGTAAAATTCTCTGGGTTCAAGCCATCAAAATCAACCGAAAATCAAACAGAAGATTTTCCCTCGCAGAAAACTCAACTGGCTCGTCATCACCTAACTCGCTATCAGAGAAACATTCGCCACAAGATGACTCTATCAACTCAGGAATGGTTTCAGAAACATCGACGAGGGGAAATGGAGATGATTCCTCAGATGTGAGCACTATAATATGTTTCGGACTAAAAATAACCCGCTCGAGTCCTAACATATAATCGCCTACATCACGAATGGGAAAGCTCTCAGCATAATGTAATTCTTCCAACTCAACCAGAATATCAATCGACTTAGAATCATCAAAAGACTCCACAACGGTCAAGGTGGATGGCCCCGAAATGTCATCGAAGGGGAGTGGAGATGATTTCTCAAAGGATAAATCCTCATCCAGGTCACTAGGGTAACCAATTTCCTCAACATTGCTACAATCGTCAGTGATAATAGTCTCATCCTCAGTGACGGTCACATTCCTAATCACAGTCTCAGGCTCAATCATGATGATAGGAACACTCTCACCCCGCGGGCTCATGGCATTCCTAGCAATCATGTCTATCGAACTAGGGACAAGGGTCCCAAGCTTCTCTTTTCCTTCATCGGTAGGTGCACATGTGTTCGAAATAGTCAGATCTTGGTGGAACAAGGATCTAGCGTGAGACTTATTTTCTCTCCTATAATCTGAAAACTGGGAACGGCAGTAGGGCGGATAATACTCGTCCGTTAAAATATTCTTCATAATTTGCAAACTGACAAGTGAGTCGACGAAGGGCATCCCCAAACGTCTCTCCTCATTGAGCCAGAAGGTACAGGCTCGACCAAATTGTTGAAGTCTTGCAATGGGAATCCTGTGGGGATCCACAATATGATATTGCTCAAAATAACGCTCCAAATCTTTCACCCAACATAGAAACACTCGCGGTCCACCTAGCCCATCATATGTCGGAGCAGGAATCCTAACACGCCTAGAGGTGCCAGGTGGCGGTGCTACTTGACTAGCCTTTAGTTGAGCAACTAAAGCAGTAATCTCATCCATTATTGGGGAAAGGACAGATTTCCCTACGTTCCTATTGGAACTTAGAGTTTTTTCTCGGGAGACGTTGATGTCATGGGCCATTTCAGAGGGAATCAGAGAGAACACTCAATCGGAACCGGTGCACACGCATAGTAGAAAATTGCCTGGTCCTATTTATTTTCAAAGATAGATTTGTTCCCGCTAATATTTCAAAATAATATATAATTATTTGTTGATATTCTTGCTGGCAAAAATATGGAGATTATTAATTAATTTTTTATGATTTTTTTATTACTGAAAATAAAATTTACCGGCTATTGGCAGACCACAATTTTTTTTTGTAATTTTTTACTCTGAGGCGTGCCTACGAAGTGCGTGACAATGTCCTAAAGATTTGGGGAGGGGTGTCAATTGGGAAATTGACGTGAACCTCCCTCTGATACCAAATTGATGTAGGCAACGGTTTTGACACTATAATGGCAAAGGGAATGACACGTACGCCTCTCTATTTTCACTACTACGTTCACACAATAATTAAACGGCTCACGAACAACGTTATCAATTATTTTAACGTACGGTAGCCACGCCGTTTTAAGATCGAACAAACGACTATAAGCCGTCTTCATCACTATGTAATAATGATCTTTTTAGAGAAATAAAATTTGCACTTTATTTACCTCTTGGCTAATTTCTCGCTCTCTTTTCACATGGTATCAGAGCGAATTGATCCTTTGCTCCAATTAGATTGCGGTTTGTTTGTCTAACCGCGCCGGCTTCTTCCGGTTTTCTTCAAAAATCGTCTTCTTCCTGCTTGCTTTCCTCCCTTCCCTCCCTTTCTTGCTTGTCGCTCTCATGTGATTTTTTTTCTGTTGTGAGTTCCATATTTTAGTTGCGGCTTGCCGCTGATGTGTTGTCACCCAGACCGTGTAGAATCTTTCTCTTCTCTCTTTATCTCTTTCTTCTTATTCTTCTTTGAAACTTCTTTTCTTGTTCGCGCGGCTTCTTTCCCTGTTCGCGTGACTTCTTTGATTTTCTTCCACTTCTCCTCTTCATTTATCTTCTCGCTGTGCCTTCTCTAACCGCTGCAAACTACGCATCTTGGTCGCGACCGCTTTTCTTGTTGCTGGTGTGGTGTCACCATGATCTTATGGTTTTTCCCGCGCGGTTTGTTCGCTGCATCTTCTCTTCTCATGCGGTTTCTTCCGATTTGCTCTTCTTAGTGTCTAGTTATCTCCGACTTTTTTTCAAATCGTGCGGATTGAATCTCTGCCTCTCTCTTTCTTTGGTCGTTGGCTTTCTGTGACTTGTTTGCCGTCCTATTCGATTTGGCTTCTTTTGTCGGCTTGTTTCTTATCGTGCAGTTAGATTTTTCTTCCTTCTTGTTTCTATTTTGTTTGAGATGGATTATCTTCTCTCCTCTCAAGCTTGTGCTCGTGTGGCCTCCTCTAATAAGTGGCTTATTGACTCTGGTTCCTGATGTAGGCTTGACCGTTTGCGGGTTGTAGAGATGGACGCAACTAAAAACTAGACTCTCTAATGTGTCCGCTATATCAAACAATAATAAAACGCAACAATCTATTCTCGTACGTCCAAGAAATATTAAACTAATATGTTGGCTTTCTCGGAGAGGAATTAGTACAAGCATGTGGCGTGCGTGTTGGAGATGACAATAAAAAGTCCATGTACTTGAGCATTAATACAAACATGAGGGGTGCATGAAAGGGAAGAGAGCCTTAATACAAATTCAGATTTCTCCATGAAAAGGACCCATATATGATTTCAGATTTTAACACAACTTCAGATTTTAACAAGCAATTTCAGATTTTCCATGAAGGTGAATTAGCCAAGCCCATTGACATTAATCGCAAGCTTTCACAATCATAATCGAAGAGGTCCCGGACTAAAGCAATGATTCAAAATAAGTCTGAGTTATCCCCAAATTAAACAACAAAAGGGTATTCCTCCAATCTAAATTTATACGAGAAAATCGGACAAATTTAGTTTTAAAATCTGATTTTCTAAGACACAAATAATATCAATATTCCGGAAGAGAATCTCGGCCTCATTCTCCACCATAACCTCACCAATATTAAGAAGAAAACGCACAAGCAAAAGGGAGATAACGGCCATCATCGTCTTCAAACAAAATGTCGCGGAGGCGACCCGCAACATCAACTAGTAAATCTCGAACCCATGGCGGAGCGACGTCGCCATCAATCCTCCCCCGCTCAAAATCACTCATCACCGATGAGTGGGCCGAGAGAGAGCGGCGGAAGAAGGAAGAAGCACCCGGAGGCAAATCTAGCCTGAGTAGCCATGTAGTAGAAGAGCGGTCATCATCCACCAAAAGAACCTATCAAGCACAACAATAGCAGCAAGACTTTCGAGGAACCTCGAAGGGTGTCAATCAAAAGAAAAATAACTATTGTCTTACCATCCGATGTAAGAACCGAGGAATCCGAGTGGAAGAGAGACACGACAGAACTCACACTCCCCAACCAAGAGAATATATAGTGGGAGGTAGAAACGTCATAGAAAGGCACTCAGTTGGAAAAGAGACGTGCAAAAAAATCCGGAAAATTGAAAAGAGGTGATGTTGGGTATTGTATCCACAATTACCTGGATTTGAGGAAGCCACCTGTCAAGCTAAGATGAATTCACAATGTATTTGATGAACTATTTTTTAGTTGTGCTTGCAGTTATTCCATGCTAAGTACACACCAATGTCAGGGTGCAGTGGGTCAATATACACGGGTCTGTGCAATGTAATCCCTCGTTGAGCAGATCAGTGTGTTGGTCTACGTGTACTCTCTCTATTGGGGGTGTACTTAATTTCAAGTATAGGGTTTTAATAAAGCAAGAGCAGACAAGGAGCAAGGATGGGCCAAAGACCTGCTCACGGGTGGAAAGACGAGAATTCGTCTAAGTATAATTCGTCGAGAATCACTAAGTGATTCTCGCCGATTCATCGAGAATCACTTGTGATCCTCGACGAGTCGACGAGAATCACTAGTTGATTCTCGCCGGGTTGGGCCGGCTGTCTTGACACAGACAGGAAATTTATCTAAGGCAGAATCGTCGAGAATCACTTATGATTCTCACCGATTCGTCGAGAATGACCTTGCATTCTCGACGATTCGGTGAGAATCAAAAGTGATTCCCACCGATTCTCCCTGGCCCCTACAACCTGTGTTGCCTGAATTCACCAAGTAGAATTCGGCGAAATCGTAGGTGATTCTCGCCGATTCGTCGAGAATCACCTTCGATTCTCGCCGATTCTGTCTTGGCAATTTTTCCAAATTCCTGGACCGGTCCCTGATACTTCCTGCGGCATTTTGAACCGGTCCTAGGTCTTTGCTTGGGTGGGGCCCACAACGGTTATCTCTTGATCTACGGTATAAATACACTTGTATGAATGAACAGTAATAGACAGAAGATAGGCGATACAAAAACAAGCGGCCGACAAACCTAAACTCGCGGATCGTCTCCGCCTCCGCCGCCGCCGTCGTTCATTGAAGCCGATCTCGATCTCCTCCAGATCCTCTGTGACAGAAGCTTAGGTTAGCATAGCGTCTCACGCGTCTAACTAGAGATCCCTTGTCTCTTGATTCGTTGATCGGGAAAAACCTTCCCCTTCCGAATCGATCGAGACGACCGATCCTGGTGTGACCGTTGGAAGACCTTGCTTCCCTAGCTACGAAGTTTGAATCAAGATAGCACACAGCAGCAGCTCTCCGTCGCCGCCGGTTTCAGGAAGATTCAATCCAAGTGAGATCTAGGGTTGTGGACTCTTCGTTGACTTCAAGAACACGTCGTCGAACGAAGAGGGACACCTTTGTCTCCAAACGTCGTTTGTATTTCTTACAAGCATTTTCAATTTCTTTGTAAAGGACCGATTGGTCTCTAGTTGTAAGGGTTGGGTACAACCCGTGTTGTGGGAGTGGTGACTCCTACGTGTGGAAGGGTTCCTTCCGTTAGTGCAAGGATTGGATTTCAATCCTGTTAGTGAAGTGACCGAGTCGTCCCTGGTTGGGAGATAGGTCGAAGGGGGAAAGTGGACGTACCCAAATCGGGGAACCACTATAAATTGCTTGTGTATCTTCTGTGCTTTGTTGTTTTATTTTCTTGTGCAGGTATAATTTCAATTCCGCTAACACGCTGCAAAGACACCTATTCCCCCCCCCCATAGGTGAAGGTAGTTGACAGTAGGTGGACTTTCAAGTGGTATCAGAGGGAGGTTGCTCATCAAAAAGGTTAACACCTTGAGTAAGATCCTGCCTCCTGTGTCAACTAGAAGACGAGACTCAAGCATGGAGCTGGAATTTGATGTCCCTCCTCTGAGACTCCCTGCGTGCACAACAGAGTATTATCCTATCTGGAAGTTGAGAGTTATGTTTCATCTGGAGGCCATCGACCCTGGGTGTCAATCATCTTGGAAGAGGGTCCCTTCATTCCCATGAAGGCTTCTGAGTCTGGAGAGGATATCCTTATCCCCAAGAGTCCCGAAGAGATGTCTGAGACCGAGCTCTCACTGTACAACTTGGATAAGTTAATACGTCAGATCATCACTGACGTCTGGTCTGGTGTATCTCGTTCAAGAGTGGACAAGTGTAGGACAGCCAAGTCCATGTGGCAAACCATCTCAGACCTCATGGAGGGATCAGAGAAAGCTGGTACCGGTTGTCAGCAAGAGGATGAAGCCTATGTAGGAGTCCTTATTTCTGAAGATGAAGGGCATGATCAATATGTCAATATCAGGGCTCCTGTGTCCTTGTCAGAGACTGAAGAAGAAGCTGAGGAAAGCAGTTCTGATGAAGCTAACTCAACAGTTTCTGCCAATCTGGATGGCAACCATGAACAACAAAGTCTGACGCAGGTAACTTCTTCCTCATGCCCCTCTCCTCTTAAAGTTCCTGAAGACAGGAATAGTTTTGAGAGTAGTCCTTCCAATGATGCATGGGATACACATAGCTTTAATCAAAAGATTGATAATCGTGATTCCCTTGAGAGTGCCGTTCAGACGAGCAACTTACTTGTTGAGGAACAAGCTAAGGAGATTGCTCAGCTGAAGATTTTGATGAATCTCCAATTGGAATCCATCAAAGTAAAGAACTCTCAGATCTCGGATCTAGAAAGTCGTCTAGAGACCGAGAAGAGGATAGTTTCTATTTTCTCCAAGATTGATGCTATCAAGAGAAAAGCAGAAAATGGGTGGATCTCCCGAATTATTAAGTCATGGAGAAATGGGGAAACGGTGTTCAGACCCCCCCACCCCGAGTAGGAAGGACACTCATCATGCCTTCAGGTATGACCATAGGAATAACCATGGTCACTGCAAGAATGATCAGTCCTCTTGTGGCAGCACTCAAAATGCAAGGGCTGTCATGGCCACCCAGAAGAGAATACCTCCGGCTTCCACCAAGCCCTTTGTATTCTCGGCCACAGCCCCTACTCGTCATGAATCTGCCAGCATCAGCTCACAATGCGCCTCTCACCTCCCTAGGACTCTGGAAAGGGGGGATAGAAATCATGTTGTTAGGACTCATGAGGTCCTTGGAAGGGGGCTGACTGAAAAGAAGGCACCACCTCCCAGGCCTCATGACGACTGCCATATGCATTCTTTCCACCCTTCCAATAGTCACGGTGGAAGAGACAATTCTGTGAGCATATCTGGCTCTATTCCGTTTAGACCCAGAACTATGACTATCTCTGTCATCCGTTCAGGTCACAAACGACGATACAACATTCATGAGTGTTGGTGTTGTGGCAAAGTGGGTCATTTTGCCATAGATTGTTGGCACAACTATTCTGTATCAATGGCAAGGGGACTTCCACATCCTCGAGGCAATGTTAGTCTTCCCACCAGGATTCCTGAGGGAAGGCAGTCAAATTATTATGCTGACAAGAACCTAGGACCCAATACATATTGGGCTCCTAAGGTAAGGTAATATTCTTTGGTGCAGGGTAGTCTAGACTTCCGTGTCATGATGGGAGCTAGACAGAAGATGTTCCAAGATTGGTCTGGAACAAGTATCTGGAACGAAAGAAGCACTATCAACAATGGGATACTCCAATTGAATACCTGGTATGCTCTAATCAGAAGGGCTGAATGATGAATCTTACAATTCCAGGTATCATTGATCAGCCTAAATATTTGAGTCGTATTATGTCGACATTTACATATATATATATATATATATATATATATATATATTTATATATACATATATACATCTATGTGTGTTCTCCTAAGGGCAGATCAACACTATAAAAATAACCCTTAGATACATTATTAACGATGTATCAGTAAATTCTCTGATAGATTCGCGAAGGCTCATCAATAGGCATATATTACAAGCTGAAAATTAAAAAGGCGACACGTCTTTAGGAGTCACTAAGCATGTCAACTAACATAAAAAATATTGCAGTTATCGATCTCGACATAATTTATGAAACCTGTTAGCCAATGGTAGTGAGTTAGGAATCTCAGACAAGACATAACTTATGAGCTTAGGAATCTCCTAAGCTCTTCCCATATATTTAAACCCGGTTATAACATGAATCCCGCCGACCCAGTAAATCCCGCCGACCCAGCAAATCCCGCCGACCCTTCGACTTCCCGTCGACTCTTCGACTTCCCGTCGACCCTTGAACTCTGGAACTTCTGATTGTTGCCAATACCCTGTCCAACCACTTCCCGCTACTGGTCTCAAAGCACCTACCGAAACCTAGTCCCAGCACTTCCCGATACTCGCCGGAGCCCATCAACTTCCCGATTCCAAATCACTTTCCGATTCCAAGCCTCTTCTCGATTCTCTTCAACTTCGACTTCGACTTCATCGTGACCCAACGACCCTCCAAAGACTCCCTCTCGCTGCCGAGTATACGCCCACGCTCAGCTTCGGATCGGCTCGCCGCAACTCTGATAAAGCATCGTAGTGCCGGAACATTCACTGCATCTCCTTACAAGGTAATCCCCTTTTTATCCCTAACCGTGACTTAAACCTAGTATAGATTGTATCCTCAACCTCATAGTTTCGGAGATCCTTAGACTTGGAAATTGATACTTCCCTTCTTCCTAGTTTGCTATGGCTCCAAGAACCACCGCTGGGCTGGTCACTGGCTGTGAATTAGTTCGAACCGGGTTCTCACATGCCTCGGATGAGTTCAGAAACATCATCATCATGCTGGAAGAGGCTGGACTCACGTTTGTACTGGAGCATCCCTGCAAAATTCTGGATAAAGAAGTGATGGAGTTCTTTGCAACCGCCAAACTTCGGAATGAAGACTCTATCATCAAGAGTAAGGTTGCAGGTGCAAGGATCAAGATGTCTGCCAGGACACTGACTCAATGCCTGCAGCTTTCCAGTTCTGAGCACGAGGATTATCTGGAGGAACATGATAGAGCCAGGACCCTATTATTCTGTGGGCTAGCTAGGGGCACCAGATCGATAAAGAGAAAAGAAATGAATGAGGAGGGGAAACTCTTGTCCGACATCATTGGGAAAGTACTGATATGCAAACTAGGCTCACACGACCACATCTCAGCCGACATGTTCAAGATTCTTGTGGTGATAGTCTGCCGAAAGAGATTCAACTGGGGGGCCATGCTTTTCGAGAAGATTAAGTACACCCTCAGATCTCCAAGCTTTGGACGAATCATCAGCCTATTTCTCAATCAGTTGAACGGAGATAGGTTCGACATGAGCAAAGGAGTTCCTTTGCATTATTTGAAGAAAATGGACTCCAGCGTCTTTGACAGATGGGAGCGAATCATAGGGCAAGCTGCAGTGGTAGTTGAACAAGAAGAATCTCCTGCCGAGGACAACAGAACTTCAGCAGACTTCGTGGCAGCCCCCAGTGAAGTTCATGATGCATTGATTACAGGAACTGAGGGGGAGCCTGTACTCTCTTCTGCAAACACCATATCTGATATTTCTCAGATAGCAAAAGATGCTGTGAAGGCCGTGCAAGAAGACCGTGAGGAGGAAGTGGCAAATGTGGAAGAGGAAGAGGATGGTGAGGAAGATATAAATTACCTGGGTGATGAGGTGGCTGATGAAGAGGAGGTGGATGCAGTGGAAGAAGACATGCATAATTCTGCAGATCAAGCTGAGCACATGGAGACTGAGGAGGAGGAAGAAGTAATTGAGCAGAGGAAAGTGGTGGACCCTCAGGAGGATGCTGCTGGTTCATCAGAGGAACAAGCTCCTGAGAGGTCGGATCCAGGAATACAGGGGGAGCCCTCTCAGCAACTCGCTGTCCCCCCGGTAGACTCAATTCTAGTGTCTAGCTCTCCCAGTACTTCTGCTGGGGAGCCCGACCAGGATCTGCCTGCAGCTCCTTCCCTCCAAGCAAACCTGGCAAATCTCACTGTTAATGTTATCCAAGGGATACTGGATGAGCTCAAGAGTACGTTTAAGAAATCCCACAAAACGGTGCTAAAGAGGCTGAAGGAATCTGAGGATCTCATGCTGAAGAATGTGGTTCAGATCAACCACAAACTGGATTTGATGGAAAAGAAATTTGATGAGAAATACACAGAGGCAGGAACAGCAGTATCTCTTCTCATGCAGGGACTGAAGAAGAATACTGACGATCTGGCTGTAGTCAATCAAAATGCACATATTGTGGCGGACAGCATACAAAAATTTGATACCAACATGGTGCTCCTCAATAAAAATCAACAAGACCTGCTGACTGAGTTTTCTAAATCTCTAAAGCATATAAATGAGTCCCTGCACTCATATGCAAACTCTATTGCCCTCGAAGCCAAAAAGGGGGAGAAAGAATATACTGATAAAATGGCAGGGCTTCAGCACATCATCATTGAAAACCTCGATCAGTCTAATGTTTTTGTATATGACAGTTGCCAGTGGTTGCTCAATCAAGCATTAGGCAATAATCCTGAGGTTAATCCTGTACATGAAACCACTGAGCACAATACTGTGGATGACGAAGGGGCAAGTGCAGAGGCTGTTCTGTTAAGCGAAGCTGAGATGAAGAAAGCTGCTGAAAGGGCTGACCGACGAACTTGGTTTGATCAAGATGCCTTAGCTAAAGCCAAAGGAAAAAGGCAAATCCAAGAAGGAACTTCAAGGGAAACACCAACTGAAAAGAGGATCCGATTGACGGAGGAGGAAGTGAGAAATGAAAAATGGAGTCCTGTATCAAAAAGTATCATCTTGGACACATTCTTGTTACAGCAGAAGGGGCACATAAATCGAAGTGAGGTATACAGTCAATACGAATGGGAGAGGCACAAAGAATTTGAAGCCAAACGCAACATATTTTTCAGAAATAATACAGTGACAGATAAAGTTCCTCCTCCCAGATATCATCCTAAGCCAAAGGAATATTTCGAAAGACAGAGCAAGAAATTCCTGACTCAGAAGCTTAAGAATGATCTTGCTAAGGAAAAATAGGCTTAGGATATTTTTCGCCTCTTATTGCACATCAATGTTTCCCTTTTATCTTACGAACAAGTATTATGAATTTATATATATATATATATATATATATATATATATATGTGATGTCATGTTTTGACTCAAGTATTGTTATGTTTGTTCTTGTTTTCTTAAAGTTTTAATCATTCTCTGGATGGTGGTATTCATCTTAGCTTGTAGGATTTTGGCTTCGTCAAATAGGGGGAGATTGTTGGGTATTGTATCCACAATTACCTGGATTTGAGGAAGCCACCTGTCAAGCTAAGATGAATTCACAATGTATTTGATGAACTATTTTTTAGTTGTGCTTGCAGTTATTCCATGCTAAGTACACACCAATGTCAGGGTGCAATGGGTCAATATACACGGGTCTGTGCAACGTAATCCCTCGTTGAGCAGATCAGTGTGTTGGTCTACGTGTACTCTCTCTATTGGGGTGTACTTAATTTCAAGTACAGGGTTTTAATAAAGCAAGAGCAGACAAGGAGCAAGGATGGGCCAAAGACCTGCTCACGGGTGGAAAGACGAGAATTCGTCTAAGTATAATTCGTCGAGAATCACTAAGTGATTCTCGCCGATTCGTCGAGAATCACTTGTGATCCTCGACGAGTCGACGAGAATCACTAGTTGATTCTCGCCGGGTTGGGCCGGCTGTCTTGACACAGACAGGAAATTTATCTAAGGCAGAATCGTCGAGAATCACTTATGATTCTCACCGATTCGTCGAGAATGACCTTGCATTCTCGACGATTCGGTGAGAATCAAAAGTGATTCCCACCGATTCTCCCCGGCCCCTACAACCTGTATTGCCTGAATTCACCAAGTAGAATTCGGCGAGAATCGTAGGTGATTCTCGCCGATTCGTCGAGAATCACCTTCGATTCTCGCCGATTCTGTCTTGGCAATTTTTCCAAATTCTTGGACCGGTCCCTGATACTTCCTGCGGCATTTTGAACCGGTCCTAGGTCTTTGCTTGGGTGGGGCCCACAACGGTTATCTCTTGATCTACGGTATAAATACACTTGTATGAATGAACAGTAATAGACAGAAGATAGGCGATACAAAAACAAGCGGCCGACAAACCCTAAACTCGCGGATCGTCTCTGCCTCCGCCGCCGCCGTCGTTCATTGAAGCCGATCTCGATCTCCTCCAGATCCTCTGTGACAGAAGCTTAGGTTAGCATAGCGTCTCACGCGTCTAACTAGAGATCCCTTGTCTCTTGATTCGTTGATCGGGAAAAACCTTCCCCTTCCGAATCGATCGAGACGACCGATCCTGGTGTGACCGTTGGAAGACCTTGCTTCCCTAGCTACGAAGTTTGAATCAAGATAGCACAGCAGCAGCTCTCCGTCGCCGCCGGTTTCAGGAAGATTCAATCCAAGTGAGATCTAGGGTTGTGGACTCTTCGTTGACTTCAAGAACACGTCGTCGAACGAAGAGGGACACCTTTGTCTCCAAACGTCGTTTGTATTTCTTACAAGCATTTTCAATTTCTTTGTAAAGGACCGATTGGTCTCTAGTTGTAAGGGTTGGGTGCAACCCGTGTTGTGGGAGTGGTGACTCCTACGTGTGGAAGGGTTCCTTCCGTTAGTGCAAGGATTGGATTTCAATCCTGTTGGTGAAGTGACCGAGTCGTCCCTGGTTGGGAGATAGGTCGAAGGGGGAAAGTGGACGTACCCAAATCGGGGAACCACTATAAATTGCTTGTGTATCTTCTGTGCTTTGTTGTTTTATTTTCTTGTGCAGGTATAATTTCAATTCCGCTAACACGCTGCAAAGACACCTATTCCCCCCCCATAGGTGAAGGTAGTTGACAGTAGGTGGACTTTCAGGTGAAACACCCCATGCATCGCAAAAATCCAAATAAAAAACGTCAATTCCGAAATTTTCGTTGGTTATAGAAAGGTTGGCGTTCCTAAATGTTATTTTATTGACGACATCAAAAGACATCTGCTCGGGGACTAACCAGACCAAATCCAAATCATCAGCTCTAGAATAGGACGCTCTCAGCAGAGAAAGGAAGTACGTGCGATACAATGCAAAATGATCAGCTAAAGTCATCGACATGGGCAAAAGAGGATCAAAAGTGTAAACAGTAGTGGACACCACGTCAAGAGGCACAATCAAAAGAGGTTCGTTAGCTACCGCAATCGCAGACATACATGATGACGTATACTCAGAAAAATATTCTATCATAGAAAATGCGTAGTCAGATCGACGTAGTGTGGTGTACAGACCGAATATGAAAACTAGTAACTCATCCATGCAAACATGTCGGGACAGTCCCAAAGATGGGGCAACGAAATCAGACAACGCATACAAACTCGGACTAGGCATAACAGATTCATGTCCTAACATAGGTGCTAGTCGGAAAAAAGGATCAGGGGGGAGGGCCGATAAAATCAAGTCCGGTGACAAAATCAAATCAGATGGGTCATCAAGACCAGTGGAAATCATCAGGGGAATGTCATCCGGAATATCACCATAAGAGTCATCCGAAAATGCCTCTCCCACACAAGGTAAGTCTACCAATACGTCATTTCCCTCGTCAGCTAACTCTTCCCACGACGAGGGGATGTCATCAAAATCAGGACAGGGGGTAGGACAGACCAAATCCCGGGGAAAATCAGACATAGCTTGAACTTCAAGCAAAGACGATACAATCAAAGAACTACCTCCCGGGTGCTCACTACTAACATCATCCCAAGGGGCCTCGTCCAAAGCAGTCAATACATCTACCAGCTCGGGGTCGTCAGAAGACTCCACAATAATCATGGGACTGCTTCCCGGGTGCCCAACACTAATATTAGCCCAAGTTGACTCTTCGGATCCAGACAACGCATCCACCAGCACGGATTCATCAGAAGACTCCTCAATAATCAAGGGATTCGGACCAGTACTATAGGCAAGGGATAAAGGGATAATCCCAGGGGAGGATATCTCAGAGGAGAAATCATCATCCAGATCACTAGGATACCCAAGATCATCAGCGTCACTAAGATCGTCAGAAATATCTAAATCGCCCTCAGTAGTGGGCTCAGTCAAGGACACAGACGCAGACTCAATAGGAGAGTCAGGGACACGATCAAACAGCTCGGGGGGAGTCTCTAAAGGGCCTATGGGTGTAGTCGGAATAATACACTCAGTAGGGACAAGATCAGGCACACCTCTAGACTCACATATGGTGTTCGACGGGATGTCGATCGTAATAGGAATACTCTCACCCCGTGGGCTCATGGCAGTCCTATCAATCACATCTACCGAACTCAGAACAGGCGAACTAAGCTTCTCCTTTACTCCAAAGGTGGGTTTAGGAGAGCTAGGGGTAGCTCTACCAACCCGAGGCAATGGTCTAGTACGAGGGAATAAGAGAGGTCGATAATCAGAGGGGGGACTAGTGCCCCGGAGAGAAGATGTCAAGTCATCCGACATACACGCGGGAGCGTACTGGTCGATGAGGAGATTCTTCATGACAAGCCAACAGACAACTCTCCCAACGCGTTTCACTTCGCTGAGGCAGAAGTGTTTGGCTCGACCCAATAAATGCATGTTCGCCACATAGACCATGGTGTAGCCCTGTAAACGCTCATGCTCGAAATAGAGCTCCATGTCATCTACCCAACGAAGGAAAAGCAGGGGACCTCCCAACCCATCGTAGGTGGGGGCAACGCTCCTGGAAGGGTAAGACACGACATCAGTCAATTGGTCGGGATAATGATTAGGCTGACGGTAAGGCAAGGGGTATGGTGCCCAGGAGGTGGAGGTTGGTGTCCTCTAATTTGGGCAGTCCATTCCTTAATGTAATCTAGTTGATGTCTCGTCCGTGGCGGGAGACATCAACATCATAGGCCATGACTCGTGTGGGTGGAAGAGTATACTCTAGACGGGTCGAATGCATGCAAAAGTGTAGAAAACAGTTTTGAAAAAGACTTAGAAAAAAAAAACAGATTTTGAAGGGAAAATTGGCCTAAAGCTGACAAAAATTACGACGAAATATTTTATACCGGAGTCGATACTGGCCTAAAGCAAGATATTATTTAAATTTAATACTACTAAGAGAGTGAAGAAAAAGCAGAAATTTTCTTTTTTTGAAAAAATTTAAAATTTCAGATTTTAGCGCGCTATTTGCAGGCCAAAATCTGTATTTTTTTTAAAATGCAGGAATTTGATGAAATTGCTGAAATTTTTTTTTGATTTTTTTTTTTTGCTGAAAGTGACTAACCAAGATGACAATAAGAAACTAACAAGCCTACGAGAGAGAGAAGGATGGTGTCGATTGAGAAATCGGCAACAACCTCCCTCTGATACCAAATTGATGTAGGCTTGACCGTTTGGGGGTTGTCGAGATGGACACAACTAAAAACTAGACTCTCTAATGCGTCCGCTATATCAAACAATAATAAAACGCAACAATCTATTCTCGTACGTCCAAGAAATATTAAACTAATACGTTGGCTTTCTCGGAGAGGAATTAGTACAAGCATGTGGCGTGCGTGTTGGAGATGACAATAAAAAGTCTATGTACTTGAGCATTAATACAAACATGAGGGGTGCATGAAAGGGAAGAGAGCCTTAATACAAATTCAGATTTCTCCATGAAAAGGACCCATATATGATTTCAGATTTTAACACAACTTCAGATTTTAACAAGAAATTTCAGATTTTCCATGAAGGTGAATTAGCCAAGCCCATTGACATTAATCGCAAGCTTTCACAATCATAATCGAAGAGGTCCCGGACTAAAGCAATGATTCAAAATAAGTCCGAGTTATCCCCAAATTAAACAACAAAGGGTATTCCTCCAATCTAAATTTATACGAGAAAATCGGACAAATTTAGTTTTAAAATCTGATTTTCTAACACAAATAATATCAATATTCCGGAAGAGAATCTCGGCCTCATTCTCCACCATAACCTCACCAATATTAAGAAGAAAACGCACAAGCAAGAGGGAGAGATTACCCCAAAATCTGAGAACAACGTTTGAGATCTAGTAGAGATAATCCCGCTTCCACGGATGCCGTCGGAACCACTCCGGATGGAGACGCAAGCTACCTTCTTCGGATCTCGGCGGAGGGAGTCCTTTTTTTGTTGAATCTTCAATAGTGGGGGGGGGGAATGAAAGCTTAGGGGGCTGTCCAATATTTATGGAGAGGAGGAGAGGGTTTCACGAAATGAGAAGAGGAGGGGAGGAGGGGTGGCCGGCGGCCACAAGAAGAAGGGAGAGAAGGAAGGGGGGCGGCAGCCCAAGGAGGAAGAAGAGATTAGGTTTCAGAAATCTGAATAGGGTTTTTTTTTCATCAATTGTCTAAATGAAAAGTTACAACACAAAGCCTTATAAAGGCTCACAACACCAAGGCTATATGCAGCCCAAAGTTTGGCTAAACATAGGCCATAATACATGAAATAAACACACACTAAAACACATAAGATGACACCTCATTTCTAAGAAAATAAAATACATAAAACTAAACAAATAAAATATATAATTATACATTTATTCTTTGATTGGAATAAATATATAACCATATATTTTTAAGCTTCGACGACGGCGGCGGCGGATAGAGCGGTAGCACTCCAAGTCTTCACGTTCGGCGGCCAACTTGCGATAACGGCCATCATCGTCTTCAAACAAAATGTCACGGAGGCGACCCGCAACATCAACTAGTAAATCTCGAACCCATGGCGGAGCGACGTCGCCATCAGTTCCACTTATCACATGACCTACAACTCGTTTGTTCTCCTCTTTGCTGGAACAGAACAGGCTGTCTCCCGTTATTATTGTAGATGGGGCTTCTGCTCCTGTGCATGGTGTTGGCACTGTTTGTCTCTCTCCATCTTTGCTGCTTAAGCACACTCTCTATGTCCCTACTTTCCCATGCAATTTACTCTTTGTTCATGCTCTTTACACTCAGTTATATTGCATGGTTACTTTTACGGGCACCACTTGTTCTTTCTATGATTCTGTCTCCAAAGCTACAATTGCTACTGGGACAGCCAGTGGTGGCCTCTTCTTATTTGATCATGACGTTTCCCTTCCTGCTTCATCATCTCTTCAAAGCAATGGCATCGTCGTCTTGGCCATCCTCCTTCTCTCCTCATTCATCAACTTTCCCAGACCTTCCTTTCGAGGATTTTCCTTTGAATTGTGAAGCCTGACAGCTTGGCAAACATCATCGTTCTTCTTTCCGACCACAAACAGGACATAGTTCTTTACGTCCTTTTGAACTAGTTCACTCTGACATTTGGGGTCCTGCTCCTACTGCTACTATTGGTTGAAGTAGCTTATACTTTGTCACTTTCATTGATGATTTCTCATGGTGTAATTGGTTGTATCTCCTGAAAGATCATTCCGAGCTTTATACTGTGTTTATTTCCTTTATAATTAGATCTTGGAAAAGTTTAATGTGCCTATTCAAATTCTTCGTACTGAGAATGCCAAGAAATATATCAACCGACAATTTTCTGATTTTTTGTGTAAACCATGGTTTGCTTCATCAAACTTCTTGCCCTTATACCTCTCAACAAGAAGGCGTTTTTGATCCCAAGAATCGTCATCTCTTGGATGTTGCTCGAAGTCTTCTGTTACAAATGAATGTTCCCTGGTCCTATTGGGGTCATGCTGTTCTTCTCTCCAGTTATCTTATTAATCAGATACCCTCATCTATTCTTTAGGGCAAGACTCCATTTTTTATTTTGTATCCCAGAGCCGAGCCATTTCCTTTACCTCTTAAAATTTTTGGATGTACGGTGTTTGTTCATGTTGGGTATTGTATCCACAATTACCTGGATTTGAGGAAGCCACCTGTCAAGCTAGGATGAATTCACAATGAAATATTTGATGAAATATTTTAAGTTGTGCTTGCAGTTATTCCACGCTAAGTACACACCAATGTCAGGGTGCAGTGGGTCATATACACGGGTCTGCGCGACGTAATCCCTCGTTGAGCAGATCAGTGTGTTGGCCTACGTGTACTCTCTCTATTGGGGTGTACTTAATTTCAAGTACAGGGCTATGATAAAGCAAGAGCAGACAAGGAGCAAGGTTGGGCCAAAGACCAGCTCACGGAAAGAAAGAGGAGAAATTGCCTAAGTAAAAATCGACGAGAATCACTATGTGATTCTCGCCGAATCGGCGAGAATCACTTATGATTCTCGCCGAGTCGCCTAGAATCACTAGCTGATTCTCGCCGGTTGGAGCCGGCAGTCTCAACACCGCCAGAAATTTCTCTAAGGCAGAATCGTCGAGAATCACTAAGTGATTCTCGCCGATTCGTCGAGAATGACTTTGCATTCTCGATGATTCGGCGAGAATCAAGTGTGATTCCCGACGTTTCTCCCCGGCTTCTATATCAGCGCAGCCAGAATTCGGCTAAGTAGAATTCGACGAGAATCGTTGGTGATTCTCGCCGATTCGTCGAGAATCACCTACGATTCTCGCCGAATTTGACTTGTGCAAATTTCCGACACTTCCTGGACCGGTCCAGGTTTCTAGCGGTATTTCGAACCGGACTTAGGTCTTATTGCTGGTGGGGCCCACAACGGTCATCTTTATGACCTAATGTATAAATATACAGGTATTGGTGAACAGTAAAACACAATATACGCGAATTCAAAAGACGAGCCGCCGTCGATCCCTAACTCTCGATCTTGCTCCGCCGATCGTCTCCGCCATTCACACCGTTGTCGCCGCTGTTGATCTCAAGCTCTTCCAGATCTCCGACGACAGAAGCATAGGCTATCATAGTGTCTCATGGGTCTAACCAGAGATCCCTTGTCTCTTGATTCGTTGATCGGGAAAAAACCTTCCCCTTCCGAATCGATCGAGACGACCGATCCTAGTGTGACCGTTGGAAGACCTTGCTTCCTTTGATACGAAGTTTGAATCTCGATTGCACGGCAGTAGCTCTCCGTCGTCGCCGCTTATTCCGTGAACCCAGCCGCCGCTCCAATCCGCCACCGGTTTCGGGAAGGTTCAATCCAAGTGAGATCTAGGGTTGTGGACTCTTCGTTGACTTCAGGAACACGTCGTCGAACGAAGAGGGACATCTTAGTCTCCATACGTTGTTTGTATTTCTTACAAGCTAGTTTCAATTTCTTTGTAAAGGACCAATTGGTCTCTAATTGTAAGGGTTGAGTGCAACCTGTGTTGTGGGAGTGGTGACTCCTACGTGTGGAAGGGTTCCTTCCGTTAGTGCAAGGATTGGATTTCAATCCTGTTCGTGAAGTGACCGAGTCGTCCCTTGTTGGGAGATAGGTTGAAGGGGGAAGTGGACGTACCCAAATCGGGGAACCACTATAAATTGCTTGTGTCCTTTCTGTGCTGTGTTGTTTTGTTTTCTTGTGCAGGTACAATTTTAATTCCTCAAATACACTGCAAGACACCTATTCCCCCCCCATAGGTGAAGCTAGTTGGCACTAGGTGGACTTTCAAGTGGTATCAGAGGGAGGTTCCTCATCAAAAAGGTTCACACCTTGAGTAGAATCCTGCCACCAGTGTCAACAAGAATGGAGCTGGATTATGATATCTCTCCGTTAAAACTTCCGACGTGCACAAAGGACTATTATCCCATCTGGAAGATGAGGGTATCCTTTTATTTGGAGGCCATCGACCCTCGCGCATCAATCATCTTGGAATAGGGTCCGTTCATTCCCATGAAGGCCTCCTGCTCTGGAAAGGGTATGCAGATCCCCAAGGAGACTACTGAAATGTCTGAGATTGAATTCTCTCTTTTCAACTTGGATAAATTGATTCGTAAAATCATCCTGGATGTCTGTACTGGACCTTCCCGGTCAAGACTTGAAAAGTGTAAGACGACTAAGTCCTTGTGGCAAACTGTATCAGACCTCATGGAGGGATCAGACAGAACAGGGATAAGTCGTTAGCAAGAGGATGAGGCATATATGGGGGTCAGCATTTCTGAAGAAGAAAGTGATGACCAATTTCTCAGTATCAGGGCTCCTGTGTCCTTATCAGAGACTGAGGAGGAAGTTGATGAAGACTGCTCAGTTGAGGATGACTCAGCTGCCCGGTCAGTCCTAACACTATTCCTGATCAACTAAGTCAGGACCAGGTAACTTCTTCACCTTGCCCCTCTCTTCCTCATGTTCCTGAAGACAGGAATATTTTGGATGATTGCCCTCCAGAAAATCCTGATGCCCTGAAGAGTGTCCTTCAGAAAAGCAACCTGATTGTTGAGGAGCAAGCTCAGGAGATTGCTCGGCTGAAAATCTTATTGGTTCTCCAATTGGCATCCAATAAGGTTAAGGACTCTAAAATCTCAGATCTAGAGAGTAGTCTAGAGAATGAGAAGAGGATAGTATTCAACTTTTCCAAGGTTGATGCTATCAAAAGAAAGGAAGAAAATGGGTGGATCTCCCGAATTATCAATTCATGGAGAAATGGGGAAACGGTATTTAGACCCCCCACTCTAGGAAGGAAAGGTATTCATAATGCCTACAGGTATGATCACAGGAACAACCGTGGTCACTGCAAGGGTGATCTGCCCTCATGTGGAAACACCCATAATGCAAGGGCTGCCATGGCCACCATTGAGAGAATGCCTAAGGCTCGTTCTGAACCCTTTGTATTCTCGGTCACAGCCCCAACTCTGCATGAATCTGCTGATATCAGCTCTCAATGCTCCTCTCACCACCCTAGGACACAAAAAGGGGGGGGGGGTTAGAAGTCATGTAGTTAGTGCTCATGGGGCCTCTAAAAGGGTGCTGACTGAAAGGAAGGCACCACCTCCCAGGCCTCATGACGCTCACTACATGCCTTCCTTCCACCCTTCCAAGTGTCACGATGGAAGAGGCAATTTTGAGATCAGATCCGGCTCTATCCCGTTTAGACCTAGGTCCTTGACTACCTCAGTCACCGGGTCAGGTCAGAAATGGAGATACAACATTCACACATGTTGGTGCTGTGGCAAGGTGGGTCACTTTGCCATAGATTGTTGGCATAACCCCTCTGTGTCAAGGGCAAGGGCATTTCCACCTCCTCTGGGCAGAGGTAGTCTTCCTGACAGGATTTCTGAGGGAAGGCACTCGTGTTTTTATGCTAACAAGAACCTAAGACCCAATACATATTGGGCTCCTAAGGTAAGGTAACACTCTTTGGTGCAGGGCAGTCTAGGCTCCCGTAAACATGATGGGAGCTAGACAGAAGATGTTCCAAGAATGGATTGGAACAAGTATCTGGAATAAATGAAGTACTATCTACAATGGGATACTCAAATTGAACACCTGGTATGCTCTAATCAGAGGGATTAAATGATAAATCTTACAATCCCAGGTATCATTGATCAGCTTCAATGCTTGAGTCATATTGTGTCGACATTTACATATATATATATATATATATATATATATATATATATATATATTTATATATATACACATATATGTGTGTTCACCTAAGGAAAAGTTAAAACTGTAAAAATAACCCTTAGATACATTATTAAAGACGTACCAGTAAATTCACTGGTAGATTCGAGAATGAACTTCAATGGGCATAAATCACAAGCTAAAAACTAAAGAAGATACGTTATTGGGAGTCACTGAGAATGACAACTGACGTTAAGAATTTTGCGTTTATCGATCTACAAATAACTTATGAAATTTGCTAGCCCATGTTAGTGGGTTAGGCAAACCAAAGTTGATGTGCCTCCTAAGCCGTATGGTATGTTGAAACATACTTGAATTAAGAAACAATCTTTTTGAATCCTTTCCAACCCTTGACAAAGACGTAAATTAGGAATCCCGGCGATTCCCGTCGAACTGAAGTTATACATAGATAAACCCGGTTTACATATACATATACCCGACAAACCAAATTCACCGAGACCCGACAACTCTTCCGCTATTCCATTCCCGCCGACTCTTCGACTTCCGATATTCGCCGAGACCTCCCCGCAGGAATCCCACCGATCCTCTCCTCCCGGCGATTTCCATCTTCGTGAGTCGGTGTTGACCTAACTCCGAATCCCGTAAGCCTTCCCTCTCGTAACTAGGGTGGTCGTCCAAGCTTCGTCGCAGATCACTGTCGCTAGTTTCTTCGGGTGGTCCGTCGTCTCTTTGGTGAAGCTGCCGGAACACTCTCTTCCTCTCCGCATTAGGTAACCTTCTCTTGTCCATTATAAGTGATTTAAGCTTAATATAGCTTTGGTATTCACTCTCATGGTTTTGGATTATACTTGGACTTGGAAATCCCTCCCTTGGTTTGCAATGGCTCCAAGAACCACTGCCGGCCTAGTCACCGGATGCGAGTTGGTGCGAACCGGGTTCTCCCATGCCTCGGATGAATTCAGAAATATCATCATTATGCTTGAGGAAGCGGGACTCACTTTCGTACTGGAGCACCCTTGCAAAATCCTGGACAACGAAGTCATGGAGTTCTTCGCGACAGCCAAACTCCGAAAGGAAGACACATGCATCAAGAGTAAGGTTGCTGGGGCAAAGATTAAGATGTCTGCAAGGAAGCTGACCCAATGCCTGCAGCTATCCTGTTCTGAGCAAGAAGATTACCTAGAGGAACATGATAGAACAAGAACCCTATTGTTCTGTGGACTGTCCAGGGGGACAAGGTCAATAAAGAGAAAAGACATGAACGAGGAGGTGAAACTGCTGTCAGACATCATTGGGAAGGTTCTAATTTGCAAACCTGGATCACACGACCATATCTCAGGGGATATGTTCAAGCTTCTGGTAGCGATTGTCTGCAGAAAAAGGTTCAACTGGGGAGCCATGCTCTTTGAGAAAATTAAAGACACTCTCCGATCCCCAAGCTTTGGTAGACTAATTAGTCTCTATCTTAATCAGCTGGACGGAGATAAATTTGACATGAGCAAAGGAGTGCCCCTGCACTATTTGAAAAGGATGGACTCAAGCATATTCGACCGGTGGGAGCGTCGAGTAGGGCAAGTTGCCATGGATAGAGACCAAGATGCATCTCCAGCTGAGGACACCAGTGCTCCTGCACACACTGTGGCAGTTCCTAGTGAAGTTCCTGATGTACTGACTGCAGGAACTGAGGGGGAGCCTCTACCCACTTCTGCTATTATGATATCTGACATCTCTCAGATAGCTAGAGATGCGATTGAGACTGTGCAAGAAGAGAGTGAGGAGGTTGAGTTGGTGGAAGATGAAGTAGCTTATGAGGAGGAGGAAGAGGAAGAAGAGGAAGATGTGAATCATATGGCCGATAAGACTGAGAACATGGAAACTGAGGAAGTAGTGGAAGAGGAAGTAGCTGATGAGAGGATGGAAGTGGTGACTCCTCGGGATGCTGCTGATGTTCCATCTAAGGAACAAGCTCCTGAGAAATTGGATGCAAGAATGGAGGGGGAGCCCTCTCAGCAACCTTCTGTGAACAATCCGGAACATCCTACAGTGGATGCCGGTATTCCTCCCGTGGAATCTATTCTAGTGTCCAGCTCACCCAGTATTTCTGCTGAGGAGACAAACCAGGGCGTGCCTGATGTTCCTCCACTTCAAGCAAATATAGCAAATCACACGGTAAACATTGTCCAAGGGATAGTGAATGAGCTCAAAGTATCTTTTGAGCAAGCTCAAAAGAAAGTGTTAAAAAGAATTAAGAAGTCTGAGAATCTAATGCTCAAAAACGTTGTGGAAATTAATCACAAACTGGATCTAATGGAGAAGAAGTTCGAAGACAAGTATACAGCAGCCGGCAAAGCTGTCACTCTTCTTATGGAAGGTCTTAAAAAGACTACAGATACTCTGGGAATAGTTAATAGTAATGCACATGTTGTGGCAAAATAGCATACAGAAATTCGATGCCAACATGGTGCTTCTAAATGCTAATCAAAAAGGCCTGCTGACTGAGTTCTCAAACTCTCTGAAGCACATAGATGAGTCCCTGCACTCCTATGCAAACTCCATTGCAGTCGAAGCCAAAAAGGGGGAGGAAGAATATACTGCTAAAATGGCCGGGCTTCAGCAAATCATCATCAAAAATTTCGACCAGTCTAATGTATATGTTTATGACAGTTGCCGGTGGTTGCTCAAACAAGTATTAGGCACCGATATCCCTGAAAATACTGAGGGTAATCCTGCTCTTGAGACTCCTGAGAATAATACTGTGAATGATGAGGGAGCAAGTGCAGGAGTTCCTAATGAGGGAGCAAGTGCAGAAGGAGTTCCTTTAAGTGAAGCTGATACTTAAGGGGCTGCTAGGGACAGTTCCAAAGCAAAATTGATGGCCATGTTTGACAAAGAAGCCCTAGCAAAAGCCAGGAACAAGAGAAAAATTCAAGAAGGGACATCTAGGGAAATGCAAGCTGAAAAGAAGATCAGATTGAAGGAGGATGATGTGAGGAACGAAAAATGGAGTCCTGTATCAAAGAGTATTATCTTGGACACATTTTTGTTACAGCAGAGGGGGCAAATAAATCAAAATGATGTATATAGTCAGTATGAATGGGAGCGACATAAAGAATTTGAAGCTAAACGTAACATATTTTTCAGGAACAACACCGTGGCAGATAAAGCCCCTCCTCCCAGATATCATCCAAAGCCTAAGGAATATTTCGAAAGGCAAAGCAAGAAATTCCTGGCTCAAAAGCTTAACGATAGTCTTGCTAAGGAGAAATAGGCTTAGGACCTTTTCCGCTTCTTATTGCATATCAATTTTCTCATATTATCATATGAACAAGCCTTGTGGATTTATATATATATATATGATTTCATGTTTAACTCAAGTATTGTTCTGCTTGCTTTTGTTTTTGTATGTCTTATTTATTCTCTGGATGGTGGTATTCATCTTAGCTAGTAGGATTTTGGCTTCGTTAAATAGGGGGAGATTGTTGGGTATTGTATCCACAATTACCTGGATTTGAGGAAGCCACCTATCAAGATAGGATGAATTCACAATGTATTTGATGAAATATTTTAAGTTGTGCTTGCAGTTATTCCACGCTAAGTACACACGTACACCAATGTCAGGGTGCAGTGGGTCAATATACACGGGTCTGCGCGGCGTAATCCCTCGTTGAGCAGATCAGTGTGTTGGCCTACGTATACTCTCTCTATTGGGGTGTACTTAATTTCAAGTACAGGGCTATGATAAAGCAAGAGCAGATAAGGAGCAAGGTTGGGCCAAAGACCAGCTCACAGAAAGAAAGAGGAGAAATCGCCTAAGTAAAAATCGACGAGAATCACTATGTGATTCTCGCCGAATCGGCGAGAATCCTAGAATCACTAGCTGATTCTCGCCGGTTGGATCCGGCAGTCTCAACACCGCCAGAAATTTCTCTAAGGCAGAATCGTCGAGAATCACTAAGTGATTTTCGCCGATTCGTCGAGAATGACTTTGCATTCTCGACGATTCGGCGAGAATCAAGTGTGATTCCCGACGTTTCTCTTCGGCTTCTATATCAGCGCAGCCACAATTCGGCTAAGTAGAATTCGGCGAGAATCGTTGGTGATTCTCGCCGATTCGTCGAAAATCACCTACGATTCTCGCCGAATTTGACTTGGGCAAATTTCCGACACTTCCTGGACCGGTCCAGGTTTCCAGCGGTATTTCGAACCGGACTTAGGTATTATTGCTGGTGGGGCCCACAACGGTCATCTTTATGACCTAATGTATAAATATACAGGTATTGGTGAACAATAAAACACAATATACGCGAATTCAAAAGACGAGCCGCCGTCGAGCCCTAACTCTCGATCTTACTCCGCCGATCGTCTCCGCCGTTCGCACCGTTGTCGCCGTTGTTGATCTCAAGCTCTTCCAGATCTCCGACGACAGAAGCTTAGGCTAGCATAGAGTCTCACGCGTCTAACTAGAGATCCCTTGTCTCTTGATTCGTTGATCGGGAAAAACCTTGCCCTTCCGAATCGATCGAGACGATCGATCCTAGTGTGACCGTTGGAAGACCTTGCTTCCTTTGCTACAAAGTTTGAATCTTGATTGCACGGCAGCAGCTCTCCGTCGCCGCCGCTTATTCCTTGAACCCAGCCGCCGCTCCAAGCCGCCGCCGGTTTCGGGAAGGTTCAATCCAAGTGAGATCTAGGGTTGTGGACTCTTCGTTGACTTCAAGAACACGTCGTCGAACGAAGAGGGACATCTTAGTCTCCATACGTTGTTTGTATTTCTTACAAGCTAGTTTCAATTTCTTTGTAAAGGACCAATTGGTCTCTAGTTGTAAGGGTTGAGTGCAACCCGTGTTGTGGGAGTGGTGAATCCTACGTGTGGAAGGGTTCCTTCCGTTAGTGCAAGGATTGGATTTCAATCCTGTTGGTGAAGTGACCTAGTCGTCCTTAGTTGGGAGATAGGTCGAAGGGGGAAAGTGGACATACCCAAATCGGGGAACCACTATAAATTGCTTGTGTCCTTTCTGTGCTGTGTTGTTTTGTTTTCTTGTGCAGGTACAATTTTAATTCCGTAAATACACTGCAAGACACCTATTCCCCCCCCCATAGGTGAAGCTAGTTGACACTAGGTGGACTTTCAGTTCACGTACATTCTCCTGATCGTGACAAAATTTCTTCCCGTGCTGTTAAATGTATATTCCTTGGTTATTGTCTGACTCAGAAGGGATACCGCTGTTTTGATCCTATTCTTCGCAAAAAGTATATGTCTACTGATGTTACCTTCTTTGAAGATATAACGTATTTTTCTCCCACTTCTTCTCTCTTTCCTTCTGATACTTCTCCTTCAATGCCTATTATCTCGGTACCTCTGTTGGAACCAGCTATTTCCATAACTATTCCTGTTACGCCGTCTCTTTTTCTCGAGACAGATTCCTTGCCCTTGGAACCTTCTGTACCTATTACTGGGCCTCTTCTTTCTTCTAGTAGTGAATTGCCTTCTTCGGAAAAGAGTGATCTTTATCTTCCCATTGCCCTGTGGAAGGGCGTTCAACAACAAACTAATCATCCTATAGATGCGGTTGTCTCCTATGCTAAGCTTTCCCCAGCTGGCAAGCATTTTTATCTTGCTATCTCTTCTATTATTATACCGGCTACATATCAAGAAGCTCTTGCCATTCCTCAGTGGAAAGTAGCTATGGATGAAGATATGAACACATTAACTAAGAGAGGTACTTGGAATCTTGTTCACCCACCTCTAGGCATTAACGTGGTTGGCTGTCAGTGGGTCTTTGTTGTCAAGTATCCTCCTGATGGTTCGGTTGATTGCTATAAGGAAAGGCTTGTGGCAAAAGGTTTTACTCAGACGTATGGGGTAGATTTCTTTGATACTTTTATCATGTTGCTCGCATCAGCACTATACGCGTTCTCTTCTCTATGGCTGTTAATCGAGACTGGGAGATGTCTCAGTTAGATGTGAAGAATGCCTTCCTTTATGGTGATTTGCAAGAAGTGGTTTACATGGAGCAACCTCTTAGGTATGTTTCTCAGGGGGAGTCTCAGGTATGCAAGCTTCGGAAGGCGATTTATGGTTTAAAGCAGAGTCCACGAGCTTGGTTTGAAAAGTTTAGTGGAATTATTTTTCTTATTGGATTCAGTCAAAGCTCTGCCGATCATTCCTTATTTATACGCAAGACTAATAAAGGCCTTGTGGTTCTTGCTGTCTATGTTGAAGATATTCTTCTGACTGGTGATGATAAAGAAGGCATTGATCTAGCAAAACGACATCTTTGACAACATTTTCTTACAAAGGATATGGGACGTCCGAAGTACTTTCTGGGCATTGAGATTTCACGAAAGAGGAACTCAGTGGTTCTTTCACAATAGGCACAACCTCGCCCGAGCGGCAGCCATTTTCGCGAGTGGAAGAGGAGCAGCATCCCGCGAACTTTCGGTCCGTGATTTTCGGCAATTTGGTGGTCGGATTCCTCGATAGATTAGAGATTTGGAAAGCTCTCGCCGAGATATACCCAATCGTGGTAAGATTTTCCAGATTCCTCGATTTTTAGGCATTAGGGTTAGTGATTTTGACTCCCTTTCTTCCCCAAAAGTTTCAGGAAACCATGCTAAGGTAATTTGGCGGTCGATAATTGTTGTGGTGTGAGCGGGAGGCTTTTTTCTAAAGTTTCAAGGAAAGTGGATTTTCCCCTTGCATGTTCATTTCTTGCGTATTTTCTTCCTTCCTTTCCTCCTCCCTTAGAGTGTATGACTATAGTAAGTTAACTATGAAAGAACCCCTAGGTTAGGGCAAGATTTTGGCGAAGCCAATGAGACTAGGGTTAATGGTTTAAGAAATTTTCGGTGCGTATCAGCGAGCCGAAATTGTCAGGTTTCAGGTACTTAAGTTTCGATGAGTTTCGTAGCCGAATTCGTAGTATATCATAGGTCAGTTCATTGAGTATCGACAATAGGAATTTGTCGAGTATAAGTGGTACTTTCTGGGCATTGAGACCGGTCTTCTTGGTATAAAACCTGCTCGTTGTTCAATGGTAGTTGGAGATGATAAGGGGTAGAGTGAAGATTCTCCTCTTCTTTCAGATTTCACTGTGTACAGACAACTTGTAGGCTTACTCATATATCTGACTGTTATTGGACCATATATATGTTATGCGGTTGGAAAGGTCAATCAGTTTATGTAGAGTCCTAGAGGGTGTCATCTTCGGTCTGCCATGAAGATTCAGGAGTATGTGAAAGGGTCTCCCGGAAAGGGAATGTTGTTTCAGAAGAATTATCATCTGAAGATTGAAGCGTATTCTGATGCAAGCTATGCTGATAACAAAGAATATAGAAAGTCTACATCAGGTTTTTTCACCTTTGTAGGAGGAAATCTTATTAGCTGGAAAAGCAAGAAGCAGGCAGTGGTATCAAGGTCAAGTGCTGAAGCAGAGTATAGGAGTATTGCTTCAACAACATATAAGTTAAAATGGTTACGAGAGCTTATTCTTGACTTGGGAGAAGTCTATGATCATCCACTTCCTATGTTCTGTGAAAACAAAGCCTCTATTTACATATCAAAGAATCCTGTCTTTCATGAGAGGACAAAGAAAATTGAGGTTGATTGTCATTTCATTAGGGAAGAGGTGTTGAAGAATTAGATCTGTACTCCCTTTGTCACTTCTGATAAAGAACTGGCAGACTTCTTCATGAAAACATTTTCCGCTTCAGATGTTTGTAGCAAGCTGGGCATGGTTGACATATACGCTCCAACTTAAGGTGTAGTGTTAAGTTTTGCGGTTTAGCCGAACTAGTCACAACGACTTATCTAGTCGACAGTCTGGCGGTTTGGCCCCACAGTCTATTTAGTCAGCAGTCTGGCAGTTTGGCCCAGCGATCTATGTAGTAGCATCTCTAGTGGGTTGGTTTGAGGCCATAGTAGTGCATTAAATATTAGCCGTATCGGTCTTGAGGTAAGCCGCTGCGGCCTAGTCGTTGTTTGCAGCAGTCTAGATAAAGCCGCAAAAGCAGTCAAATGATTTACCGCACTTGCGGTCTGATGGCTTACAGTAGTTGCGGTTTGATGGTTAGCTGCAACTGCAGTCTGGTGGCAATCTACTGTTGCGGTCTGGCAACTTGTTCTAGCGGTCTTCCCTAGCTATATGGCGTCTTTCCTTGGTTGCCTCTGGGTGTACGTATATTTGTTGTATAGTGTGCGGTTTGACCATGTCGAACTGTATAAGCCGCCTGACTTATTTTTTAGTCCCACGTCGATTGTTGTATTCTCTCTCATCTCCCCTATTTTTTATAAATAAGCGGGCATACCTATGTAATAATTATCTTTTTGGAGCAATAAAATTTACGCTTTATTTACCTCTTGACCGTTTTCTCGCTCATTTTTCACAAAAATGATACCTAATCTTAATATGCTTAGTTCTGCTATGAGAGACAGGATTCCTAGAAATTAAGATTGCATTAGTAGAATCACAGAACCTGGGGGTTCTATTTATCTAAATATTATAGTCCTGGATCTGATGCTAGATCCATAGCAACTGTGCACAACAACTACCTACTTAGATATACTCAGACTCAGCTGTTGAGATTACAACACTGGTCTACTTCTTGCTTCTCCAAGACATAAGTCTTCCTCCCAAGAACTGACAGGTGCCTGAAGTGCTCTTCCTGTCCTCTTTGCAGTCTGCAAAATCTGCATTTGAATAGCCTGTTATTTCAAAATCCCTATTTCTAGGGTACTAGAGGCCAAGATCTTGTGTGCGTTAAGATACCTCAAAATCCTTTTTGAAGTAGAGTAGTGAGACTCTTTAGGGCTTGCCTGATATCTAGCACAAACACATGTAGCATACATGTTGTCTTACCTACTAGCAGTAAGATATATGAGGGAGCCAATTATCCCTCTATACAATGTTTCATCAACAAGTTTCACTGCCTCATTTTTTCCTATGAGCATGCTTGACCCCATGGGAGTTTTCATGGTGGAGGCATTATGTATACCAAACTTTTTGATCAACTCCCTAGTGAACTTAGATTGTGAGATGGACAATCCATCTTCATTCTGCCTTACTTATAGGCCCATGAAGTAATTAAGCACACCCATACTGCTCATCTCAAACTTCCCATGTATAAGTTTGGCAAACTTCCTACAAAGGTTGTCATCAGTAGACCCAAAAATTATATCATCTACATAAATTTGGACTAGGATGATCTTGCCCTTAGATTCCCTTAAGAATAGGGACTTGTCTATCTTCCCCCTTGAGAGTTTATTCACAATGAGGAAGCTAGACAATGTCTCATACCATGCTCTAGGGGCTTGCTTTAACCCGTATAGAGCTTTCCTAAGTTTATAAACAAATTCAGGTGAGTTAGAATCAACAAAACCTGGAGGCTGTTAAATGTAGACTTCTTCCTTTAAGTCACCATTCAGGAAGGCTGACTTCACATCCATCTGGTAGACTTTAAATCCTTTAAATGCAACATATGTAAGGAAGAGTCTAATGGCTTCCAATCTTGCTGCAGGGGCAAAGGTTTGATCAAAGTCAATAGCTTATTCTTGGTTGTACCCCTTAGCTACTAGCATAGCCTTGTTCTTGATTATAATAACATTTTCATCAAATTTATTCCTGTAAAGCCACTTGACTATAATGAAATTATATCCTTATTGTCTGGGAACTAGCTTCCAGACCTTACACCTCTTAAACTGGTTCAATTCCTCTAGAATTACTACAGTCCAGAACTGATCTATGTTGGCCTCTTCAAATCTCTTGGGCTCAACCTATGATAGGAAACTTGCATACATTACTGTATTAAGGCTCTTGCTTCTTGTCACCACTACTTGGTTTACATCACCAATAATATGGTGTCTTGGATGATCTCTTAGATGCCTGACAGCTAGTGGTAATCTTCTTTAAGCATCAGATTCAATGGCCTCATCTTACTGATCTTCATCCACTTCAGGTGTGCCTTGGCCTTCTTCTAGAATATCCACTCCATCATTGACTAATAGAGTAGCATCTTTGATGGTTAGCTTGTCCATCATCAACTCTATACCTGTAGTACTAAAAGAGGAGCTTGGCAGCTCACTATTAATCATAGTAGACTCATCAAAGACTACATGTACAGACTCTTCTACTACTTGACTTTTCAAGTTGTAGATCCTATAGGCCTTTCTATGATTGTTGTACCCAATAAAAATCCCATCATAGTACTTGGCACCAAACTTAGTCACATAGGAATTACATTAATAAATGCATAACACTTGCTACCAAAGCTACTGAGATAGCCTAGGTTTTGTTTTCTGCCCTTTAAGATCTCATAGGGAGTCTTCTTGTGGATCTTAGTGATAAAGGCCCTATTAAGAACATGACATGCAGTGTTAACTGCCTCAGCTCAGAAATATTTTGGGAGAGATGTGTCACTTAGCAAGGTCCTACCAGCCTCTATGAGAGTTCTATTTTTCCTCTAAATAATCCCATTTTGCTGGGGTGTTCTTGGAGAAGAAAATTCTTGATGAATCCCTTGCTCTTCACAAAACCTTGTCATGCTATCAGACTGGAATTCAGTCTCATGGTCACTTCTGATTTTGACCACAGTACTGTGTAGCTCATTCTGAATTTGTTTGACAAATGTCTTGAAGATATCAAGGGTTTCAGACTTTTTCCTCAAGCAAACCTAGAATAGTCATCAACCACCACAAGGGTGTAGACTTTCCTACCTAGACTGTGAACTGGCATAGGACCAAATAAGTCCATATGTAAGAGGTATAAGCACCTCACAGAATCTTTGTCCCAATACCCTTGAAGGAAGCTTCGGTCTGCTTGCCCTTTTAGCAAGCTGGACAAATGCCTTCCTTGGTGCATTTCATCTTGAGATCATTCCTAACTAGCTCTTCACTAAAGAGCTTGCCAATAGTCTTATAATTCAAATGAGCAAGTCTCTTATGCCATTGTACACAAAATGAGACTTTCTCATTTCCAACTATACAAATAGGAGAGTCTTTATTAAGACAAAGAAATTTAAGCAATAAACATTTCCACTCCTAGTGCCCGTCAAGATGACCTCTTGGTCACTTGACCTCTTAATTTGGCAGTGATCCTTGTGGAAGGAAATGACATAGCCAAGATCACAGAGTTGGATTATGCTTATGAGGTTGTGTTGCAACCCTTCAACATAAGCCACTTTTGAGATTGTGACTATATCCTTGGTAATCTTTCCATAGCCTCTTATCACTTCCATATCTGAACCACCAAAGATAACTTTGGGTATATCCTTCACAGGAGTGTACTTTAAATTGCTCCTTGTTCTAGTCATGTACCTGGAACAACCACAGTCCAAGTGCCATATAGGGGTATGGACACTTAGACTATCATGCAGCAAATGTTTTATCTTACCTTAGGACCCCAATATTTATTGGGTCCTAGGTTCTGATTAGCCTGAAAAATACCATACCTTCCTGTAGATTTATTGATAGGAAAACTAATACTAGTTCTCAGCACAGTGGGATTGTGCAAGCAATATAAGGCAAAATGCCCCACTTTCTCACAACACCAACACTCATGAATGTTGTATCTTATTTTATGAGCAGGTCCTGCAGTATGGTTTACTGCTGACTGATCAGAAGAAAGAGGTGCAACAGTCTTCTTCAAGTTTCTTTCAGCAAGGATCTGACTGAAGGTGAGCCTTTCAACAATTTTTCTTGGCTGGCTCTGACTGCCATTTACAGCAGTCTTCTCTGTAGATGACATGCAATTTATAGCATCAGAGATAGCTAGATTATGCCTGCTAACAGACTTACCCTTGGTCTGAACATTTGCTGGATGGGCTTGAGTGAAGGCTACTGCCTTGTCTTGAGAGTGGGGGATGGGGTACAAAAAACAAATGGTCCAGGATGAGCCATTTAAATTTCCTCATTGGGATCCTTAAAGGTAATCATTCCCCTACTATACCTTCCACCATACTTGTGAACATCTTTGTTCATACTTGTGGATCTACCATTCATCCAGTGACCATAGATGCTTTCTTGGTCATACCTATTTGAAGGCAACATCACCTCCTTAAAAGGGATGAGAGGCTTAGAAGCCAGAAGCTGGACTGGAGCTTTCCCTTTTTCCTTTGGAAGGGGAAACTCTAGTGTTTCCCTTAAACCCCAACCCATTCTTACCCTTCTAAGAGGAGAAGGAGTCTATCAAGGGAAACATAGTATTGGGCTTAGAGTAACTAACCACAATTCTCTTCTCCCACTAGAGCTTCTCTTTAACATCTCTAATGAGACTATACTTGTACTTGATGGTGCCAATCTAGATAAGAGTAATGTTCCTGAGTTGGATGACTTCCCTAGCCTTCTGATCCAGCAAGGATGTTGCCTGAACCTGCTGGGAAGAAGCTAGCTGAAGGGAGATTATCTGCTCAGCTTGCTTCTTAGTCAACTTCTTGCTTTTCTTAAAGGCATCCAGAAGTTCACCATACCTGTAAATCAATTGATTGACATCTTCTTTAGATTCATAGTCATCTTCACTGATGCGGTTTACGACAAGTGTACTGGTAGAACAAGTAATATAAACTGGGTGAATTTTCCCAAGTATCGACCTCTCAAGGAACACAATAAGGTGGAGTTAATTTTGAGGAGGAATTGAGATTGAAGTCCTTAGGTCAGTGTTTACGAAGGGGGTTTTGATTGATTGTGAAAAAAGAAAGTGAAACACTAATAAACTACTCCTATGCAGTGCCGCTATGCAATGCCTCTATGCAATGCTTCACCAGGACGATGGAAAACTACACGGGCCGCTATGCACCGAATCACTAGGCGGATGGACGAGTAGGCTTGCGGATGAGGTGGTGAGAACGGCGGGATGAGGGTCGTGAGCACCTCTTTGCTACACATGCCACTAATAATTGATAGTGCAGCACTGTGTGGTGGAGGATGGATAATGGTGCACGTCAAGCAAATAATGTGAATATAAAATCACATAGACATGATTGTACACAAATGTATATCAAATTAAGCACACTTCATCAAATACAAAGAGATCAAACTACACTATTAACAACAAAAGAAGAAGAAAGTGCGAAATCGACCGGATTCGAAGTCTTGTTGAGGATTCATGGAAGGAATCGTCGGGTTGTCAATCCACGTCTTAGCTCGGTCATTAACTGCGTCCGGGGTAGAGGAGGCTGTCACTAACTCCAATGGACCCGTCTTCTTCGTGTCACGATCCGGTGGAGAATGACACAAACTCCTCCGATCTTGATGATTAAATCTAGGTCAAACCCTTCTTGAAGCTCAAGGATGAAGGAGGAGGCCGAGAGGAAGCTCTGACTTGAATTTTGCATTGAAAGATTGCCCGGAGCCCCTCCCTACGGTGGAGGAAGAAAGAGAACGGCGAAACCCTCATTGAAGATGAAAACGGCAAAGAAAAAGTCCAGAATGCGGAATTAGGGCCGAACCTGCGTATTTATAGATTGTAGAAAATATAATGCACACAATCAGTGGCACCCGACCAGTGTTCGTGCGCACTATGTCCTGTGATAGTGCGTATTGGCATGGGAGAACCTTGTAAGAAATGGAATCAATGCACACGATCAGTGGCGCACGACCAGTGGTCGTGTGCTAAGGAATCCACTGAGCTTGCGCGTGTAAAAATGCACGATCAGTGGCACTTAGGCATAAATGGGACCCAAACCAACCTAGAGCACCCACACAACCCCTGTACCTGCAGGAAAAACAAACCACTGATATGTGTTGACATTCCAGGCAATCACAATAAGAAGTACAATCAGTAAAAGTTACAAAAATACACAACCACGGGCCTATAAGTGCACTTCCTATGAAAATAAAGATTAGATGAAATATATATGATAACGAACTAAAAGCGAAGTGCATGTGAAAGAAAACTAGCCCAGATGAGTCCGAAAATCAGTATATAAATAGGACTCATCATTCACCACTGGATGAAGAAGCTTCTAAACTAGGACTAGTCTCATAGCCAGTCTCAAAATAAGAACTAGATAGAGAATATACCTTTTCTAGACCAGGCTGGTCCTGGATGGGTTGTTCATCTGACATTGCCATAAGCCCATAACAGCTGCAGGAATCTTCTTCATCTTAATCCTCCTCTGAGTCATTATCTGAGAGTGATAGAGGGGCCCCAATCCCTATCCTGGCAGTTGGATTGTCTTCAGCTTTTGCTTCAGCTACTTCTTCAGCAGAACCAACCCCTATGTAGGCTTCTTCTTCTTCAGACTCAGAAGATGTTCAGTCAAAATCACTCCAGCTCTACTCCTTCTTAGCAATGAAGGACTTTTCCTTCTTGCAATTATGCTGGTGGACCGTTTTCTCACCGACATCTTTTCTCTTTACTAGGCAGTTAGCAATAACATGCCCAGGTTTGTTGCAGCAATAGAAAACAACTTTAGAAGAAATATGTTTACCAGTTTTAGATTCATACTTGTCTCCCTTATAGGGATTCTTCCTGTGATGAGAAGAGGAGGAAGGTTTGCTCCTCCACTACTTCTTCTTCATCAGCTTCTTGAGCTGCTTAGAGAAGGCAACAAAGTCCTCATCTAACAAGCTGATGTTAGATGAGCTTTGCCCTGTGCTGTCCGAATCAGAAGGCCTTCTTAGAGGAGAGGGAATCCTTTCCTTGATCTTCCTGGTATTGTCTGCTCTGAAGGCCAAAGACTTTTCCTTGGCATGGTATTTGCTAATGGTATCCTCCTCCTGCCTAATAAATAGCTGCATCTCATATGAGAGCAGCTTTCCAAAAAGAGTGTGAGGGGGAGTATCAGCCAACTTTGCCACCTCTCTAATGGCATAAATCTTTGTGTCCCAGTCTCAAGTTAGAGACCTAAGGAACTGTTCATTAAGCTCACAATGATTGAAGACTCTCCCATAGGTCCTCAGCTCATTCACTATCCTGAAGAATATTTTATAGCATACATCTATACTCTCTCCCTTGGACTATCTGAAGCCTCATACTCCTGATTTAGCATGGACATCCTATCATCTCTGACCTCTTAAGTTCACTCCATGTAGAACACAAAGTTGTCCCACATCTCCTTAGAGGTCTGCTAGTTGACCAAATTTTGAAAGGTTGAGTCATCTATGACACTGACAATGATGTTTTGTGCCCTCTTGTCCATGGTTGCCAAGATGACTTCATGCTTAGTCATCTCTAAATATTTCTTTGGTGTATGGACAGTTGCATCCAGAACTGAGACCTTCATAGGGATGAAAGGTCCCTATTTGACAGTAACAAAGATCCTTGGGTCAAATGCTTCCATGAAGAGTCTGACCCTCTACTTCCAAATTCCAAAACTCTTCTTCTTGTAGATAGGAAGTTTTATAGAACCCAGCTCCTTATGGTTCTCTTCTAAACCCATAAGTATTGTACTTGTATCTACCCTTGGAGATCACTCAAACTGTTCAGTCCTTTTTGAGCAACCACCCTCTGATACCACTTGAAAGTCTTTAGTTTTCAAGGGCAGCTAATCACCTAGAGGGGGGGGGGGGGGGGTGAATAGGTATTTGGTAACTTTTGAGATTTCCTTCTTTTTTGTGAGTTGTGAGTTAGTTACTATCAGCTTTCAAGACACACCACAAAATCACACACAAGGTTTATCGTGGTTCCCTAGATTAAGGGTACATCCACTATCACTCCTACCTCTCTAACAGTGTGTTACATAAGGCACTTCTCTAAATATCGGCTCCTTAGAGCTGACAACACAGATCCATCAAGATCTCTCAGTCTCCTCTGAGACTTACCTCATGCACAAAGCCCTACCTCAGAGAAAGCTTGCTCCTACAACTCAATGATCAGCATATCACCTACCTCTAGCACACAAGATGCCCTACACTCAGGCTAGGAGGATATCCCTACCTTAGAGAGAATGACTATCCAACAGCTCAGGCACAAAGGCCATACCTCATATCCAAAGCTGGATCCTACCTAAGACCCAAAGGTCCTACAGTTAAAGATAATGACTCTCCTACCTTAGGTAAACTGCCATATCTCAGGCACAAAGGCCCTACACTCAGATCAAAAATGATCCTACCTCAGCATTTATAGAATAGGCTTACAGCTAAGATCCAAAGGATCCTACAGAAAATAAAGTGGTTATTATTGTTGTATGACTCCAGAGAAGTTCTCATAGTCTACTGCTTCCTGAGCTGAGTTATCTCGGCCCTAACCTCTTCTCAGCAACAAGAAAGTTGATTTTAAATAAGCTGCTATTTGTGCTGGAAGTAACTCAGAAACCAAGTCTCCGAACTTGTTGTTGAAGACTAATGAGTTGACAGTTCTTGTTAATCTTCAAATAACTAACCTTGACTACAGAAAGTTGAAGGCTGTTCTTAGTCTTATTTCTCATAAAGCTTCTCTGAACTTGCTATAGCTGATTAAAACTGTTACAGCTAACTGTAAGAACTTTTAGTTCAACGGGTTTGAAACTTCAGCTTCAAGCTCTGCAATAAAGATGAGGAAGAAGACGATGAAATTCTGTCTCCTTTCGAAATGACAAACCCTAAAAGTTATTTTGCATCTGCTGAATATATCTCTTTTATCTTCCGCCGTCCAACAACTATTTGACCCGTGGGCTCCACTGAAGTTGTTGACTGCAACTTACCTTTATCTACAAAAGTCATACTGTGGACCTGTGACGCCGTTTTTAATCTTCTATAGCTTTCCCTCATAAATTTGAAACTTTGTTGTCTCATGCTGACGTCAGCATATGTGAACTTAGCTAAATTCTCAGTTTTATTCGAGGCATTGAGTGCGTTGAGTGAATACCCCTCTCTCAACCCAAAAACACTTAAACAAATAATTCTGCACTTCCAGGCATTGAGTGCGTTGAGTGATTGGCCTTTACTCAACACTTTTTTCCATAGACAATCTTTCTGCTTCTCAGGCATTGAGTGTATTGAGTGAGCTATCCTCACTCAACGCATCTGGACTTAGAAAATTTTTTCTGTCTATATACTTAAGCTTTGACTGACTATTGCTCGGTCGATGCTTTCCTCTTTGGCGTTGAGTGAGTTGTCCTCACTCAATGAATCTGGACTTAGCAAGAATTCTTGATAGAATCTTCAAATGCGTGAGATTTACTCAACGCTTCTCTTTAGTCATTGAGTGAGTGGTCCTCACTCAACGATTCTGGAGTTAGTTGATTTTTCTACTTGCCAATGCTGATTCTATGATAGACTAAGACGCCAAATGATATATGGCATTGAGTGAACTGCCTTCACTCAATGTCTATGGACTTAGCCGCATTTCTGTCTTGCAAACTGCTGGGCCTTGACTGTCCAACCTTTACTCAGCATTTTTTGGAATCTGGCATTGAGTGAAATTTCTTCACTCAATGCCTTTGGATTTAGACGATTTTCAGTCTTTCCAGCATCCTTTCTTGGCATATGGAGTTGAGTGAACTAGCTTCACTCGACGCCTATGGACTTAGACAAATTTCTATCTCTCCACCTTTCATCTTTGTGACCACCTATCACAACCACTTAGACAACCTCTCTAAACTTGTTCCAAGGAACATCCTGTACAACCCCATATTCGCTGGGTGGGACCCGGAGGCACCACTGAGGAATTGGGCTAGCCTCAGGTTAGCCTTGGGTTAACCCTAAGGCATACTGGTGGACTTCTCGTCCTTAAAGGCTCCCGCCTATCGGTGGGCGATATCGTTCGAGCCACGACAGGCTTCGGCTCCAAGGCCAGAGGAGATTCCGCCCTGAAAGAGCTCCCGCCAAGGGCAGGCGAAAGCTGGGGAAACCAGGGCAGATAATCGAGCTCCCGGCAGGAGAGATCGTCGACCGACCAGAGCAGATAGTCGAGCTCCCGGCAGGAGAGATCGTCGACCGACCAAAGCAGATGGCTTGACTACGGAAGCTCCCGCCTTAGGGAAAGCTCCCGCCCAGGGCAGGCGAGAGCGCCTTCGGAGAGCCTTCATTCGCAAGGGCAGCATGACTACCTAGCGCGAGAACCTTTCTGGCAGGAGTTCTCGCCAAGGTGGGCCTAGTGGGGACCCAGCGAGAGCCTTCTAGGCCGGGGGTCTCGCCAAGTGGGCCCACGGGGTGGGACCCGGAGTCCAGAGGAGATTATGTTATTATTATCATTTTTATCCCGAGGTAAAATTACCCAAATGCCCTTGGGATGACAGCGGGATTTGGCTATTGGCTGACCCCTCAGGGGTATTTTAGTATTTTCAGGTCAAAGGAAGACTATAAAAAGACCCATAGGGGGCTCTTTGGAAGGCAGGGCTTTCATTTACTCTCCAACTCTAGTGCCTTCTGAGGAGCTCCCAGCCCAGCATTTGGCTTTGGAGGGGAAGCTCTCAGAGATCTTCCGGGTGTGTGGTGGGACCTCCCAGCTGAGGCTTTGGGTCAGTCTTTTGACCTTAGCAGCCAGTCAAGGGTCGAGATAAGAGAGAAGTAGGCGTCGGCTGCACTTTGGTTTGTGAACATTCGTTGGGGTCAATTTTGGCTTCAACAGTTCTGGTGCGGTGAGCGTGGAAGCAGTCGGTGTAAGAAAATCTCGAGTTAAGTCCCATGGCAGGAGGCAAAGGTGAAGGATCAGGCGCAGGAGGATCCCCCACCCGGGTGGACGATGTGACGAAGAAGATGTTTGAGGACTTCAGGCGAGAAGTCATGCAGACGATCAGCTAGGCCGTCTCGGCAAGGAATGAGTGGGAGACGCCGCAGGTTCCGGTGGAGGTGGTTCCGCTGTTAGGCGAGAACGCTCCAGGGCAGCGCCCAGGGAAGGAAGTCCCGGTGGAGGCAGGCGAGAGGGATGTAGCCGCGCGGGAGCTTTTCCCAGGCCAGCGTCCCGAGAAGGAGCTTCCGGCGGATCTGGGCGAGAAGGAGGCGACGGTGCGGGAACTCTTCCCCGGGCATGGTCTCGCGGATCGGTCCAGCCAACCGAGGTCGCGAGACGGGCCTTCTCGCCAGGCGGGAGGCAAGACCCCCTTTAGTGAGCTCATTGTCTCGGCTCCAGTGTCGGAGGGGTTTCGGGAGCCGGACATGACCTACTACACCGGGAAGGATGACCCGGTTCAGCACGTGCAATGGTTTGAGGACGTGGTGTCCATCAGACAAATGTCGGATGCCTTCAAGTGTAGGCTTTTTGCCATCACTCTGAAAGAGAAGGCCAGGGACTGGTTCCACCAGTTGCCGGCGAGTTCCATCTACAGCTTTGAGGATCTGCGCAGGGGTTTTCTGTTGAGGTTCTCAACTTCGAAGAAAAGGAAGAAGGAGGCCGAGTGCCTGTTCGCAGTGAGGCAGAAGCCGGAGGAGACGCTGGGTCACTATGTGGACCGTTTCCAAGAGGAGGTTCTCTTGGTCCAGGAGGTCCCAGGGTATGCGCTAATGCTTGCCTTCACCCTGGGGCTGAGACCAGGGTTTTTCAGCATGGAGTTGAAGAGGGTGCCCCCCCTCTCTTTTGAGGAGCTCATGGAGAGGGCGACGAAGGAGATAGACTTTGAGAGGGCAAACCCTGCGTTTGCGAGGAAGCTGGCCAGGTTGGCCGAGGATGATGTGAAGGAGCCGGTAGTGGGAAGGCAGAGAGATTAGAGGGAGCAGAGGGAGCAGAGGGAAGATTGGAGAAGAGAAGAGCCCCGAGGGCAGGGACAGCAGCATGGGGGGGCCAGGGAGCCGAACAACCGACTGGGTTGGAGGCCTCAGGAGGGCCGCCCCCAGGGCCAAGGAGGACTTCAGGGAAGAGATAACTTCCGGGAGCAAAGAAGGCTGGAGCAGGGAGGATGGCGACAAGGACCAAGGGGTCATTTCCCACCGCCGCAGGAGGCCATGGAGGTAGGAAGAGGAAGAGGAGGAACAATTCGGGGAGCCAGAAGAAGGGGAGGAGGAGAAGGAAGAGGGGGCAGGGTGGTGTTGCCCTATTGTGACTTTCATCAGGAGGAAGGTCACGCAACGGCCACCTGCCCAGAGTTTCTGGAGATAAGAGGGGCCAGAGGGGTCGGAAGGCAAGATCCGCCCGTAAGGATCGTTGAAGTGCAGCGAGAAGAGGCTGAGGACAGGTGTGAAGACAGGGTTGACGTGGGGACCCGAGGAGGGATCGGAGTGATCCATGGGGGAGTGGGGATCGAGGCAACCCGCAAGGGGAGCCTTCAAACCATGTTCCGCCGAGGGGTCGCCTCAACTTCCCTGGCTCCCCCCCAGAGGAGAAGATCACTTTCTCATCCGCAGATATGCCAGACTACGAGGATCCGTTCTGCGACGCGCTTGTGATCCAGACAGCGATAGAAAACTACACCGTCTCCCGGATACTGGTGGACAATGGGAGCTCGGTGAATGTGATCTTCAAGAAGGCCTTCGATGAGTTGAGGGTGGAGGGAAAAAGGGTCCTGGCTTCTGATGGACCGCTTTTTGGCTTCTCCGGAGAAAGGAAAGAAGTGGAAGGGGGAGTGGGCCTGCATGTGATGCTTGGGGGCGTCTCACGGAACTGCCGGTTCGTGATCGTGGACGCCCCGAGTAGTTACAATGCCATCTTTGGACGTCCCCTCATCAGCGCATTTCGCTGTGTACCCTCCTCATACCACCAATGCCTCAAGTTCAACAATGGAGGGGTGCAGGTTAGGATCAGGGGGGATCCGAAGATGGCAAGGCAGTGCTATGTGACGGCGGTTAACACCGTGTCGTGGATGGCGGAGGCAGAGGAGTTGGAGAAGGAGATGACTGAGCAGGAAGGGGTTGAGAAAGGGGAGATAAGCCCGGGAGAGGCGATGGAGGTTGTTGAGGAGATGGCGGAGGTGGATGAGATCAGCCTAGAAGAGGCGAGAGGAGTGATGGATGAAGAAGAGCAGAGGCAGGAGGAGAGCCTGGAGGAGGCGATGGAAGTTGATGAGGTTGGGGGAGAGGAGCTCAAGTTTGAGCAGGAAGAGGCAAGGGTAAGTTGGGAGCGGTCGGGGCTGGAGCCGGCCGAAGAAGTGGTGGAGATGGAGGTGCTTACAAGAGCGGGGGAGGTGCAAAGGGTTCGGATCAGTGGAGGCTTGAGCCTCATGGATCAGGAGCGGATGCGAGCCTGCATCCAAAGCAACGTCGACATCTTCGCTTGGAGCGCGGCAGACATGCCGGGAATCAGCGCGGACGTGGCCTGTCATCGCTTGAACCTGGATCCCAGAGCCCGCCCCATACGCCAAAAGATGAGAGCCATCACCACCAAGCTAGAAGCCCCCATCCGAGAGGAGTTCAAAAAGCTCCTGGACGCAGGCTTCATCTCAGAGATCCAGTATCCAGGCTGGATCTCCAATGTGGTAATGGTAAAGAAGGGAGGAGGAAAATGGCGCATGTGCATTGATTTTTCTTTATTAAATAAATCATGTCCCAAGGATTGCTACCCCTTGCCTCGAATCGACGCGCTGGTTGACTCAGCCGTCGATTTTTCTCTTATGAGTTTTTTAGATGCATTTTCAGGTTACCATCAGATCCGGATGCACCCTCCTGATGTCAAGGATGTTTCCTTCATCACAAGAGAGGGATGCTTCAGCTATAAGATAATGCCCTTCGGATTGAAGAACGCAGGGGCAACGTACCAACGCATGATGGATCGAATCTTTCGAGATCAAAGGGGAAGGAACCTGGAGGTCTACGTGGACGACCTCATGGTCAAGAGCAAGTGTGTTGATTCCCACTTGCGGGACTTGGAGGAAACGTTTGCCACCCTGCGAAGGTTCAAGATGAGGTTGAATCCCTTGAAGTGCGTCTTCGGGGCTAGTCGCGGGAAATTCCTTGAACACCTCTTGACTCCCGCGGGGGTAGAACCTAACCCCGATAAGGTTAAGGCTATTCTAGACCTGGAATCACCTCGCAGTGCCAAAGAAGTCCAGCGCTTGACCGGGAAGTTGGCCGGGCTAAGCAGGTTCCTCTCTCGGTCAAGGGATAGGTGTTCCTCTTTCTTTAAAGTGCTTCGTGGTAACCAAGTGTTCGAATGGACGGCCGAATGTGAAGAGGCATTCCAGGGGCTGAAGAGGCAACTCTCCCAAGCTCCGTTACTTCAAAGCCCGAAGGAAGGGGAGGACCTAGCCTTATATCTCGGAGTGGGGGTAGAGGAAGTGAGCTCCGTCTTGGTTAGGGAGGAGGGGAAGAAACAGTTCCCCGTCTATTATGTAAGCCGAATCTTAAAAAAGGCGGAGATCCGATACCCCATCCTGGAGAAGCTAGCATATTCTTTGGTCATCTCAGCTAGGAAGCTTCGCCCTTACTTTCAGGCGCACTCGATTAGGGTGGTAACCGACCATCCTCTTCGCAAGGTCTTTGAGGGGGTGGAGCATTCAGGAAGGTTGGCAAAGTGGTCCATCGAGCTAAGCGAGTTTGACATTTCTTTCGTCCCAAGGCTCTCCATCAAAGCCCAAGCTGTGGCGGACTTTTTGGCGGATTATGTCACTGAGGCCGAGGAAGAAGAGCCGAGGCCGTCGGAGGCATGGAAGATGATGGTCGATGGAGCCTCAAGAAGGCACTCCCTAGGAGGAGGTATGGTACTGGTAAGTCCCCAAGGGGTTACCATAGAACAAGCAGTGGCCTTCCACTTCCCTGTAACCAATAATCAGGCAGAGTACGAAGCCGTGATAGCCGGTCTCCGACTGGCAAAGGAGTTGGAAATTCAGGATGTGGAGGCCTTCACAGACTCAATGGTGGTGGCGTCGTAGATCCGAGGGGAGTTCGAGGCCCGGGAGCCTACCCTCGCGAGATATCTATCAAAGGTAAGAACTATCATTGGAGGTTTCTGTTCTTTTTCTATTCAACATGTTCCCAGGGAGGAAAGCATGGCAGCTGACCGATTAGCAAAGTTCGGGCCTCGGGGTGGAGGTACCCTAACCGAACTATTTCGACCAGCCATTGAAGAGGGGGAGGTGATGGAGGTGAATCGGCGGTCCTCATGGGTAGATCTGTTGGTGACCTTCTTGACCACAGGAGAACTGTCGGAAGAAGTCAAGGATGCCAAGAGCTTCAGGCATAAGGCGGCTCATTACCTGATGCTGGAAGGGAGCTTGCATCGGAAGATGTTGTCAGGACTCCTCGCGAGATGCGTGACCGAGGAGGAAGTCCCAGGGATCCTGGAAGAGGTGCATTCTGGAGAATGCGGCAGTCATTCAGGGGGAAGGACATTGGAAGCAAGGGTGATAAGGCAAGGATATTTCTGGCGGACTTTGAGGAAGGATACATCTGAGTTCGCAAGGAGGTGTCGGAAGTGCCAAGTACATGCTCCCCTCCAGCTCTTACCCGCCCAAAGGCTTCGAAGCATCACGGCGCCATGGCCCTTCGCCATGTGGGGAATGGACCTGGTTGGACCCTTTCCTCCCGCTAGCGGGTAGAGGAGATTCCTCCTAGTTATGATTGACTACTTCTCCAAGTGGTTGGAGATCAAGCCGTTAGCCAAGGTAACCTCCCAGGTCATCAGGAACTTCGTTTGGGGGGAAATCGTTTGCAGGCACGGATTGCCCCAAGCGATAGTGACAGACAACGGTCCTCAGTTTGCCAGTGAAGAATTCATCAGTTTCTGCACCCAATTGGGGATTGACCTCAGGTTTGCCTCTGTCCATCATCCTCGGAGCAATGGCCAGGTGGAGGCGGCAAACAAGATCATTGTCAGCTTGCTCAAAAAGAAGGTGGAGAACCTGAAGGGTAACTGGGTGCAACAGCTCCCTTCCGTTCTGTGGGCCTTGCGAACGACTCCGAACACGGCCACAGGGGAGACCCCCTTCAAGCTCTCTCATGGGTGTGAGGCCGTCCTCCCTGTGGAGTTTGAGGTTCGGTCCCCAAGGGTCGCGGCCGCGGCTGAGGGAAGCGAAGCTTGGAGGTTGGAGAATGAGGAAGGGTTGCGCCTCTCATTAGATATGGTGGAAGAGCTGCAGGATGTTGCCGCCATCAGGTAAGAAGAAGTAAAACGGCGAATGGCTCGGTACTTCGATAAGCACATCAGAGTCAAGCAATTCGCCGAGGGGGATCTAGTACTGAAAAAGGTCGACGCTGCAGGAAGGTCGGCCGCGGTTGGTAAGCTCAACCCTAGCTGGGAAGGGCCTTATATAGTAGAGAAGGCTCTGGTTAACGAAGGTTACTATCTCCAGGATGCGGAGGGAAGGACCTTGAGTCACACCTGGAATGGTGACGATCTGAAGCGCTTCTACCCGTAAGAGGGAAAGAAAGATTGTAATGTTGTAAACAACCATTGCATTTTCAATAAGTTTATTCCAGAATGTTGACTATCTCTGAGTATGCAATCTTTATGTTTTCTGTTTTGACTGGCTATGACTCCTCATCTCAATGGTGGAATAGGCCTGGTTGAAGGAATCTTCATCAACACCCCGAGCTAGGTTCGGCCCCAGGTAGACCCGCTGCGTAGGCTCTCATCTATCTGGCAGGTCCGAAGGCTCGCCTGTGGGGGAAAGGTTGGCTCTTGCGATACTTTGTTCTTAGCCACTTCTACGACACCCCGAGCTCGGCTCGGCCCCAGGTAGACCCGCTGCGCAGGCTCTCATCAAGCTGGCAGGTCCGAAGGCTCGCCTGTGGGGGAAAGGTTGGCTCTTGTGATACTTTGTTCTTAGCCACTTCTACGACACCCCGAGTTCGGCTCGGCCCCAGGTAGACCCGCTGCGCAGGCTCTCATCAAGCTGGCAGGTCCGAAGGCTCGCCTGTGGGGGAAAGGTTGGCTCTTGCGATACTTTGTTCTTAGCCACTTCTACGACACCCCGAGCTCGGCTCGGCCCCAGGTAGACCCGCTGCGCAGGCTCTCATCAAGCTGGCAGGTCCGAAGGCTCGCCTGTGGGGGAAAGGTTGGCTCTTGTGATACTTTGTTCTTAGCCACTTCTACGACACCCTGAGCTCGGCTCGGCCCCAGGTAGACCCGCTGCGCAGGCTCTCATCAAGCTGGTAGGTCCGAAGACTCGCCTGTGGAGGAAAGGTTGGCTCTTGTGATACTTTGTTCTTAGCCACTTCTACGACACCCCGAGCTCGGCTCGGCCCCAGGTAGACCCGCTGCGTAGGCTCTCATCAAGCTGGCAGGTCCGAAGGCTCGCCTGTGGGGGAAAGGTTGGCTCTTGCGATACTTTGTTCTTAGCCACTTCTATGACACCCCGAGCTCGGCTCGGCCCCAGGTAGACCCGCTGCGAAGGCTCTCATCAAGCTGGCAGGTCCGAAGGCTCGCCTGTGGGGGAAAGGTTGGCTCTTGTGATACTTTGTTCTTAGCCACTTCTACGACACCCCGAGCTCGGCTCGGCCCCAGGTAGACCCGCTGCGCAGGCTCTCATCAAGCTGGCAGGTCCGAAGGCTCGCCTGTGGGGGAAAGGTTGGCTCTTGTGATACTTTGTTCTTAGCCACTTCTACGACACCCCGAGCTCGGCTCGGCCCCAGGTTGACCCGCTGTGCAGGCTCCCATCAAGCTGGCAGGTCCGAAGGCTCGCCTGCGGGGGATAGGTGGAGTCCTTGACTTTTTGATCCTTGGTCCTTGGTTGGTAGTTATTACGTTACAACGAGCTCGGCTCGAACCCCGGTAGACCCGCTGCGCAGGCTCCCATATAAGCTAGCAGGTCCGACGGCTCGCCGGTGGGGTAGGGGTTTAATTGGTCGGAAAAATATGTGAGTAGGGCCCTGGCCTAGACCGGAGGCAAGGCCCTAAAGGTCTCGGCTCAGAGGTCTCAGCCAGTAAAGGCCTCGATTTGGAGGTCTCGGCCAGTAAGGGTCTCGGCTCAAAGGTCTGGGCCAGTAAAGGTCTCGGTCAAAGGGGGGTTCTCGCAAAAGGAGGCTCCCGGCGGACCTGAGCAGGACGACTTAATCGACGACGCGAGGTTCCCGCCTAACGGATCTCTAAGAAAGGTTATCCTAAAGAGACTAAGGGTCTCGACGGAAGCTCGCGCGGAAGCCATTCGGCAGAATAATATACTTTCAAGCACACACTGATAATGAAAGATGAAACATTACTTTACATAAAACTAATTACAAAAGTTGGAGCCTCTCGCTCATTACAAAAGAAACAAAAAGAAAAAAGAAGCTTAGGGGGACGCGTTGTAACTCCCGCTGGTGCTCTCGCTTGAATCATCGCCAGAGCTCGCTTCAGATGTCTCGCCAGCGGCGGTAGAAGACCTCGGGATGTCTGAGGGAGGCGAGTCCGGCGCGCCCGGAGGTTTGGGAACTGGATCGTAGAGCCAAGGAAGAAGTTGGCGAGCGTCGATGGTCGCGCCGTCCTCCCGAAGCAGCTTGACGTCTCGCAGCGTCTCGAGCATCAGCTTGACGGTTGCCTGAGCGTTGGCTTGCAGCAGCTTGTCAACGTCGTACTCCGAGAGGTAACGACTCCGCAGCCTCGCATCTAGCTCCGGAGGCGGGACCTTCGCCATCTCAGCGCGAAGCTGTTCCCTCAGGAGGACACTCTCGCAGCGCGTGTTGGCCAGCTCTGCGCGAAGCTCCTAGACTTGGGCAGAATCCTGTGAAAAAAGAGTTCAGTCTGGAAACATCGCACAGTCGTAACTTTGAGAAACGAGAGCGAGGGTTCAGGAGGGTCTCGCTTACCTCGGTAGCGGGGCGTAGAGACAGCGCCAGTCGAGCATCCGCAAGCTCCTGTTGAGCTCTTGCGAGTTCTTCTCCCACGGTGTGCGCTCGAGCCATCGCGTCCTCCCTTGCCTTGCGCATATCGGTGAAATTTTTGTCGAGGGTGATGCTTCGGCACGCACACATATGCGCAAGCTCGAACCCGCGCAATAGATCCCGGATGGCATCGAAGGCTATAAGGCGGGTGGACATCTGGTCAAACACGCTGGCGTCCTCTCGGCTGTAAAGGCCATATCCAAGCGAGAAGGCCTCGCCAGTCACATCTTCCCCCTCCGCCCAGCTGGGAAGGAGCGTCGTAACCTTGATTAAGTTTGACTCGGGGTCCCATTCCATCTGAGGCTTCCCCTCCGCATCGACGTACTTCACGCCGAAGCCAAAGTTCCTGTGCCCTTTCGGCACCTCCCGGGGCGGAGCTCGGGCGGAGGTTTCGGCGGCTAGCACTTCTCCCCCAGCCTCGCTTGCGGCCGGTGGGTTCCCGGTGGAAGCCTCGGCACGGCTCTTGGCGGCGGCATCCATCTCGCTGGCCCTTTGGAGGATCGCTTCAAAGGAGCTGCCTGCGGGAAGGGGTTGGACAGGCGAGACGGCCGGGGCTTTCCCCTTCTCGAGAGCAGAAGGTTTGGGCCTCTTCAGCGTTCGGAGAGGAGGAAGGGTGACCTTCCACTTTTTGGCTGGTGGCGGCAAAGGAGGGGCTGGATCGTTTCGGCAGGCGCTGGCGCTAGCTTCCGCGAGCGCAAGGGAGCCTCTCACGGCCAGACCCTCGACACCCCGGCCTTCAGCGAAGGGTTGGCGCAGAGGGACCTCCCGCTCTCCTGCAAAGTTAAAACACTTCAGCGCAAGAAGATCTTTGATAAAAGAGGGAATCTGAGGCGAGACCATACCTTCGCCCGAGTGAACGAGTGGGAGGGAGTCGACGTCTCGCCTGAGGTAGGGGACATCGAACTCCTTGGTTCCAAAGAATTCCAGGATTACGCTCTCGCGCGATCCCAGAGTAGGCGGTTTGTAGGCCACGTCCTCGTACTGAACGGGCTGAAGCGGGACGTTGCCGAAGTCCCCGCTGACATAGACGAATTTCTCGCCCCAGTGATGGTGCTTGTTGGCGAGACCGGTAACCTAGAGCAGTTGCCCGGAGAAGAAAACCACCCCTCCCTTGGCGCGGAAGTTGAATAGCTTCCGGAAGATGGGCAAACTGAACTCGATCCTCTCGGATCGCATATAGCATATGAATGCTATAAGGATCGCGACTGAGTTCGGGTTCAGTTGGGCGGGAACCACCCCATAGTAACGAAGAGCAAGCCGAACCTCCGGCCAAAGGGGAAGGCGGAAGCCCACCTCGAAATGCTCGAGGGGGATGGCGAGTTCTCCCGCCTCCGGAGTATTCACCTTATCGTGATTACCCGGGTTCCGCGCCGAGAAGCCAGCGGGGATGTAGCGGTCAACGATCAGGTTATATTCGTCTAGGGTGAGCTTGCAGGAAGGGAAGAGGTGCTTTTGGAAAGCTTCAGCGCAGTGGGCGTGACCCTTGTTCTCGCCAGGCATGGTGGGTTTGCAAGTAAGAGCGAGAGCTGAAAAGAGGTCGAAGCGGAAGCAAGAACGCGAGAGCAAGGAAGGAAGGCTGAGGTTCCGGATCGAAGAAGTAAATGCGGTTGGTAGACTTCTCTATTTATAGGGAATCGTAATCATCATGGATCCATCCGACAGAGAGAGAAAGTGACAACGGAGTACAGCTGTCAGAATCCGGGCTAACGGCGCCTTGATTTTCCCCCTCGGGATGGCAGCGGTCAACGGTCGTTCCTGGTTTCGACGCAACTATCTAGATTGGCGCAAGCCTCCTAGATTGGCGCAAGCCTCCTAGATTGGCGCAAGCCTCCTAGATTGGCGCAAGTCTCCTAGATTGACGCAAGTCTCCTAGATTGGCGCAAGCATCCTAGATTGGCGCAAGCATCCTAGATTGGTGTAAGCATCTTAATTTAAAAGCCTCGCAGAGCAATAAAAAGAAAAGAAAAGAGAGACAGTGGTAACAGTGAGGTTCTCGCCAACGAAAGTTGGATAAACATAATTAACAGTAATGTTTATTACAGATACATTGATAAAAGAGTTTCAAGCGAGAAGTCTAATAGGGCTTCCAATACCACCGTCCTCGTTCTCGCCGCCTAGTTCTCGGAGGCACCAGCGGATTGAAATAAGACGATAGGGTGGTACACCCAAGGTTGATCCGCCTGGCATGATCTCGGATCTGCAAGATGCATCTCCCTGGCGAAGACTCGGCGGAAGGCCCTCCCGGACAATCAACCTCGCCTAAGAAGAAATCCCGCTCCAGAGTCTCCAACCTTTGCTCCACAGATTCGCGGAACGCTTTTGCCGCGGCAGAGTGAGCACGATCTCGCCGGATGAGCCTGGCCAGGATAGCCGAGATCTTCTTCCTCCTCCCCTTCGCGCTCCCGGCGCTGTTCAATATTCCTTCTATCTCGCCAGACGAAGGGAGGGGAGAATCTTCCTCTTCTTCATCGTCATCATCTTCATCATCATCTTCTTCTTCCCGGTTAGCTTCCGACCGCAAGCCGGGATCACCTGCAAAGGAAACGCACGAGAATTTTGGTCAAGGCATGACAATCAACAATCCAGAAAAGTTTTCGCATACCTGCGGCTGGGCGAGAACCGTTAACCAAAGTTGGACAAGAAGGCCCGGCCCCTCCGTTGGTTCCATAAAGGAGGTGAAGAGGCTTGCCCAGCCTCAGGCGGAAGGGCTCGCGCGCGATGGGCTGAGTGATGTCGAGGCTTCCATCGTCAGGTTTCTTGCTGGAGCAAGGCTCGACGTTGACTATTACATTCCGCTGTTGCTCAGACTTGACACCGTAAGCCGCCAGGAGAGTAAGTTCCGCGGCTTTCATTTGTATCCGCAACGACCAGGAACTTTGGCTAACTTTTCTTCTTGCAGCAACCTTGGCGGTGCCCGCAAACTTGCCCTATCCGCCAGCTGGATAGACTCCTACACAGGGAGAAATAAGAAAAGAGATTACAAAGAAAAGGAAGGAGGACGGGGATCCCGCCGCGGGTTATTCTTCCAGCGATATCTTTAACATTGCGGTCTTCGGCGAGAAGCAAAAGGATCTAAGGGGCAACCCAATGATCTGTTGGCATGAGAAGAAGTACGTTCGCCTTTCGACAGCTCTCCCCTCCTGGAGGAGTCCGCACCCATCTCGCCACGCCCATGTCGCCATCTCCGCTCTGTACGGGAAGAAAAACCTTCGCGACCTGCAAAGTGTGGCCCCTGACGACCTTCCTCTGCTTGCCGCCCAGGCCAGTTCGAACTGCGCCGTTACCAACCACTTCATGGGCAGGCTTACGCGTGAGCTGCTTAGGGAAGATGCGCGACATATGAAGGAAAACAACTTGCTGAAACACATAAATAAGCGACTAGGCGCAAAGATTAATCAGTATAAAGAGGACAAAGCTGTAAGTGCCAGTTAATCGCCGTTTATCTTTGTCGCATATTTGTTGCGGACTGACGTTTTGATTTCTTCTGCAGAACGCATATGAGGTAACCAACCCCGACTTCCAAAAAGACATGTTTCCTTTCGTCAAGGAAAGCGTGGAAGTCGCAATTGAACGCATCATCAATGATGGGTATGTGAATGCAGGGGTGGACTCTATTCCCTTCCTGAAGCTATTTCCAGAGCTGAAGGACAAGGTTGCTGAGTTCGAGCAAGCTGCTAAGGGGAAAGCGGTCGTTGAAGATGACGAGGCGGAGTTCGTTGGTGAGGTAGCTCCTGAAGATGTGGCCTCAAGTCAGCAGCAGGGAAGTCAGTCGGATCAGTCCGACAGCTTCGGCTCTGATGAGAGCAGCGCGCGAACAAAACCCACGACCGCTTCTCATTCCAGCGACAGCAGTAGCAGCGACTTGGGCGGCTACCCGCATGTGGTGGATGTGGATGGATTAAGCCCGGAGAAGCCTGCAGAGAAGAAACAAAGGACTGGATAGGAGATAATGTAATTTTTTTGGTTTTTAATGTAAATAGGGAGGGGCAGACTCTGCGCGAGTCCGCCGGAACATGTTTATATAATTTTTGAATGAATAGAAAATGATATTTTTGATGTCTTCTGAGATGTTCTGCTTTTTTCTTGCTTGTTAGGGGTCACACTCCTTATATCAATTCGCGTTATATAGCTTTGTAGCATGTTTAAAACTCTCGCTGAAATCGCTTACTCACAGCTCGCTACAACATGAGAAGAATCACCATACTTTCTCAACGAAGGGAAAAAATGAAGCGGACTCTGACGAGCTCGGACAGCAGTCTGCATCTTGCAGAACAACCTTTTCCAGTTTTGAGAGAACCGAGATGAAGAAAGCCGCAATGACACAAATAATGTTGATATGCGAACTTTGGCGGACTGGGATCACCGTCCGCTGATATTTATATTCGAATCTTTTCAGATAAATAATCATTGAGTTATATGAACTGAAATGAATCCTGCGGACTAGGCGAACTAGAAAACCAAAGTCCGCACTTAAATCGATAATAACAAAAATGAACCATAGCTCATAACCAGGTGGGTTGGTGCGGCCGGAGCGACATTGCTTTCCTCATAGGGTTATGAACCACGGAATCAACCCAAGGGACGGCGGACTGGGCGGACTAAAAAACCGGAGTCCGCATTATACCAATAATAACAGAAATGACCCATAGCTCATAACCAGGTGGGTGGGTGCGGCCAGAGAGGCATTGCTTTCCTCACAGGATTATGAACCACGGAATCAACCCAAGGGACGGCGGACTGGGCGGACTAGAAAACCGGAGTCCGCATTATAACAATAATAATAGAAATGACCCATAGCTCATAACCAGGTGGGTAGGTGCGGCCGGAGCGGCATTGCTTTCCTCACAGGGTTATGAACCATGGAATCAACCCAAGGGACGGTGGACTGGGCGGACTAGAAAACCGGAGTTCGCATTAAATAATAACAGAAATGACCCATAGCTCATAACCAGGTGGGTAGGTGCGGCCGGAGCGGCATTGCTTTCCTCACAGGATCTCAAGATCTGCAGCCTTAACAATACAATCCACTGCCCTCTTGCCTGGAGCATAGTCTAAGTCGATCTTTTGGGTAGGTGCGGTCGGAGCAACATTGCTTTCCTCTGAGATTGACAAGACTGTGGGTCTCCTGCAGGCACTGCTTTAGGGTACCAAGGAGTGTTCGAGGGTTACAACCTTAAGATGATCTGGGGGTAGGTGCGGCCGGAGCGGCATTGCTTTCCCCACGCGATCATCTAGGCTGTAACAATATCCCTTAGATGACATAGTAGAGCTGACCACCACCCTGCTCCTCCATAATGCAGAAGTGGGGTTAGGTACTAGCCGGGATCTGAAATCCAGTGTCCTACCGCACTAGAACCTGCAAGCTCCCACTACACGGAGCGAAATCTCCCCGTAACACGTGGTCTTTGGGGTGTTACGCTGATATCGGGGGTTCTAAGTGAGGTTTCAGCTGAACTCGACGATATCTCCTGGTATTAAGCAACTGTTGGAGTTGCTTGGGGAGACAAAAGAAAGAGGACACTTGAAGAAGTGTTAGTATGAATACTTTGATAAATATCAATTTTTGAGAAATTTGCATAAGATAGAAAAGAGAGTTCAGAGATAGAACCGTTAGAGTTATCCTTGCTGAATATATTAACTGTCAACACTTAAAATAAAAAGGACACTTGATTAAGTGTTAGCAAGGAGTTTTTATTAATGATGAACCTCTGAAAAGGTTTACATAAGAAGAAAAGAAAAGAAGTTCAGGAATAGAACCGCTTTAGGTCATCTCCACTCCACGTGTGCGACACATCTTCTCCTTCAAATGTTTGCAACCGGTAGGCTCCATTCTCAAGTGCTTCCCTAATAATGAATGGCCCAGCCCAATTTGGATTAAGCTTCCCAACTGAGCCGGCTCTTGCAGCAACATCGACCTTTTTAAGAACTAGATCTCCCACTTAAAAGTGTTTGATCCTTACATTCTTATCAAAGTAGCGGGCCATTCTCCTTTTAACTTCCTCTTGCCTGATGGCAGCCTTGTCTCTAATTTCATCAACATACTCCAAGCTGAACCTCATCTCCTCGTTGTTCAACTCAAGCCAATCCTCCATACCTTGCCTTGCATGCAGCACTATGGGCGACAGAACTTCAAACTCAACAGGAATTAGCTCTTCGGACCCATGAGAAAGCTTGAATGGGGTTTCCCCTGTTGTAGAAGAAGGCGTTGTTCTCAGGGTCCAGAGAACTGAAGGAAGTTGATCAACCTAACTGCCCTTGAGATTTTGAACTTTCTTCTTAAGTAGGCTTAGGATTTTCTTATTGGCTGCTTCTACCTGACCGTTACTTCTAGGATGATGAACCGATGAAAAGCGCAGCTCTGTCCCGATCTGCTTGCAAAAATCTATCATCTCTGTATTATTAAATTGCGGTCCATTATCTGTGATTATTGCCATAGGGATACCGTGCCGGCAGACTATCTCGCCCCAAATAAAATTCTTTATGACCTGAGTTGTTGTCTTTTCCAGCGCTTTAGCTTCGATCCACTTACTGAAGTAGTCGATCATAACTATAATGAAACGTCGCTGCCCACTAGCCATGGGAAAAGGGCCAATGAGATCCATTCCCCAAATTGCAAAGGGCCAAGGAGTTGAGATTGATCTGAGAGATTGAGCCGCTTGATGCTGAAGAGGAGCGAACTTCTGGCACTGAACACATTTTCTTACATAGGTCTCAGAATCTTTTTTCATTGTGGGCCAGAAGTAACCCTGCCGCAGGATCCTTTTCTCCAAGGTTCTTGTCCCCGAGTGACTTCCACACTCGCTAAAATGCACTTCCCAAAGAACAGTAGGGACTTCCTCTTCTGAAACACATCTTGCCATTATAGACAAGAAGGTTTTTTTGTAGAGAATACCGGATATCAAGTAATAATACGCTGCTTTTAACTTTAATTTCTTATTATCTTTGACTGACTGATGCAGATCGTCGGTTGATAAGTAGTGAACGAACGGATCCATCCAAGAGGAATGCTGATCAATTTGCATTAACTCTTCCTCCTCCACTGCTGGGTGGAAAAGTTCAGAAGTTGTTCCTCCTGACGATAGCCCGTACTTGGCAAGAACATCGGCCTCCTCATTCTCTGTCCTCGGCATGTGCTCAATAGTGAAACTTTTAAACCTGCCAACCTCAATTTTTACCAGCAAAAGACACTTCTTCAACACTGGCTCCCTGGTCTCGAAGTTACCAAGAACTTGTGAAGCCATTACCAGTGAGTCAGTCTTTACATGAACATGATCGATTCCTAGCTCTCTTGCGAGCCTCAAGCCGGCCAATAAAGCTTCATACTCCGCTTGATTGTTAGTTACTGGAAAGTAGAACTTTACGGCTTGCTCAAGCTTGATGCCATTCGGGTTTATCAGAACTACCCCTGCTCTAGAAGAGTTTCTGCCTGAAGCCCCTTCAATATAGATTGTTTAAGCTAAAGGAGACCTTACTGCCTGATCTGAGTTAAATTCTGCCGTGTCAATCAGGAAGTCTGCAAGCACCTGTGCCTTGATAGCTGTCCTGGGCACATAGGAAATTTCAAACTCACTCAGCTCGATTGCCCACTTAGCTAGCCTGCCTGAATGCTCTGGCTTCTCTAGCACACTCTTCAAAGGTTGATCAGTGACTACTTGAATTGAATGTGCCTGGAAATAGGGACAGAGCCTGCGAGCAGACATAACCAACGCCAAAGCCAGCTTCTCAAGGATTGGGTACCTTGCTTCTGCATCTTTCAGAATGTGACTGACATAGTAAACTGGGAACTGCCTCCTATTCTCTTCTCGGACAAGGACAGAACTAACTGCCTCGGGACCAACCCCAAGGTATAAGAATAACATCTCCCCTGCTCGGGGGCTTTGGAGTAAGGGTGTCGAAGTTTGCTGCTTTTTCAATTGTTCAAAGGCCAAAGAACACTCTTCTGTCCATTGGAACTTGGACGCTCCCCGAAGAGTTTTGAAGAATGGCGCACTTTTATCTCCAACTCGAGAGATAAATCTCCCGAGTCCTGCCAACCTCCCCCCAACTGCTGAACCTCTTTTGGAGAACGGGGAGGGGCCATATCAAGGATGACTTTAATCTTATCAGGATTAGGTGCAAGGCCCTCTTGAGTAAGGAGATGGCCAAGGAATTTCCCCTTACTCGCCCCAAAAACACACTTTAATGGGTTAAGCTTAATTCTATGCTTTCGTAGAGTGGAAAAAGTCTCTGCTAGATATAGAAAATGTTGTGGAAGAGGCCTACTCTTAATCAAAAGGTCATCCACGTACACTTCAAGGTTTTTACCTTTTTGCTCTCGAAACACATGATCCATCATGCGTTGATAAGTTGCGCCAACATTTTTAAGCCCAAAGGGCATCACGAGATAACAGTAACAACCGTCATTAGTAATGAATGACGTGCGAGGGATATCGGGTTTATGCATTCTTATTTGGTGATAACCAGAGAACGCATCTAAAAAGCTCATAAGTGGATACCCTACCGTAGAATCAACTAATAAATCTATCTGAGTCAAGGGGTTAAAATCTTTTGGGCACGCTTTATTTAAACCGGTGAAGTCTACACACATACACCACTTCCCCCCTGGTTTTTTAACCATTACAACGTTTGAGATCCACTCAGGATATTGAATTTCTTGTATAAAGCGTGCCTTGAGGAGTTTGGCAACCTCCTCTCTGATGGGCTCTGCCAACTTGACAGCTACATCTCTCTTCTTTTGTTGGACTGGCTTGGCAGCTGGGTCGACGTTGAGATGATGGCAAGACACGTCAGGATCCACTCCTGGTATGTCCTCCGCTGACCAAGCAAAGACATCTAGATTCTTTAGCAGGCAAGATATCAACTCTGCCTTTTGAACTTCCGGCAGCTCAGAGTTGATGAAGAGCTTTCTTTCCTCCCCATCTACAATGGGAACTCCCTGCGTCTCCTTGGTAGGTTCCAGGTGAGCGCTTCCACTATCCACAATAGCTTCTGACGGAAGGGGGACTTCTGCTGCTGCTGGAAAAGCTGGGGGGGCTATTTCAGTCATGTTGACTGTGCGGAGGTAACACTCCCGAGCTTGCCTTGGGTCACTTCTGACCGTGCACTGACGACCATCCTTACAGAACTTGATGGATAGATGATATGTTGAAATGATGGCTCGATACTTGTTCAGCAATGGTCTTCCAAAAATTGCATGGTAGCTGCTTGGAGCGTCTACCACTATGAACTGAATCTCCTTGGTCACCCCTCCGAGCCTCACCGGGAGTGTGACATTTCCCTCGACTTCTTTCTTCTCACCCGAGAATCCGTAGAGCGGCCCCTCGGTGGAAAGCAGAGGTTTCCCAGTCCTCAGGGCTTCAAAGGTGGTCTTGAAGAGGAGATTCACTGAGCTGCCAGTGTCAATAAGAATTCTATCGACCGTGAAATCTCCTATGGCTGCCTAGACCACAATGGCATCAACGAAAGGGTTTGCAGTTGCGGGAAGATCTGCAGGACAAAAGGTGACAGTTTCTGAGGGAGGGGCAGAGGAAGAAGTAGATGCAATCTCTGTTCGGGAAAGTCTTGACAGAGAAGACTTCCAGGTGGACTCAACTCCTGCTCCGCCATGAATGTAAAAAAGTCTTCCCAAGACTCCTTCATCGACAACATCAATGCATTCACTTGGAATATCAATTAGCCCCAGACGGCCCTCATCTGCTACCTCTATGCATTCCAGCTGAACCTCAGCCACCTCCTTGCCCTTGGAGGTGGAAGGTTTCGAGGAGTCATTCTTCCTGCTCAGATCTTTGATCTTGCCTTCTGCAATCAGCCTCTCAACCAGCTGCCGGAGGGCCTTGCAATCTTCTGTCAGATGGCCCTTTTCCTTGTGAAAATCACAGTACTGAGAGTTGTTTCTGGGCTTACAGTCTCTCTGAGGCCCTTGCCTCTTCTCTTCTACCTCTTCTGAATTATCTGGACAAACTCTTCGAAGTTGAGCCCCAGATTATCAAACTCCTCCACGAAGCTTCTCTCATGCGGATTTGAGGCTGGCAAGGCACTCTGAAGGATGGGAAGTGCTTGGAGAGGTTGGACGGGAATGGTGGCCAACGGCAGTCTCTGATCACGAAGCTGTTGATGGCCAATGAAGGGTTTCTTGTGACAAAGATTACGTCCCCTCTGAGAGGGAGGCTGGAATTCAGGCCGAAGAGGCTTGCTATGATACTGGTTGTTGAAAGAGGAGTTGGAGGCATCCCTTCCTCCAGCTTTAGCTGTCAGGGATGAGACATAGGTAGGGTTGGCATTCTCTCCTTCAATGAAGCGATTAGCTATCGCTATTACCTCCTGATAAGTTGATGGCGCCTTTGTTGTTACTTTGAACTTCAATGGGCCCTCCCGGAGGCCGTGACTCAAGGCGACTTTATAATAATCGGGGTTCACATTCCTTACACCTTGGATTTCCTTTTGAAACCGATCAACGAACCTTGCAACTGATTCGTTGTCTTTCTGCTTGATGTCGAAAAGGTCTGCCGGCCCATCCTTTCTTTTCTTTGAGGTAGCGAACCTCAGAAGGAGCTCGCTGCGAAGCTCAGCGAAGGAAGAAATTGTGCCTGAGGGCAACTCATAGAACAATTCTCTTGCTTGACCAACGAGAGTGGTCACAAGGAGCTTGCATTTCAAGGCATCAGAGAGGCTCCTCAAAGCAACTGCCCCTTCGAATGCCTGAAGGTGGGAAACCAGATCAGTCTCCCCTGAATAGAAAGGGAGACGGGGCTCTCTGAAATTGTTTGGCGCTGACTCCCATCGGATTCGATCAACGAAGGGAGAGGGGGTCTCAGAATCAGCAGAAGGGCAGACTGGAAGGTGAGGCCCTTGCGGGATCCGTGGACTACCGATCAACAAAATCTAGCCGCCGAGCCGGAGTCCCTCTAGCTGCTTCCCTGAAGAAATCCTTCAAGGGAGCGAACTGATCAGCCTGAGGTCGCAGGGGAGCTGCGGGCAGAACATGATGGAGAGACGGAGGAGCGGTCACAGGCGACTGCTGAAGAGGGGTTTGACGAGCTAGGGTCCGGCGAACCGGAGTCTGGCGGACAGGAGTCTCAGCAATCTCTTCTGCGACCTGGGGAACAAGCCGCTGAGTCAGCACTAACAGGGCTTGGCTAATTGTATCGAGCCGCTGGTAAGTCTCTCTTCGAGATAACTCGGTCTCCCAGCGAGACTGTTCCAACGCTTCCCACAACGAGTCATCAGGCGAGCTGGAGCGGTCTGAGCGGCGAGCTCGCCGGTCTTACATTTCTATTCGCGGGTTTGAAAAAGCTTCTCGGATCTGAAGGTCGTGTGTTAACTATTGATGCACGAAAATGCCAAGGGGAAAACGAGCACCACCAGCTAACTGTTCGAGCACTGGGGGAAGAAGAAAAAGCAGAAGAGCCGTGAACCACGGCAACACCAGACTTCGCCCATCGCGGCCGGAATGCCACTCCTGCGACGGGCTTGATTTTGATTGCAAATAAGCGGTTACAAGGATGGGAAAAGGAAACGATGCGGAAAGCAAGCTGGAAATCGCAAAGCCATAGATTCGAGTCCGCAGCCTTTAGTAAGTAGGCTCCTGGGCTCGAGTCCATTTCTTTTGAGTGCACCACTTCCCCTTATTTATAGGCTGGGGGCCTACCCAATCGGACCGGGCTAAAATAACCGGCTGCCCGGGGTACAAAAGAACCAGGCAGCGGTGACGGGAACCAAAAAAGGGAAAACAAGCAGTCCGCGCGAGACCGGCGGACTAGTCTTACGAGCTGGAAACCTCCCTTGGTCGCATCGAGCGCAATCCTGCCAGAAGAATCGCGACCTGAGCGACCTGCGTGACCTCAGCGACCTGATCTCGAAGCTCGCGGAAAACTGGCAAGATCTGAGAGCAAACCATGGGCGGCCTCGGAGGACTGAGAACTGGAGTCCACCTAGGTGGCTGGAATTTCCACTAGTCAACTGGCGACCTAGGAGGACTGAGAGCTTGAGTCCGGCAAGACGGGAGCAAGAAGCCTAGCTGAACATGTTGCGGATTCTTGGGTTAACACAGCTAGTAGACCAGATATAATGTTTGCTACATATGGTGCTAGGTTCCAAGGGAACCATAAAGAATCTCACCTTAATTTCCTAAAAAGAATTTTTAGATATATAAAGGGTTGCACAAATCTAGGACTCTGGTATCCAACTGAGTCAGAATTTGAATTAACTGGAATCTCAAATGCTGACTTTGCTGGATGATGAGTTCGATTTATATAGGGTTTTTCGGACTCATCTTGGCTAGTTTTAACGCTCTTGCACTTCACTTTTAGTATGTTGTAATTGATATTTAATTAAATCCTTTTTTAACACTAAGTGCACTTTTTTTGGCCCAAGGTTGTGCAATTGCGCATTCTTTTGTTGGGGGTAAGCACATGGTGCTCCCCATGGTTATTTTTATTTATTTTATGCTGTGTGTTATTGCTGGGAGCTTGTGCCCCGTCCTGGTTTTATTGCTGTGCAGGTAGTAAGGACGTGCCAGATTCATTTTCCTATTCTGTATAAAATGCACGGTGGTGCAAATTTGTTGCACACGGTTTCTATGCAATCGTACATTTCACACAGCTATTCCGGGGACTTCTGTTTCTACCTGTGCGTTTTGTTCCTGCACAGTTTATGCCAAACCATGCGAGAAGGAATCACACAGTCTGCACATTTTCTCTTTATTCCTACATTCTGGGGTAAGTCGTGTGTTTCCTTCACGCACGGGCAAACGCGCCTATGCGCGAGTAAAATGCACGGTTCCCTTGTTTTACCCTATTTTCTGCGCTCTGTGTTTACTCGTGCGATTTCCTTCACGCACGAGCGGAAGCGCCCGTGCACGGGTCAACGCATCTTCTTCTGCGATCCAGATCTGAAAGTTAATAACGCACGGTTAGCGCACGGTCATGTGCGGGACCGTGCGTGACCATTTTTCTAATCTTTTTCTATGTAAGCGCAGATTTTCAGCCATTGTGGGACTTTTACTCAGAGCTTCTTCTCCCGCAAATTTTAGGGCAAAATCCTCCATTCCACCTAGAAGAGGAGATCTAGGCAAGCATTCAATGACAAATCAAAGTCGGAGCTTCCTCTCGGCCTCCTCCTTCATCCTTGGGCTTCAAGAGGAGATTCAACCGAGCTTTCTCTATCAAGCTAGGAGAAGTTGTGCCATCCTCCACCAGCTCGTGACACGAAGAAGACGGGTTCATTGGGTGTGAGTAACAGCCTCCTCTACCCTGGACGCAGTTGAGGACCGAGCTTGGGCACTATTTGACAACCCGGAGAATCCAACCGTGAATCATTGGCATGACTTCCGATCTGGTCGATTTCGCACACTTTTTCTCTCTTGTTGATTGTTAGCATAGTTAATCTCTTACATTTGATGAAGTACACTTATTTTAAAATACGCTTATATGTAATCATGTCTAAGTGATTGTAAGTTTTCGTTATTTGCTTGAGGTGCGCCCTTATTTTCCATCCTCCATCCATCTGTTCTTGCCGCACTAGCAATTTCTAGTGATGTGCACAGCGAAGAGGTGCCCGTATAGTCTTCCATCCCACCTAGCGAAACGATGCATAGCGGCATTGCATAGGAGTAGTTGTTAGAGTTTTATTTTCTTTTATCACAATTACCATATAAACCACCCTTAGTTAACGCCGACCAAAGGACTTCAATCTCAAGTCCTCCTCGATATTAACTCCCCCTTAGAGTGTTCCTTGAAGAGATCGATACTTGGGAAAGCCATCCATTTAATATTACTTGTGCGACCGGTGCACTTGTCGTTCAAATGCAACACTGGATGTAAAGTTGACAGAAAAAGCACATCAGAAACATGTCAATTCCTTGGTGATAGTCTTGTGTATTTTTTTTATAAGAAATAGACATCTGTATCAACTTCAACTGCTGAAGCTGAATATATATCAGCTGGAAGTTGTTGTTCACAAATTTTATGGATTCAGAACCAACTCCTGGATTATGGTTTCAATCTAAATAATTCAACTATATTTTGTGATAGTACCAGTGCAATTTCCATTGCACAAAATCCAGTGCATCATAGTAGGACCAAGCATATAAAAATTAGACATCATTTCATTAGAGATTTGTGGAAAAAAGAAAATTAATCTTGTCTTTATCTCTACTGATTTACAAAGAGCAGACATCTTCACCAAACCTTTGGATTAAAATAAACATTTGTTCTTCTTGAATCAGCTAGGTATGATAAATGGAGAAGTTTAATTTGATTTCTGTCCAAGGTCGAAGAATTGATCATATTTCGTCGAACGGAGATCGACGATCTTTGAACTGTTCTTGAGAATTTTCGTCGACCTGAGATCGATGATATCTCTTTGTGAAGAAATTTTCGTCGAACGGAGATCGATGATCTTGCCTCAGAGAATATTTTGTCATCCTGAGAATGCCGAACTATTTTCCCCCTCTTCAAACTGAGATCGACGCTATTATTTCCTCATGGATTTTTTTCGTCGACCAGAGTTCGAAGCTTTTCTTTTGCGTTGGACAGAGTTCGTCGTTTCACCTTCTGAAAACTTAAAATAGGGTTTTCATCAAACTCCATCCTACGCTTTCCAGTTCTTTTGCACTTGATCACTTGTTGTTTTTGCAAAGCAATGGCGGTTTCTCCAACAATCCTCACAGCCATGAAGTTTGATGTGGGCTTTGATATTGATTTGGAATCGTTCTCTCACTCAGATCAAATATTCCAAGATGTTCTGAAACTCTTTGAAGGTCCAAATCTACAGTTCCTCATGACGACCATGATAAAACTACTAGCGTAAGCGATTAAAGAATGGGCTTTCACGGCAAAGATTCAAGATACTCCATTTCTTATCGGATCGATTTCTGGTAACCAGATTCCTCTCTCTAGAAATTTTAACTGAAGTTTTTGGTTTTGTTCAAGGAGAAGATGAAATAGATTTATCTAGCAGTGAATTTGATGAAATGCTAGAAAGTTTACGTCATACTACAAGAAACCCTAACCACCTCCTCAATAAAAATTTATCAATATAATATAGATTTTTGGCTGATGTTGTTGGCAAAGTGTTGTTAGGAAAACACTCTGCTCATGATCATATTTCCAGGCAACAATTTTATCTGATGTGTGTAAATAAGAAATCAGTGGACTGGGGAAGAATTTTGTATGATTGGATTAAGAAGAAAATTAGTAAGAAGAATGTTTGTTTTGGAAGGATTCGGGGAATTTTTCTATAAGCCAAGGTTCCAGAGTTGTTGGTCTCCCAGACCATTTTTATTAATGCCTCAAAGAGGCTTAATTCTGCCCTCTTTGGCAGGTGGGAGAGGGTAATCACCAAGCCCTCCAGGGCCTCCTCTTCCAGGTTAGCTTCTTGAGAACACCAGGGATGATTAAGCCACTCCCCCAACTCATGAAGAAGCTCCTGCGCCTCCCTCTCCTATTACTCCTCCATCTCCACCTCATTCAATATTTCCTTCAACAACTCACTTCAACAACCTTCTACCTCCACTCCTCTAGCCTCACCATCACAACCATAATCTCCAATTCATATTTCTGAGGATACACCACCATCTCCACCTCCTCAATCTCCAATTCCATCTCACCTTGATGACATTCAATCCACCTCTACCCAACCTAATTTCAATCTGCTGTCATCTCCATCTTCTCAACCATCTCCACAATATTCACCTATTCAGGATCAATTACTTGATGTCATCCCCCCATCCAACATTGCATCCATATTCCCAGAATTCTATCAAACAGACTTCCCTCAAGGATTCTCTGTCTGTTCAAATTGTGGCCACCAATCCACCTATGCCCCATCTTCTCCTGAACCCCTCTATCTCAACTTCTCTGATATAGTTCAGGATATTCTTCAGTTCATCACTTCCTCTCTTAAGAAGCTAATACGTGAGGCTGTTGCTCCTCTTGCTGCTTCTATCTCCCTTTTATCTACTCATTTTTCGGCCTCCTATTCTATCCCTTCTTCTGGGGGCCTGGGTTCAGGACTTTCTGAAAACAGGCACGGGGAGATGTTCTGTGAAGAAGCTCCAGCTCCAACAACATCAGCTCCAGCTTTAGCAGCAGCAGATCTAGCAGCAGAAATTCCAGTTGAGATTATTGAGATTCTTGATGAGGATACAGAGATGAATTATTTTGAAGATTCAACAATAAATATTGTTAGTGATTTCGTTATAAATCCCACAGTTGATATAGTTTCTTTGCTTCATTCTTTTGATTTAGTGCATAACAACAATCTACCAGTTGTTGATTCAGTTCCAGATTCTTGTAAAGCCATAGTCTTCCATACAACACCTATTAGTCCTGAAGTTTTGGAATAACTTGGGATATGTTCTTCAGTTTTTTATATTGTTATAGAGCCAATAACTAACTCAAAGCCAAAGGCTTTTTCTCCTCCAACTTTTGACTGGGCTGACTCTCCCATGCCAGATCTTGATGAGATCTTATTTCAAGATATGGAAGAAGAGAGTGATCATGTGTTTACTGAAGTTATAGAGCCAAAAAGTCAAGAGCAGCCTCAAGCTGAAGATGTACAGCCTCAGGCTCACCTAATCTTCACTGATGATATGCTGAAACAAATTCATGCTCTCTATGATAATCCAGCAAATGATTCTTATGATGATGAAGATTCTGATGACTTTGAGGACACAAGTTCTAAGAAGAGAAAAGTAGAAAAGAATGCTCCTCCAATTTAAATCCAACTGCATATACTCCATATTATATTCTACATAACATAACTCTCACTCTAGACTCCCCTCACTGGATGAGATACTCTAAGAATTAAGTGAAAGCAAGGAAGAAGAGCAAGAGATACTCTCCTCCACCTCCATTCATGAGAGGTCCTCCTCCTCCTCCTATAGTTGGATCCTCAAGATCAAAGATCTACATCTCACTCCTATCAATCCAGATCAACTTAAAGAATTAGAACATGCCCTATTGATCTCAAACTCGGTCTAGAAGAAAACAACAACAGCAGCATCAACAATCTGACAGTCTAAGTAGACAGCAAAAAGGTCCAGATATTTAGAAATCCAGTCCTGAAAGTCCTTTATCTCTAGTGTGTGATCCAAAGATGGATCATAATTCTAGGATAGCCAGGTTCAAAGAACTTATAGGACTTTCTCAAATCAGGAAACCTAAAGAAGAAGGACAAAATATTTCTCAATATACTACTATGTCTTCTTACCGGAAGAAAGAGCTGGAAAAATATCAGGTACAAAATCTCTTTAATATTGATGCATATATGTCTTTGCATCCTGAAGCAGTTATACCTAGAGCAGCTTCAGTGACAATTATTGGAGCAAAAGATATGAAGATGTCAGAGCAGCAAGCTATTGATCTTAACAGAGAAATCATCTTCACCAAACCTTCAACAAGGACTTCTAAAGAAAAATCAAAAAGTGTTTGACAGTTTTTTTTTTCTGCTTTTTGGACTTAACTTTTATTTGTTGTAAATATGTCACAAAGCAATCTTATTTATATCTGCTGAAACTTTATAATTCTGTCAGATATTATTTTTCTTCTTTGGGATTTTTATTTTATTGTTGTTCAAAGTGACCTCACCCAAATAGGAGGAGATTGTTTGAACCCCACCTTATTTAGGGTTGATTTTGGCTAGAATCACTAGTAGTACTCTCAGATGACCCACATTGTATAGTCTTGGGTCATAGGTCAACTCAGCAAATTTAGTGATTGGTTTTCACCTTCAGAAGGCTTAGAGATAGAAGGCCTCAAGAGAAAGCAGTTTTCTAAGTGTCAGAAAAAGCATTCGACGATAGCTAAACTCAGCTCGACGATCGTCGATCTCAGATCGACAAACTCAGAGTTTCTTCTCAAAGTTGAGCTCGACGAAAGTCCAGCTGAGATCGACGATTTGTCAGCTTATACCAGAAAAACATCTCGATGAAGTGTTATCTCAGCTCGACGAATTTGGAACTCCGTTCGACGATTTTCTACCTCTTGTCTGCTATCTTCAATTCGACGATATTGGATCTCAGGTCGACGAAATTTGTTGAGTTCAACTATATTCTCCTAAATTCAGTTCGACTTTTTTCTCTCAGTTTCATTTTGACTAAGGCAAATGTTTTTCAAATTAAATTATATTATATATGTAATGCTCTGGTAATTAATGCTCAATATTCTTATGAATATAGCCATTCCATGACAACATTAATTATAGTTTTCATAGAGTTATTACTTGACCTATTTACTGGGACAGTTAAGGAAATTCATTTAATACAAATTCTAGCCGTTCAACTCCCAGATTTTCTGCAGTTAATGAAGGAAAAGGAATTCAAAATTCAAATGCAAAAATCTGCAATGATTAAATATAAAGTTTTTCTTTTTCAAGACAGTAAGCAGTAATACATACAGAATGTAAGAACACATAGAAAAAGGCAGTCAGGAATACATTCTTACTTCAGGAATTTTCAAGAGACAAAATCATCAACATCTGTCTGAAAGTTTCCTGAAGATCTTCAAGCAGTCGGAAGGCCTACACCCTGAGCAAAGCTCTCTTTCTCCTGAACCATTCTACATCTTGGGGGGAGCTTTGACAATAGCACAATCCACTAGTCTTCTCTCAGATTGTTGACAGAGAAGGACCTCATCTTTATTTTCTTTCACCACTGTATTAGGGTTTTTAACTCCATTCAAAAGTTATCATTTGGTTGTCAAGTCTCCTAATCAAAAGACTTGGTTTGGTTTTTTGGCACCTGGTCAAAACCTCAAAGGGTTGCAAGGTCTCCCTTAAAAAATAGATCTTGTGGTGGCATGGCACTTGATCAAAAACCTGTTGTGCCTTTCAGGGTGGTAGAAGAGTGGATGTACACAAGTTTAGGGGAACCACTATAAAATCTTTGTGTAGTCTGATTGCCCAATTTTTTATTTTCTCTGTGCTATGATTTTTGTGTTTTATTTTCTGCCCTTCTATATATAGTTATCACTTATTTTAATCCGCAATAAAAAATAAATCAAAAGTTTTAAAAACACTATTCCCCCCCCCCCTCTAGTGTTTGTGTGATCTATCCATTCTCTTTCAAGGAGGACAATGTGATTAAGGAAATGATCAAGGCTATGCAGCAAAATGGGGGGAGCAACAAGTGATGATGATCACCTTGTAGGAAAGGAAAGTGTGGTAACCTATATCTTATAACGTATTCCATTATACTGATTATCTGCTGCATATATTGTGTGTATCAATGACTAAGAGACTTCATGAAAGGTTTTGACTTCTTCAAATAATGGGAGATTTTTGGTGTAGGCCCCCCTACAAAGAAGGGTAACCCAGTCTTATGCCCAGAACTGCCGCCATGCGGTGACACTAACACATGGTCTAGTCGACAGCGCAAGACGCCGATCCTGCCGGCTAGTATGATCATTCAACCTGTCGGCCAATCGAGAATAGAAGCATGCAAGTAGAAATTAAAACCAGCAAGTCCAAAGAGTCACAACATAATATCATCATATATATAATGAAAAACACAATAGTCCACAATGAGTATGAAACTGAGATAAGGGCTTATGCCCAATACATGCCATATAGAAATAAATCTCTCTCTCACAATAAGACTAAGTGGAAGCAAACTCTATCACAAGTACACTCATCCTCACCTATGGGCAAGCCGCAGTAGTAGTAGTAGGACATATTAGCTCCTCATGTCCTGCCACCTCGTCTTGCTGGTGCTCCAGCTCTTCGAGCTTATACGGTCATAACCGACTGTTAGTCATAAAAACTAAGCCATTTTGTCCTCGCCTAACCACCGCGACTCCTAGGTACCGAGTGGGAGGATGAGGTAGAGAACAACAAGGGGTATAAAAATGAAAGCAGGTGACAATGGATTTATTCTTTCATGGTTATAGATTAACAATTGTATCTCTACACTAGCAGTTCTATAAGGTACAAGTAGAGTGTGTAAAAACCGTACTGAAAAGAAGTATGGTGGAAAAAGTAAATTAACTACTACTAAGCTATCATCACAGAAATACCTTAACTTATATGAATGCTCATACAAACTTAAAAGTTAAGGTTTCATAAATTTAACTAATCATATAAAAGAGCCCATGCTAATTTATATGATATCTATGGTGCGTATGTCCTAAGTATGCATGTATGGTATGGTATGCGGGTTATGATTCATACAAGTGCAACTCACCCACAGGACTCTAAAATCTCAGACCATTTATTCCCACTTTTGGAGTTAGCTCAACTCTCGGGTACCACGGTAGCAGCGGAGCGGGCATCTCCGCATCCTAGGCAGGTATACACACTACTAGGCCTAGACCCTTCACACGCCTCTGAAGTACACATCAGAGTTACCACGTACTAATGCTGACAAACCCTCCAGTCTTCTGATCGGGTGTGCGTTTTTGGGGATTGTCCTACAGACCGTAGTATAAATAACCTACTGGCCCCTCAAACCTTCACACCTCACCAGAGTCACCATACTGCCATCGGTGTGACGATTGGTCCAGTACCGCATGACCCGCCTCTAATATGTTTATGCGCATGGAAATTATTTCTCATCCAAGGCCGAAGCTCGTAGGACCGAACTCATCCTGTAACCAAACATCCGATCCTCCAGCTCATAGGACTAATACCTGTCCTGTATCCCTCCGACCCTATGCAGGTGAGTTTGCCATATCGTTCTCTTAACCTATTAGACAACTCTTGTCTAATTCTTGTGACACATAATATTTTGGGGTTTGTCCTTGGACTGCCCAGGGCATACCGGTGAAGGGCTCTCGAGGGAACTATGAACTACGATGGGCTGAAGCCCAAAGATCCCTTTCTCAAGGATAATTACTTTTATTGGTATCTACCCATAATTAATACCCAACTCCCGATGTTGCTCTTGAGTGAACCTACTGACTTAAGGTATTATTGGGAGAGCGACGGTCTTCCGTCGGCCTCCATTATAATTACTTTCCTTGGGCTTTGCACTCTAACACTCGTTACTATGTAGTCACCCACTTAACACCAACTAGGGTTCCAACTTCCCAATATGATTCTTAATTCAACCTCCTATGATATCCCCTGTATGTCCTAGTATGATGTGTTACTTTTGTTATGCGCAACCCATGACCTAATGTTAACATGTATGAGAAGACTGCCAATTCCTTGGGCCAAATACCCCTAACTATTTATCATGGGTTTGTCATATGCATAATATTAACCATTCAGAATTCCATCAATATTCTAATTTTTTTGGACCATAAATTAAATAATTTAATTAAGTGACCTAGGTCACTTTGTACATGAGCTACTATGTCTAGTGGTCCATTAGCCCAAAATAAATTTTCTTGAGTTCATCTAAAATAATTATGTTTGTTCATCAAAAATCCTAATTTTTCAACTTGATTGGCAATTTACTTTTAATTTAAGATTATAAGGACAATTATTCCAGTTTTCAAATGAAGTACCTAAAATATTAAACTGAAAATACATAGAAAATTACTGGTGATCAACACTGCCATAATAATACTCAAGACAGAAACTCATAATCCCAACCAGTGATTTGACCTAAAATAATGGCATGTGAACATTATTACCAAAATATACATGGGTTTTTTGCATAATTAATCATCCACAAATTCTTAAATAAATATACAGGGGTTTATATCACAGAAATAAGAGACTATGCATTTTTCCATAATTTTCCAAATATTATTACCCCTACTTTTAATTTAAAACTTTCAAGGGTGAAATTGTAAATCTATCTAATACATAAGATATAATACTCAAACAAGCTCATGACATTTCCCAGAGATGTACAACGTATTATTAAGGCTTGTATAAAATGTTTAGAATTTTTCAAGGTCTGTAGACCTATATCTAATTTTTATTTCTAAAAGTGCATATTTTCCAATAATTCAAAATAATGGGATTTTTGATCCCAAAAATCCTAATCTTTCCATGGGAGGTATATTTTATCCCTATGAGCCTCTTTTCAACATCCCATGGACATTCATTGAGCCAAATGGCTAATTTCCCATTTTTATAGTTGGCACACCATTTACAAATCTACCCCAACCATGCTTGTTGGATTTCCCCAACATACAGATGTCCAAATGGTCTGAAACATTTACCATGGTCATATATTGTCCCAATGTTCATGCCACCCAAATTTGGGTCAATTTAGAAAAAGGAATCCCCTTATATTCCTTTTATTTAATAAATGAAATTTCATAAAAATTATAGAAAATTAGCCCCCCAAAAATTCTGATTTTTGGGTAGGGGCTAAGTCTATCATAAACACATGCAACTCCTAAATTTCCTTGCATGTGGAAATAGGGTTTGACCTAGGCATCCATTTGAACTTCTGCCTTATCCTAAGAGCAATCTTAGGAGAACTGTCTTATAGTGAGCTATAGTGCTCCAAATTACAACTTTAGGGTGCCAAATTTAAGGTAATACCTAGATCTATCTTTTTAATGTTGGAAGTTATTTCTGGAAATGCCACTAAGAGGCCTAATTTAAGCATGCTAAATGTCTATTTTTATGTGCAAAAAAATGAAATGAAATATAATAACCTCATAGTTTTATATGAATAAAACGGACGAGATCTGGTCATCTTCCCCGATAGACGACGACCAGGATTGATCCCGCCTATAGCAACTTCAACCCGTATTTCCTGGCCTCCTCTCAGCCTCACCGGCCGGCTACCACCACCACCTCCTTTGATGTGGTGGCCAATGATTGGCGTCGAAATGATGGTCGGAAACAACCTCTCTAGCGATCCCGAGCAAGCACAGAAGAAATATCCTCTTACGCACATGGTATATGGCTCAATTTAGCCCGATATCTCCCCTAAAAGAGCTAGAAACCTAGCACCGAGAGAGTGGAGTAGAAAAAGATGTATAGCTACGCTTGGCGGCGGGTTTGGTAGTGGCGAGCCATGGCCGACAATGTGTTCGACGAACTCACTTATTTCCTGATTTCTCCGGCTATCTATTGCTCCAACTATCAAATTCCACTCGTCTTGGCTCACTGAAGGTGATGGTGGAGTGGAATAGAGGTGAGGTTTGCAGGTTTAAGGAATTTGATTAAGAGAGGTGGATTGGAGTGGCAGGCATGGCTGGCTGTCCTGAGCATGGATCCTCCTTACCACCACGTGTCACCAAATTATTGGACCATCTAATTATTACTTTAATTAAGTCTTGATCGAATGGACCGGGTCCAGTAGTTCAATTGGCGCTTATCCCGAACCCAGTTCATCCCGTATATATATGAACCAGCCAACATAGTTTTTCAGATTGAAAAATAGTCTAAGTCCAAAAGCGTTGAGTGGTGTTGACACAACTCAATGCCGCGTTGAGTGGTGTTGACACCACTCAATGCCGTCAGCATTCTAAAAATACCTAAGTCAAAAGAGTTGAGTGGCGCTGAGACCACTCAACGCCGTGTTGAGTGGCGTTGAGTCCACTCAACATCTCTTTGAGTCGAGAACTTTCTAGGTCAAGGCCTTGAGTGGCGTTGAGACCACTCAACGCCACGTTGAGTGGAGTTGAGAACACTCAATGCATACATCTTCTTGAATCTTTTCCAAGTTAAGGAGTTGATTGGCGTTGAGGCCACTCAACGCAAATAACATCCTGAATCTTTTCTAAGTTAAGGCATTAAGTGGCATTAAGACTACTCAACGTCACATTGAGTGGCGTTGAGACCACTCAACACTAACATCTTCCTGAATCTTTTTTTTAAGTTAAGTCATTTAGTGGCGTTGAGATCCCTCAACGTCGTATTAAGGGGCACTGAGACCACTCAATGCAACCAAAGTTTCCAGAATGGCGTCGAGTCCAAGTTAAAAGCGTTGAGTGATGTCGAGTTCACTCGACACTTCGTCGAATGGCGTCGAGATTACTCGATGCCCAAAGTTTCCAGAATATTTTAGAAGTTAAATTCGTCGAGTGGCGTTGAGTCCACCCAATGCACTCGACGCTTTGTCGAATGGCGTCGAGTTCACACGACGTTTTCCGAGCCTGAGTCAATTCTCTTGACTCAAAACGCGTGTGAGGGGCCTAGCGCGAAATGGGATGTTACAAATCCCAATAAATTAAACAAACAATTTCGTCCCCAAAATTTAAGTTCCGGTATACGTGGTTTCTATGCACAAGAATTTTAAAAATTTAAGCATAATTAAAATATACCTGAGGAGAATAGCTCCGGGTACCATTCACACATTAGTTCTATTGGCTCCCAAATGGACTCCTCACATCCGTGGTTGGACTACAACACCTTGACCAAGGAACCTTCTTCTTCCGCAGTACTCGAGTCGCTGTATCTTCGATCCGAACTTGATCTAAATTGACAGATCTATCAGGTGCTACCGGGCCTACTATTGTGGTAATATGCTGCTCTGGCCGAAAGAGAGCTCTAAAGAGAAGAAACATGGAAGACGTCGTGCAAAGTCCCGAACTCTGGCAGAAGCTCCAGCTTGTAAGCCAAAGGACCGATCCGCTCTAGGACCAAGTATTGTCCCATAAATCGAGGGCTGAGCTTCTTGTGCCTCTGCACCCGATCCCTAATCAGCCATCTAAGCATTTGTATCCTGAATATAGTCCAATCCAAGTGCCCTGCGGTCCTCATCCTGGACCCAAGATAGTGGTCTCTAATATTTCCTGCCATATAGAGCCTCATTTGGTGTCATCCCAATGCTTGCTTCGTGACTGTTGTTGTAGGTGAATTCAACTAGGGGAAATAGTCTCTCCCTAGGCTTCCCCTTGTCCAGTATACATAAATACAGCAGATCCTCCATTATACGGTTGGTCCACTCTATCTAGCTGTTGGTCTACGGATGGAAAGTGTTGCTAAATGCAAGCTGAGAACTATGTATACCTGCATCGCTCTCCACTCCTTAGAGGTGAATTGACCATCACGTTCTGAGATAATCGTCCTGGGGACGCCGTGGTACCTGTTGAACTTCTCCACAAATAACCTCACCAAAACAACAACTGGGCTTCCCTTCCTGATCGATATAAACCTGGCTACCTTAGTCAGTCTATCGACAATGACCCATATAGAAACATGCCCAGAGTGGGAGCGAGGCAATCAGTGCCCGAAATCCAGAGCTATATCCTCGAACTTCCACTCTGGCACCAACAATGACTGTAGTAATCCTCTTATACTCTTGCACTCTGCCTTTACCCTCTGGAAGGTCTCGCAATGCATAACATAATATATGATTTCCCTCTTCATCCCCTGCCAGTTTATGCTCCTCCATAGATCCGTTGTCATCTCTGTGATACTAGGGTACACTGAGTACTGAGAACAGTGTGCATCCCTAAGTATATCCTCCCGAATACCGCCTCCAACGGGTATATAGACACGGCCATGGAAATGAATGAGGTCATCACCCATAGAATATTCCACCGACTTGCCCCCTTCCGGGGCTATGAAAACTGGCTCCAAATCTGCATCCAGCCTCTGTTGTGTCCTAATGCGGTCCTATATTTCACACTCGAAGGCCAAGGAGTTCAAGTACTACCGATAAATATCTGGCTCAGCTCTAGAAAGCATTGTAATTTGCAAATCCTCTGTTATCCTTACTAGCTCCATAGCCATCACCCGGGGCTCCGATCCAGTAGTTTTGGCTCTCCAGCATAAAGGCATCCTCCACGGTGTTTTCCTTCCCCGGGTGATAATGCATCTTGTAGTCATAGTCACATAAAAACTCATTCCATCTCCGCTGGCGCAGATTTAGATCCTTCTACGTGTCAATATATTTGAGGTTCTTGTGATCGGAGAAGATATCACAATGAACCCCATACAAGTAATGCCTCCAAATCTTCAATGTGAATACCACCGCCCCAAGCTCCAAATCATGTACGGGATAGTTCTTCTAGTGCTTCTTTAGCTATCTCAAAGCATATGTGATGAAAAGTCCATGCTGCAATAGGACTGCACCCATCCCTTGATATTATGCATTGGTATAAATGTGAAATCCTTCCTTCCCGAATGGAAGTGCAAGGATGGGGGAAGAGGTGAGCCTGTCCTTCAACTCCTAGAATGTTGCTTCGCACTTCTCGGTCCATATAAAAGCTACATCCTTCTTCATCAAGGACGTAAAGGGGAGTGCTACCCTTGAGAACCCCTCCATGAACTTGCGATAATATCCCGCCAGTCCTAAGAAACTGCGTATCTCTAAAGCTGACTTTGGCCGGGGCCAATTTCAAACTGTATGTATCTTGGTCGGGTCCATGGCCAACCCAGATCCACTGATAATATGCCTCAAGAATGGTACCTCCTGTAGCCAGAACTTTCACTGGAGAACTTTGCATACACCTGATGCTCTCTCAGCTTGCCCAACACAAGTGACAAATACTGGGTATGTTCCTCCTTCATTAGGGAGTAGATCAGCATGTCATCGATTTAAATTATAATAAATATATGCAAGTATGGCTCGAAGACACGGTTCATTAGACTCATGAATGTGGAAGGTGCATTTGTGAACCCAAAGGGAATCACCAGGAACTTGTATAGGAAATACAAAGATCTAAAGTCTATCTTTGGTATATCCTCCTCCTGAATGCGTAGTAGATAGTATTCGGACCTCAAATACAGCTAGGAGAACCAAAAGGCTCCCTATAGCTTATCAAAAAGCTCGTCGATCAAGGGCAATGGATACATGTTCGAGACTATCAACCACTTCAGCTCTCGGTAGTCGATGCAGAGCCGCAACGATCCATCCTTTCTCTTAACAAATAGCACTGGTGCTCCCCACAGTGATGATCTCGGTCTAACAAATCCTGACTACAACAGCTCCTACAACTGGGTGCTGAACTCTACTAGCTCTTTGGGGGCCATCTTATACGATGCCTAATATATGGGCCTCGCACCCGGCACCAACTGAATCTGGAAGTCCATATCCCTAGTCAGTGGCAATTCGGGCAAGTTCTCCGGGAATACTTGGGAGAAATCCCGAACCACCGAGATATCAAAAATAGAGTCTTTTGCTCCCTCCATCTCGAAGCAGATAATGTATACCTCCTGTCATCAAAGTCGTGAATCCCCGCAAACCTGGCCAGAGGGGAAAATAACCTCTGGTACTCTATGACTGATCTTGTCCCCTGCATGATGTTCAAGAACCTCTCCTCTTGCTTATCCCTGTCCGTGGAAGACGTGAAGTGCTCCAGAAATGCCTCGCTGAACTCATCCCATGAAATATCTGACAGAGCCCTATCTGCATATGTGGATTCCAGCATGGACTTCCACCATCTCTTAGAGTGAACATCTAGTAAGGAAGTCGCCAAAGGAACAACCAGGCTAATTGGGTAGCCAATGTCGACAAGCATCTCTTTTATGGCCTCGAGGCACTCCTCTATCTTTACCACATTCTCTGTCCCATGGTACATCGACGAGGACAGTCTCTTGAAGGCACTCAACAAATTTGCTCCCGGATTTGGCTGTTGGGTCAGGGCCTACTGAACTCTAAAAGCCTCAAGAATGGCTGTCAGTGTTTGACCCATCTCTGTCTACTGAAAAGGAATGGCAACCATAGGGGGAGGAACCATATCCTGCGGTGCAACGACCTGTGGAGGTTGCATAAAAGTGAGGTTTATATTTTGATTGGCCTAACTCATTGCTTAAATGGACTATTTTCTTGACTTTTACACATGGGCACACCATTGCTTCCGCTGCACAATTTGTCCGCAAACTAATGCTCGAGCGGGGTATCCTAGTGATGTGGTCTTCTTTCTCATATGTTCGTTTGTTGAATCGAGACCTATTTTAAAGACCCCCCTACCAAGAAGGGTAACCCGGTCTTATGCCCAAAACCGCCGCATTACGGTGATACTAACACACAGGCTAGTCGACACCACAAGACGTCGATACTGCCAGCTAGTATGATCATTACACCTGTCGGCTAGTCGAGAAAAGAAGCATACAAGTATTAAGTAAAAAACAACAATTCCACAGAGTCACATCACAATAACATAATATATATAATGAAAAGCACAATAGTCCACAATGAGAACGAAACTGAGAGAAGGCCTTATGCCCAGTACATGTCAAATAGAAATAAATCTCTCTCTCTCACAACAACACTTAGCAGAAGCAAACTCTTTCACAAGAACACTCATCCTCACCTGAGGGCGAGTTATAGTAGTAGTAGTAGTAGGTAGTATCAGCTCCTCATGTCTTGACACCACGTCCTGCTGGTGCTCCAGCTCCTCGAGCTCCTACGGTCACAACCGACCGTTAGTCATAAAGACTAAGCCATTTTTTCCTCGCCTCACCCCCATGACTCCTAGTTACCGAGCGAGAGGACGAGACGGAGAATAATAAAGGGTTTAAAAAGGACAATAGGTGACAACATGTTTATTCTATCATGGTTATAGATTAACAATTGTATCTCTACACTAGCAGTTCTATAAGGTACAAGTAGAGTATGTAAAAACTGAACTAAAAATAATTATGGTGGCAAAAGTAAATTAACTACTACTAAACTATCATCACAGAAGTAACTTAACTTATATGAATGTCCATACAAACTTAAAAGTTAAGTTTTCACAAATATAACTTATTATATAAAAAAGCTCAAACAAATTTATATTATAAGGATCTATGGTGGGTATGTCCTAAGAATGTATGTATGGTATGGTATGCGGGTTATGATTCATACAAGTGCAACTCACCCGCACAACTCTGTGATCACTGACTCTTGGGTACCACCGTTGTAGCAACGGTAGCAGCTGAACGGGCATTTCCGCATCCTAGGCAGGTATACACAGTACCAGTCCAAGACCCTTCATATGCCTCTGAAGGATAAACCAAAGTCACCACGTACTAATGCTGACAAACATGCCAGTCTTTTGATCTAGTGTGCATTTTCGAGGATTATCCTCCTGACCGCAGTATAAATAACCTACTGGCCCCTCAAACCTTCACACCACACCAGAGTCACCATACTACCATCGGTGTGATAATTGGTTAAGTTCCGCATGACCCGCCACTAATATGTTTATGCACATGCAAGTTGTTTCCGATCCGAGCCTCCAGCTCGCAGGACTGAACCCATCCTGTAACCAAATATCCGAACCTTCAGCTCGCAGGACTAATACCCATCCTATATCCCTCCAACCCTATGAAAGTGAGTTTACCATATCATTCCCTTAACCTATTAGACTACTCTTGTCTAATTCTTGTTACACATATCAATTTATGGTTAGTCCTTATACTACTCAGTGCATACCCGTGAAGTGCTCTCGGGTGCATTAGGAACTACGATAGGATGAACCCCAAAACTCCCTTTCTCAAGGATACTTACTTTTATTCGCGTCTACGAATTATTAATACCCAACTCTCGATGTTGCTCTTGAGTGGACCTACTAACTTAAGGTATTTTTGGGAGAGCGACGGTCTTCTACCCGACTCCGTTATAATTACTTTCCTTGGGCTATGCACTCTAACACTTGTTACAATATAGTGAACCACTTGACACCAACCAGGGTTCTAACTTCTCAATATGCTTCTTAATCCAACCACCTATTATATCCCCTGTGGGTTTTAGTGTGATGTGTTACTTTTGCTAAGCGCAACCCATGACCTAACGTTAACCCGTATGAGGCGCTGCCAATCCTTGGGCCAAATGTCCCTAACTATTTATCATGGGTTTGTTATATGCATCATATTAACCATTAAGAATTCCATCAATATTCTAATTGTTTTGGACAATAAATTAAATCATTTAATTAAGAGACTTAAGTCACTTTGTACATGAGCTACTATGTCCAGTGGTCCATTAGCCCCAAATAAATTGTCTGGAGTTCATCTAAATTAATTATGAATATTCATCAACAATCATAATTTTTCAACTCGATTGGCCATTTATTTTCTATTTAAGATTGTAATCACAATTATTCCATTTTCCAAATAAAGTACCTTAAATTTTCAGCTAAAAATTCATAGAAAATTATTGGTGATCAACACTGCCATAATAATACCCAAGATAGAAACTCATAATCCCAAACAGTGATTTGACCTAAAATAATGGCATGTGAACATTATTACCAAAATGACACTACTAAGGTTTTTAGCATAATTAATCTTCCAAAAATTCTTAAATAAATATATAGTGGTTTATATCACAGAAATAAGAGACTGTGTATTTTTCCATAATTTTCCAAATAGTATTACCCCTACTTTTAATTTAAAACTCTCAAGGGAAAAATTGTAAATTTTTCAAATACATAAGATATAATACTCAAACAAGCTCTTAAATTTTCCTAGAGATGTAAAACATCCTATAAAGACTTGTATCAAAAGTTTAGAATTTTACAAAGTTAGTAGACCTATATCTCATTTTTATTTCTAAAAGTGCATATTTTCCAATAATTCAAAATAATGGGATTTTTTATCCCAAAAATCCTAATCTTACTATGGGAGGTATATTTCATTTTCATGAGCCACTGTCCAACATCCCTTGGACATGGATTTAGTCAAATGGCTAATTTCCCATTTTTATAGTTTGCACACCATTTTCAAATCTACCCCCACATGCAGAGGTCCGAATGGTCTGAAACTATTGCCATGGTCATATAAAGCCCCAATGGCCATGCCACCCAAATTTGGGGGCATTTGGAAAAGGGAATCCCCCTATATTCTTTTTATATAATAAATGAAATTTCTATAAAAACTATAGCAAATTACCCCCAAAAATTTTGATTTTTGGGCAGGAGCTAAGTGCGACATAAACACATGCATGGCCTAAATATCATTGCATGTGGACATAGAGTTTGACCAAGGAATCCATTTGAATTTTTTTCATATCCTAGGAGCAATCTTAGAAGAACTGTCCTACAGGGAGCTTCATTGCACCAAATTACAACTTTAGGGTGCCAAATTAAAATTCACTCAATGCTGATTTGAGTCCAGAACTTTCTATGTCAAGGCGTTGAGTGCCGTTAAGACCACTCAATGCCACATTGAGTGGCGTTGAGACCACTCAATGCCTATAGCTTCCTGAATCTTTTCCAAGTTAAGGCGTTGAGTGGCATTGAGACCACTCAATGCAAACAGCTTCCTGAATCTTTCCTAAGTTAAGGCGTTGTGTGGCATTGAGACCACTAAATGTCGTGTTGAGTGGCGTTGAGACCACTCAATGCCTACACCTTCCTGAATCTTCTACATGTTAAGGCATTGAGTGTTGTTGAGACCACTTAATTCCAATAGCTTCTTGAATCATTTCTAAGTTAAGGCATTGAGACAACTCAACGCCGCGTTGAGTGGTGTTGAGACCACTCAACGCCAACATCATCTTATAGAGTCCAAGTTAATAGCATTGAGTGACGTCGAGTTCACTCGATGTTTTGCCGAATGGCATCGAGATCACTCGACGCCTAAAGTTTCCAGAATATTTTCTAAGTTAAATTAGTCGAGTGTCGTTGAGTCCACTTAACTCACTCAATGCTTTGTCGAATGGCGTCGAGTTCACTCGACGTTTTACGAGCCTGAGTCAATTCTATTGACTCGAAACACGTCTGAGGGGCCTAGCGTGAAATGGGATATTATTGTTGAGTCCATTGATCCCAATATCCAAGATTTGTAAGAAGTCGAACAAGTAAATGCTATACACAAAATTGTATTTTATGTATGTTCAAGTTTATGCATGCAGGTTGCTCTTTATCATATTGATTGGACAGGTGGCTCAAGTGACAATGATAGGTGGACACAAAGGAGCTGACTATAATTTGAGGAATTTGCCTAAGCTCACATGCATTGAGTGAAGTAAGCTCATTCAACGCCAGGTAACGAAATTCGACAAAGTCCATAGGAGTTGAGTGAAGCTAGTTCACTCAACGCCCTATGTCAAGAAGAGCAGTGGACAAAGCCAAAATTTTGGATAAGTCAAGAGGCGTTGAGTGATTACAGCTCACTCAACGCCAAATAAGCTGAAGAGTCGAGTAAAGACCAGTTAGTAAAAGCTCTTGCATTGACAGTCAAGAAAAATGACTCAAGTCCATAAGCATTGAGTGATGTCAATAGACTCAACGCAAAGAACAAATAGTGTTTAGTCATGCTGCTACAGTCAGATCCTAAAGAAATTGAGGACAGAAATCGACTAAGTCCAGAAGCATTGATTGATGTCAACGCACTCAAAGCCAAGACCACAAAGCGTTGAGTCATGCTGCTGCAATCAAAGCCTAAGAAGATTGAGGACAGAAATCGACTAAGTCTAGAAGAGTTGAGTGAAGCTAGTACACTCAATTTCTAAAAAAGAAGACAGGAAAAAACAAAAAGGATTGAGTGAGACCAGCTCACTCAACGCCTTCAGACAGGTTAAGAATTGACTAAGTCTAGAGGCATTGAGTGAAGTAAGTTCACTCAACGAACTCAATGCTTAACAAGTGGAGAAAGTAATGAGGCGTTTAGTGAAGCATGTTCACTCAACGCACTCAATGCTTAATCATACAGAGAATGTTGGACTATGAAACTCAATATTTGGCTAAGTACAGAGGCGTTGAGTGAGGTAGGCTCACTCAACACTCTCAACGCCTAGAGGCAGAATGTTGAGCCAAGTCAGAATGGATTGATTGATGAAGGGTCACTCGACACTTTCAACTCTTAAGATGTAGAATGGTTGACTAAGGGTTTTGGCATTGAGTGAAGCTTGTTCACTCAACGCACTAAACTCACTCAATGCGTGGGATGAAAGTGAAGATTTGGCAAGTCCACAAATGCTGACGTCAGCCAAAGTCAACAAAAGTCAACATAATTCAGATTCAGTGCGAGAAAGCTGGAATACGCCGCTAATGGCCCTAGCGGACAACTGTATAATATATTTTTTACAAGGCATGCTTTATACCAGCAATTAAAGCTAGGCAAACACTTCATATTTCAATTAATCTGCTGAATTTAAAAGGAAGAAAAACGGAAGACAGAATCACGAAATTTGTGTGCTTTCTCTTTTCGAAAAGTGGAAGATTGTCATCGTCTTCCTCGCCATTGTTACTGAGACAAGAAGCAAAAAAGGTCAAATCGATCGACCAGAAAGTTCTTCCAGTAAGTTATTGTCATCCTCATCTTCAACAATAAGAAAGAAGGAGCAGTAAGGCTATCCCTAGCTGCGGCCACTTCACAGACCAAGCTGAGCAATTCCTGAAGATAATTTCTGGAGCTATAAAGAAGAAATCTGGACTGATTTTTCCCAGGACAATAGGAGTAAGACACAGAGATAATTTCTCTGGTGTCAAATTAACACCAACTCTTTTTCTCTCTATAAGATCCTTTGGATCTGTGTTGTAAGCAAGTTTTATAAAGGCTGAGTTTGTAGGATGGGACCACAGGACTGGACCAGCTGAAGCCGAGATCACCAGCTCGCACTCCTTCTCAGTAGCCCACATCTACTCCTGCACTCGCGGGGTAAAGGGCCAGAGTCATCTTGGTTCCCATATTAAACCTCCTTTCTCCCTGGGCTAATCCCCGGGTCGTGGAAAGAACCTGCCCTTGCCCCCTCCATACACCCTCCAAGAGGTGTAAGGCTCATCCTGTAAGTTCCATTCCGCAAGGCCATTTCTCCTAGTTGCTTTTAGGTTCTTGCTCCTTCTATTCACTAAAGTGTTTCTACAGGTCTCCCCGCTCATGATGTCGAGGAATCATCTGAACATGCTTGCCGCTCTCCACCCCCTGATCCTAGGGTGGAAAGATTCCTTGATGATTCACTGGATCCTGCCGAGCTGAGGCGACGAGTGATGGAAGTCCTTAAGAAATAGGATGTCGTGTTGCGCCAGCTCCTGGCGGACAATGCATATAGAGAGCATAGACTGCATGTGCTGGTGCAGGACTTTGTGTTGCTCGCGAATAAGATGGAAAATTTCTCGGCGAGCGAGATGATGTCACCCACCCCAATTATGGAGAGACTTATTGAAAACCTGCAAACCTTTAGTCGGGACCTAGACCTAGTCAGCGTGTTCCTCAACCTGTGCCGACCTTCCGGGATGGGGGCTTTAGGCCAGGGTAGATGGAAATGGATCCCTAACTGAGCCTATCGGCCCTTGCCACCCAGCACCCGTAGCTCGTGTGTGTTGACAGAAGTTTCTTCTACTTGTTATGAATTTCCTTCTTCTCGGGGCTGTGAATGTTCCTGTCTGTAAAAACTTTAATAATTTTTAGAACTCAGTATTCTACTTGAAATAATATGCAGTGTCATCTCGGTTCAGCTAGCAATAGGATAGGCCAGTTCGTCGAGTCGGCGAGTCTGGGTTAGTGAGTTGTAGCTGGCGAGCTGAGCTGACCAGTCTGCTCGGCCATAAATCCTGTTTTCTATAAATAAGCCCCCTCACCAACCCCCTGGGCCATTGCTTATATTGCATTCATACCCCCTCTGCTGCTCCTCTCGCTACCTGCTCTCGTACACCGACCTTTTGCAGATTTGGGCAAGACGCGACCTGACGCTGACGGGCGGTCCAAGTGTTCTCGATAATTTGTCGAGTACCTATTCTTCAAAGGGAATACCACCAAGTGCGAGCTCACCGAGTTCAAAGCCGACTTCCTTTCCCCTAGTTTTGAGGCATGCCGGGATAGGGAGAACGAATCAATCAACACCATCTACCGGGACGAGCTTGCCTTCCCCATCTCGCACTTCGAGGTGGGGTTACGCCTGCCTCTCCAGCCGAAAATCCGCCAGATCCTCAAATATTTTGGGGCGGTCCTACCCCAACTAAACCCAAATGGGATCGCCATAATGGTTGCATTCGCCTGTCTCCTATGCCGAGAGAGAATTGAATTCAATCTCGTCGTCATTCGCTAACACTTCACCTACCACATGACAAACGACTGGGTCGCCTTTCTGATGGGCTCACACATCAAGGTTCGCGAGACCACAAATAAGAACCATAACTAGGTTTCCAAGGTCGTGTTCATCAAGGGAGACCTTGGTAATATACGCTTCTCCCCCAGCAGAATAGCGAGGAGGTATATTGGCCCCCAACACTCTCGGGCGACGATGCAGAAAAGAACAAGATCTTCCTTGGAAGGACTTCAAGGTTTCCATTCTTTGAAGGGGCCTCAACTCGCTCCTCTAGGTTCTTCCTGGCAAAGGTATAAATCTTCCCTCTATTTTTGATGGGCTCTCCAATTGATAGCAATTCTTCTAACCCATTACTCTCTATAGTGGAGAAGTCAATCCCCGAGCATCCTCCCTATGCAAACTTGGGACTCTACCTGGACCCACTCGAGTGAGAGCCCACTAGAGGATTCGATTGAAAAAGATCAAAGGGATGGCGAGGCCCCCGCTTCCATATCTACAAAGAAGCCCACAGCCCGCGATCTGGGCTTGCCGAAGAGCCAACCTCTCTTCGGCCTTAGGGGAGATCAAAGGACTCGGCCGATGAGCCGATGGTCCGATGGTCCGATGGGATGTGCAGACCCACAGGGTCTCCATCTCATCCCTCCATTCCTCCTGGTCAGGTCGCCAACCCTCCTATGGGCTTGCCTACGTGCTCAGCTTCGGCCTGTACGAGCGTAAGGATGTCTAGGGCTACAAGGGCATGACCCTACGCCAGCTCGTCCATGAGGGCTTGCAAGCCCAGATGTGAGCCCTAGAGATGCATCACATGGTGGTCCGCCGCGGCTTCAACCTCAACCACCTCCTTCTAAAAGACGAGCAGGATCGTGACGTCATGAAGGACAATGCCTCCGGCATGGCGAGGCAACTTGAAACCATGAGAACCTTCTTGCCAAAGCCCGCCGACGGGATGGGACTTGTTAGCTACCCCCTTCTCCTTTTACTTAAGGTTTTTCACACATTTTTGTCTGCCTTGCAAGATGCCGAGTCCACGAGTGAGCTGCGAGCTTGCGTCGCCGAGTTAGAGGTAAATAATGAAAAGCTGAGGGAGGAGAACAAAGGTCTTTGTAGCGAGCTGATCCGGAAGACTGACATATTCTTTCCTCATCTCAGTGGCTAGCCGAGCATTCCCCCCAAGTGACCTAAAGTCTTCAGTGAGGCCGAGGTTGCCGAGAAGCTGCGGCTCAACTCCATCAGCACTACTGAGTATGCCCTGAAGATCATGAAAGATACGCAGGTGTTAGTGGAGGGATGTTAGAATGTTTCGGTTAGGGAGTTGATGTCGGGCCTTCTCCTTACCCCTCCCATTGTCGAGAAGGAAGCGAGCTTTGACTCTCTATACGGCGGGGTGCTGGTGTTTAAGGTTGACCGATCTGGGGGGGAGGGTGAGAAGTAGCTCACCAACTTTTCTTTTTGGTACTATAATTCCCCCCCCCCCCCTTGTAATCTTGTCGAGGTGAGCTCCTTTTGTAACAACATACATATTAATGAAAAGGAAATTAGCATATTTCTTTTATTTTTCTTTCCCTTCTTTCTATATTCTCATCGTATTGTACACGCGCGCGAGTCGCCCCCTCTGTTGGGCGACCTCGATAGGATAGCAATCGGCATTAGCACTTATAGGATTCGCGCCTGTGAGGAGACCTTGAGGGCTCGCTGACGAGTCCGATTTATATAGGGTTTTTCAGACTCATCTAGGCTTGTTTTCTCACTCGGGCACTGCATTTCAACCGTTTATCGGTTATATTTGAATCGTTCGGTGATTGACCATATTGTGCATTATTTTGGCCCATAAGTGAGCAATTGTGCATTCTTTTGTTGGGTGTAAGCACATGGTGCTCCCCATGGTTCTTTTTGATTATTTTATGCAGTGAATTATTGTTGGGAGCTTATGCTCCAGCTTGGTTTTTGCTGTGCAGGTGGTGCATTTTCCCCAATGCAGGAAATTTTATTTATAGAAAATGCACGGTCGTGCATTTCCTTAGTGCACGATTTCTTCCTAATTATGCGTTGTACTTGGTCGAGTGGATCTCAATGAATTTCGTCGAGGTGAACTCGACGATTTTAAACGCATGGTAAACACATGGTTTCAGCCAAAAAAACCATGCGAGAAGAAAACGCACGGTTTTCCTGTGCCTTTCATTTTGGCACCATTCTGTGGTTAATCTTCCGATTTGTTCACGCAAGGGTGGCAGCGCCCGTGCGTGAGTAAAATGCACGGTTCCTTTGTTTACTCCTGCATTCCTGTGCTCTGTCGTTACCTGTGCGATTTCTTTCACGTACGGGCAGAAGCGCCAGTGCACGAGTAAAACACTCGGGTCAATGCATCTTCATCCGCAAGCTTGGACTGGAATTTAATAACGCACGGTCGTGCATCAAACCGTGCGTGCCTATTTTTCTGACCTATTTCTATTTAAAGCTCAGATTTTCCTTCATTTGGGGAGAGATTGATCTTGAGCCATTCCAGCCGCCATTTTAGGGCAATGCTCCGCCCTTCCACCTCCGCCCTTCATCTTCCACCAAGGAGAGAAGCTTCGACCATGCTCGCGAAGCCTATACCTTGCCGGTGCTTGCTCTCGGCCTTCTCCTTCATCTTTTGAGCTCCATTTCATGGTTTGGCACTATATCCATCAAGCAAAGGGAAGCTCGCAACTTTCTTCTGCATTGTGATACGAAGAAGACAGGTCCATTGGAAGGTAGTGAAAGCCCATCTCTACCACGGTCGTAGTTTAGGACCGAGCTTGGACGCAGATTGACAACCCAACGATTCCTTCTGCGACTCAACGACGAGCCTTCGAATTCGGTCGATCTCTTGACTTGTTCTTGCTTTCTTGTTGAATATGTGTGTTTAAAACTGTTTTTATGTGATGAGGTGCACTTTAGTTGTAAACGTTATATGTTTCATGTCTATGTGAGCTTGTGATGTTTTACCACTTTAGTTGCTTAAGTTGCACCCATATTTCCATCCGCAACCACATCCCGTTTTGCAGCTCTAGCGATTGCTAGAGGTTTGTGGAGCGAAGAGGTGCTAACGACCCTCATTCCGCCATTCTCACCACCTCATTCGCAAGCCTACTCGTCCACCCGTCCAGCGATACGGTGCATAGAATCCCGTGTAGTCTTCCATCCTGCCTAGCGAAGCATCGTATAGCGGCATTGCATAGGAGTAGTTTATAATATTTTTCTACGGTTTCCTCAATCAACCAAACCCCCCTTTTTAGGTTAGACTTTTGGACTTCAATCTCAAGTCCTCCTAGTTAGATAACTCCCCTTCACGGTATTGTACACTTGTCGTAAGCGCATCAAGTTTTTGTTGTCGTTGCCAGGAACACAGTCGTGTTAGTTTTTGGAGAGGGAGATAGGAGATAGAAGCCCTTTTCCATTTGTTCATATCATGTTTATTCTTTGCTTTAGTTTTTAAATTCTGTTGCTTATTTTTCTTTGTTCCTTTTCTAGTTTTTACTTTTCAACAGCAGGCATTCCTTTTCTTTTATCTGCTAGAGTGTAGTTAATTTTTGTTTAGAATATTTCTGTTGGTGAATTCTTTCTTGTTGCACCATATTTTCTTATATGAATATCCGCTGTAGATGGTGTGGGGATTATAGGCATGGTAGTGATGAGTGCCCCACTGAGGAGAGTGAGCATAATTCTCGTGGTTCAGTGTATGGAGCACCGTCTTCTTATGGTACTTCATACACCCTACTTAAGTCTTATGGTCACTTCTCTTCTACGCCTTTACCTTTTTCTTATTCCTCTCCAGTCCCATCGGGACTGAGGAGTAATGGAAAACGGTGTTTGTGTTGTCGTAGCACCGAGCACTTGTTGAAAGATTGAGCAGAATTTCAGCGCCAGTTGGAGGAGGATGAAGAACCAGGTATCTGATTCATTCCATCCACCTCTTAATTGGATGCCCCTTCTGATTCTGATGATATATTCATAGTACCACCTTGTCTATGGGGGTCAGCTGCAGATATACCCATCAGACTTTCTACTGATCGGTGTGATGACATTGTGGTGCCGTCTCTCCCCATACTTTCTTCCACTCTTTTGGATTCACCCCAAGAGTAACCTGCGCATATTTTCTCTGATGTTGTTGTTACTCCTCTTTCTTTGTAAGAATTATCTACTCCATTTTGTAGAGAGTCAGTTGATGATGTTATGCCAGAGAGTGATTCTTAGCGTGAGGTTACGCCAATGTGGGACGAGGACATTTTTCTCTCTAATGGAGAGTGTGCCATATTGGAACACGATGATGCACCAAGGTGGGATGATGAGGAGATCCTTTCTGATGAGGAAGTTTCCACTTCCTTATTGGATAAGGAGGTACAAACCACCACCGAGGACCTTGGGCTCTCGGATTCCCCTCTCCATGACTCATATTACACCGACGGAGATCTATGCTTAGATCTTGCTGGGAGTGAGACTAGGACCACTCACTCTATTTTTGATTATTTTAGTTTTTCATCTCCTTTATTTCTTGATCCCCCTTCTCTATTTGAGCCTATGCAGGTTGAGCCTCCACGGGTATGTTGGGATGACGATGAGCCTGGTGCCCATGTCGTCGCCATCGCTTCCTGCAAACCTATGGTGCATGATACCTGACAAGGATTTATTTTGTGGTGAGATGAGTGAAGACCAGCACTCCTCCTCTTCTTACTTCATATTCCCTCTACCTTTGTTGGGCAGGTATTATTATTTAGGTAGAGGGGTAACTGCACTATCTCCGCATCGGTACCCTTTACCGCAACGGACACTGGAATAGTTACCTGTTCATATTTCTTTTTGTAGGCCCATTAGCTAGAAATGTATAGAATTTAATAAGTAGTGCTAGGAGGACAATAACCCCAGTAGTTATCTTACATTTCCTGCATTATTATTTTTCATGTCTATCTTAGTTTTAGTATTTCTTTATATTTTGTATATTTTTCTTTTGTTTTTGTGGAGCTCACCCCTGCAGGTATTCTTGGCAACTTAGTATTGGCGGGGTTATGATTCTTTGTTTGGGGGACCTGCTTCTATTTTTCACGCGTCTTCTGTTATGATCAATGGGTGAGCATTGGGTAACCTCTTCCCCTGTCTCTATCTAATTTAAATTTCTATATCATATGCTGTGTAGTTTAGTTTAAGTCTGGGGGAGAGCCACTATTAGTTACCATTTGCACGTGCACATTTCATGTACATACTAGAAGCTTTTATTGTTTTATTTTGATTTGTTCATTGCATCGCACACCACTGCACCCACATGAGCGCGTGCTTAGCTGTTAGTGTGCTGCGAGTTAAACTCATTTCTTTTGTATGATTTGGGAAAATTATTGTGCTGGCATAGGATTGTGAGATGGATTAAAATATTGACTCCTGCAGTGCTCCTAGTCGAGTGCTCTCGTCTCGTGTAGAAATTAAAGTAGATTTAATTTTTTTGTATGTTTATAGTTTTATATTTTTTTATTTGCGTAAAGAATTTTTATTCTACTCAAAAATTGGTGAATCTGGTGTGAATCGAACGGTAGTGTGGGGATGTGTGTCGCCGTCACTAGGCTCGTTTTGCTCGAGTCGGGAGGAAGGATCATCTTTCTCGGTGGCTAAGAACTTGCCCCAAGCTACTCTCGAAGCATTGGTGCATGGTTAGTCGAGCGTGGGCGTGATGTAGGCCATCATTTGGGCCTGGTAAAGCTTTGTACCATTCCTAACGTCTTATCCTCGCTAAGCCCCGTTTTGCCTACCCTACTTTTGTTCAGCTACACCATTATTTCACCAAAGCCTCATAGCCAATCCTAGTCGAACACCCAATTCGAGCTTAAGTGTTTTACATTTTCATTTTGGGGTGTTGATGTTGTGATATTCTTTGTGAATATGTGGATGTGCTCCAAAGTTTATATTTGCTAAAATTGTTAAAATAAAGATGATTTGAAAAAAAATATCTGTGAAAAAGAAAAGTGAAAAGAAAAAGTATAATTGAAAATTCCATTTGAGATGAGATTGTAGTTGGAGTAGGCAGTGCACACACCCATATTTTTAAAAATTAAGTCTGGGGGTGTGGTGTACCTTCTAATATTATGGTTAGCGGATAGATTATTTTTTATGCTAGCTCATTTGGGTGAGGTGGGTAGTCTTCCTGTTTATCTCGGTTTACCTCACCGAAACCCAAGCCCCATCCATTACCCTAAAGTCCTACGGATTCACGCTTGAGTCGAACTAGTACCGTGGAGAGAGTGTGAATGGGAAAGCGTATGGTCCCCGACATTGATTGATTTCTTTGGAGGTGATTCTGAGCCCCGGTCTTTGGTAAAGCTCACCTTAGTGGCCTACCTACTTTCTTCCTACGCGTGATCGGAAAATTCACCGTGATTCCATTTTTGAGTAGTAATAAAATTTTGATTCACATTGTGAAAAGTATAAACTATTTTGCATACTTAGAAATTTCCTCTATTATATTTTTACATGCACAAACATGCTACTTCGCATGGTACTACGTATCGCAATTTCTGTGTTAGCTAATTTTTTCCCAATCTGTATAGATTTTGTTTTCTCGGGACCCGCAAATATGTAAGTCTGGTGGTGTGATGAGTCCGATTTATATAGGGTTTTCGGACTCATCTGGGCTTGTTTTCCCACACGTGCACTGCATTTCAATCGGTTATTGGTTATATTTGCATCGTTCGGTCAATGACCATATTGTGCACTATTTTGGCCCATGGGTGTGCAATTGCGCATTCTTTTGTTGGGGGTAAGCACATGGTGCTCCCCATGGTTCTTTTTGTTTCTTTTAAGGTGTGAATTGGTGCTGGGAGCTTGCGCTCTAGCTTTGTTTTTGCTGTGCAGGTGGTGCATTTTCCCCAAGGCAGGAAATTTGATTTGTGGAAAATGCACGGTCATGTGTTTCCTTAGCGCATGATTTCTTCCTAATCATGCATTGTACTTGGTCGAGTGGATCTCGATGAATTTCGTCGAGGTGGACTCGACGATTTTAAACACACGGTTAACGCACGGTTTCGGCCAAACCATGCGAGAAGAAAACACACGGTTTTCTCATGCCTTTCATTTTGGCACCATTCCGTGGTTAATCGTGCGATTTGTTCACGCATGGGCGGAAGCACCCGTGCGCGAGTAAAATGCACGGTTCCTCTGTTTACTCCTGCATTCCTGTGCTCTGTCGTTACCCGTACGATTTCCTTCACGCACGGACGAAAGCGCCCGTGCGCGAGTAAAATGCACGGGTCAATGCATCTTTATTCGCAAGCTTAGCATTGAAGTTAATAACACACGGTTAGCGCACGGTCATGCGCCAAACCGTGCGTGCCTATTTTTCTAACCTGCTTCAATTTAAGGCACAGATTTTCCTCAATTTGGGGAGAGCTTGATCTTGAGCCATTCTAGCAGATATTTTAGGGTAAAGCTCCACCCTTCCACCTCCGCCCTTCATTCTCCACCAAGGAGAGAAGCTCTGGCCATGCTCACGAAGCCTATACCTTGCCGGTGCTTTCTCTCGGCCTTCTCCTTCATATTTTGGCTCCATTTCATTGTTTGGCGCTGTATCCATCAAGCAAAGGGAAGCTTGCAACTTTCTTCCGCATCATGACACGAAGAAGATGGGTCCATTCGAAAGTAGTGACAACCCTTCTATACCCCGGACGTAGTTGAGGACCGCGCTTGGACGCGGATTGACAACCCGGCGATTCCTTCCACGACTCTTCGACGAGCCTTCGGATTTTGTCGATCTCTTGACATGATCTTGCTTTCTTGTTGAATAGGAGTGTTTAAAACTGTTTTTATGTGATGAGCTGCACTTTAGTTGTAAACGTTATATGTTTCATGTCTATGTGAGCTTGTGATGTTTTACCACTTTAGTTGCTTGAGTTGCGCCCGCATTTCCATACGCCACCACATCCCGTTTTGCAGCTTTAGCGATTGCTAGAGGTGCTCACGAACCTCATTCTGTCGTTCTCTGTTACTCATCCGCAAACATACTCGTCCATCCGCCTAGTGATTCGGTGCATAACGGCATGTGTAGTCTTCTGTTGGTGCCCTAGTTTGATTTGAGTTTAGTCTTGTCTTTTTAGTCCTTTGACCCAAGAAATATCTATGGTCAATGGTTAGTAGTCTAGCTGTAGAGTCCTCACTTTTCCAGATTGAGAATTTGGTTAAGTAGTTTGTTCGTTCGACTATCGTCGAACGCCGCTCGACTATCGTCGACTAACTGTTCGACGATCGTCTATCAGTTGTTCGACTTTCAGTCTGCGAGGATAGTTCGACTATCGGCTGATAGTTCGACTATCTGTGTGCTTTGATAGTTCGACTATCTGCTTGGATAGGTCGACTATCTGATAGCTCGACTATCTGTTGATAGTTCGACTATCTGCTTTGATAGTTCGACTATCTGATAGTTCGACTATCTGTTGATAGGTCGACTATCTGTTTGTTTTTGATAGTTCGACTATCTGTCTCGCTTTGATAGTTCGACTATCTGTTGATAGGTCGACTATCTGATAGCTCGACTATCTGTTGATATTTCGACTATCTGTTTTGCCTTGATAGTTCGACTATCTGTTGATAGGTCGACTATCTGATAGCTCGACTATCTTCTGATAGTTCGACTATCTGCTGTGATAGTTCGACTATCTCCTGTGATAGTTCGACTATCTGGATCGTTCGACTATCTGTCCGATAGTTCGACGATCTCCGTGCGTCGGTCGACGATCTTCGAAGGTCGTTCGACATTTTCTGTCTGCCTTTATATTTTGTATTTATTTATTATATTTAATTAATTAATACATTATCTGGCATATCTTTTCAGTTGTTTTATGATAATATTTCCAGGCAATATTTGCTCCATCCCTTATGCCTGAGTAAAATCTTTTCAGATAAAGTTGTTTGTCTTATTAGCTGACTTTGTATTTTACTTTATCTGCTGTCAGTCCTTTATAGCCGTTAGACTGAAAAGTCTTTCTTCTGCTGTAAAGAGTTTGTTTCTGATATGACTTTATTTAGTACTTTATTATAAGATTGCTTCCTGCAGCTTCCTAGAAAGAGGTTTATTCCTTTTATAGAATGTTTCTGCTGTAGAGATTGTTTTGTCTTCTTGATATTTACAGCCCAGGTCTCAAGTTTCAGAAGAAGACAAGTAATTCAAATTGAAGAGAGCCGTTGCTTGCTGCTGTTATAAAAAGGACCCCTTTGAAGAAGGATTCATGGTAGCTAATAGCTAACTAGTTAACCAGTTCACTTAAGCATTCAAGCCTTCATCAAGATCAAAGTTCTTCTGCTCTCAGCAATACTCATCCAACTGAGAAGTGTTAAGCTCTTCTGCTCTTCTTCAACCTGAGTTCTCCTGCTTCAAGGAAGATTCAAACTCAGAGTTCTTTTGAAGAAGAAGAAGAAGAAGACAACTGCTTGAAGATCTTTAATTTTATTATTTATTATCTTCTTGTAGTTTTTCCTTCAGAGCTTTCTGAAGAGTTTTCTGCACTGAAGCAAGACTTCACCTGGACATCTTTGAGCCAGGGGGAGCCTTGATTCTTTAGAGCTTTCTAGCTCAGTGCAAGATTTTGTGCTTCTCTAATCTATTGTAAAATAGAGAAGACATCTTAACTTTCTTCCCCCTCCTGTACAGGGTTATTACTCCCTTCAAAAGTATCCCTTGGTGGCAGGGCACCTGATCAAAAACCTGTGCTTGGTTTTTAGACACCTGATCAAAAGTCTAAAGGGTTTCTGGATCTACCTGAAGCAGATCCTGTTGGTGGCAGGGCACCTGATCAAAAACATGAGTGGATTCCTACCTTGTTGGTAGAAGAGTGGACATACCCAAGTTGTTTGGGGAACCACTATAAATTTCTTGTGTCGTCTGGATTGCCTTGTTTATTTCCTGCATTGTGGCTGTGAATAGATATAACTAGGTTGCTAGTTGCTGATTAGGATTTCCAAGCCTTAACTGTAATTACAGTTAGCTTGAGTTTGTGCACAACACTTGTGTTAGGCTATAGGGTTAATTCTATATCTATAATCTTTTAATTCCGCAATCCACTCCAAGGGAGTTGGGTAGACCATTAAGTTTTGTCTAGTGCAAAATTTGATAACTCTATTCACCCCCCCTCTAGAGTAGTATCTATCCCTTCACTTTCAATTGGTATCAGAGGGAGGTTGACTGACTGAATAGGCTAACACCTAAGTCACAAGATCCTGTTAGATACCAAAGCTTATAGATATTCACTATCACTATCATGGCCCAGTCCAAGGATTATTCTAGCACCAGACCTCCAGCATGCAACTTAGCTAAGTTTGGCATCTGGAAGGCAAGGATAAAATTATATATGAATTCTATTGATGAAAGCATCTTTGCTTCTATTTTGTCAGGTCCCCCAAGAGCACCTGCTGCTGCCACTGCCTCATCATCAACTGATATGAGTGCAGTGCCTCCTCCAGATTACAATGATGAGTACAAGAAGGCCAAGATAGCAGATGCCAAGGCAATGAATATACTGGCTCAGACAATGTCTGATGAGGTATTCCAGAAGGTTGCTGACTACTCTTCAGCAAAAGCCATGTGGGATACACTGAACCAGATTGTAGCTGGTTCAGCTGATGAAAGGAAGGACAGAAGGTCCAACCTTATCTCACAATATGAGAACTTCAAGAAAACTGATGCTGAATCAGTTGAAGCCATGTACACCAGGCTCAGCTCAATCATCAATGAGCTGAGGACCCTTGACAAGGACATATCATTGACAAAGGTCAATGATAAGATTCTTATGTGCTTCCCTAGCACATGGGATCTAAGGATCTGGCCCATCAAGGAAGCCAGAAGCACCACTGAGATTTCCATTGAAGCCCTTCTCGGCAAGCTCAAGTCATTTGAGCAAGTGCCGAAGACAAGGGAAGCAGAAGCAAAGACCCCTACTCCAACAAGGAAAGAGCAATCTCTAGCTCTTAAGGCTGCTGATGCTTCTGAAGGCAGCCAATCAAATAAGGAGCTAATGGCATTGTTTGCCAAGAGGTTTCTCAAGATGGGGAGAAAGGAATTCAGAAAGAAGTCTTCACGCTATGAAGACAAACCAAGGTATGATCGTTCACCTGCTAAAGAAATTATTTGTTATGATTGCAGGAATCCTGGACACATCTTACCAGAGTGTCCAGAGGAGAAGAACAAAGACAAGAGGAAAGAAAAGGAACAGCACAGGAAGCACTCCAAGCCATCCTCCTACAAGAACAAGAAAAAGGAGAGAGGTTTCATTGCTGAAACCTGGAGTGATTCTGATGAAGAATCCTCCTCCTCAAGCTCCAATGAGGATGAGGAAGAGAAGAAGGCAAAAGAAGTTTGCCTGATGGCAATAGATGCCTGCAGCAATCACTCAGCTGCAGAGAGTTCAGATTCAGATGAAGAGATGCCAATAGAAGATGAAGTACTATCTTCTTATGACTTCACTTCTGAAGAATTTAAATTAGATTTTAAATCATTATGCTTAGACTTAATTAGTTCAGAAAAGGAGATAAAAGAACTTAGAAATAAGTTAGCTGACTCAGAATCAATTGCTACAGAAAATATTAGGTTAAAGGAAGATCTCACTACTTGTAGTGAAGAAATTAAATTTCTTAAAATGGAGTTAGCTAAGTCTAAGAGGTTAGAAGAATCACTTAATGGTAGAAGCCTTAAGTTGTTAGAAATTACCAGCATGACTAACACTAGGTCAGCTAATAACAAACTAGGCTTAGGAGCTTCTCCAAGTGAACCCCTAGTCATTCTTAAAAATAATCTTTCAACTCCAGTGAACTTCATTTCAGCTAGTGGAATGAAGAACACTGAGCAAGTAAACCTAGTTAATAAAACTTTAAATAAGACTAAGAGAGAGAAAAGAAAGAAATTTTTTAAAGAAATGCAAAGAGCGTCTAACGCCGCTCGACGATCGGAAGCTCAATGGTCGAACGAAGCTCGACGATCTGATCGCCCATCGTCGAACGCCGATCGACGAATTCAATATGATTTTCAAAACCATCATCAGTACCATAGAAACCTAAATGAAAGTAGAAACCCTAGGTTTGTTGACCCATCATCTGCATGGAGAATCCCACCTAGGAGATCTCACCCATTAGGTTATCACCCTCAGCCTGCATTTTCATTTATTTCTAGCTTTTCTTATGTGAAAAATAAGGGACCCAAGGTTACCTGGGTCCACACTGTCTAAATAAATGTCTTGTAGGTGAAGGCCTATCCAATCACTCAAAATAAGTGGTATTTGGATAGTGGATGTTCCAAGCATATGACAGGAAACAAAGATCATCTGTCAAAATTCAAAGCTAAGCTCGGACCAAAGGTTATCTTTGGAGACTCCAGCTGTGGTCAGACAGAAGGCTATGGCAGGATTACAATTGGAGATGTTACTTTCAAGAGAGTTGCATATGTGACAGGACTGAAGCACAATTTGATTTCAGTCAGCCAGCTATGTGATGCTGGCTACCAGGTTTCATTTTCTAACTCTTCTTGCAATATTACTTTAAATAATAATGTTGTTTTATTAGGCATTAGAATAGGTAATATTTATTTAGTAGATTTCAATTCATCTCATTCTGAAATCTGTCTATTCAATGAAGTAACAATTAATAATAATTCTTTGTGGCATAAGAGGCTTAGTCATGTTAACCTTAAAAATATATCTAGGTTATCTAAACACAACCTTGTTAGAGGTTTACCTTCTTGCCCCTACAAGAAGGAGAGCCTATGCAAGGCTTGTCAGCTAGGCAAGCAAACCATGAATTCTTTTAAATCTATAAATAAGAGTGATTCTCCTAGAATCCTGTATCTATTACATTTGGACCTTTTTGGTCCAATAAATGTACAGAGTTTAGGAGGGAAGTATTACACCTTAGTAATTGTAGATGACTTATCTAGGTTCAGTTGGGTTTTCTTTTTGAAAACTAAGGCTGATAACTTCAAAGCCCTTACAGACTTTCTACTATGTGTGCAGACTGAGTACTCTACTCATGTGGCCTTGATCAGAAGTGATCATGGTACTGAGTTTGACTCTCTTCTCATGCAAGAATTCTGTGAGAGAGAAGGTATCAAACATAGTTTCTCAGCTCCTAGAACTCCCCAACAAAATGGGGTAGTTGAAAGGAAGAACAGAACACTCATTGAAGCTGCTAGTACATTGTTGGCAGATGCTAACATGCCTCTCTCCTATTGGGCAGAAGCTGTTAGTACAGCCAATTATGTCTTGAATAGAAGTCTGATACACAAGCTTAAGTGTAAAACTCCTTATGAGTTGCTTAAAGGAAAGAAACATAAAATTAATTATTTTAGAGTGTTTGGCTGTATTGTTTATATTCATAATAACAATAAAGAATATCATAGAAAATTTGAAGCAAAAGCTTCAATGAGAATCATGCTTGGATATTCCCAAGTAAGCAAAGCTTATAGGGTTTATAACAAATCAACCTGTAAAATTGAAGAATCTGTGCATGTATCTTTTGATGAGTCTCAGATGTTTTACAAGGAGAAAGAAAATTCTCCTCCCTCTAGTTCATTGCAGGTACCTGATGCCCCTCAAGAAATTCTTCAACTATCAACTCTTCAGATCACTGAATCAGACAGTGATGAAGACATTGCAGAAGCTGTTGTTGTACCACCAACAGTAGATCAAATTCCTCCTGAGGAATTAATCCCAACTGTTGCTGAAGATCACATCCCACCTGTTGATATTGTCACACTTAGAGATTACCCCACATCTCAAGTGATTGGAGACATATCAGCTGGTGTGCAAACAAGACACCAATTAAGACAGGATGTGATGCATGCTTGTTTCCTCTCACAGGTTGAGCCCCTCACCTTTAAAGATGCAGAGCTAGATCCCCACTGGATCATTGCTATGCAAGAGGAACTCAATCAGTTTGAGAGATGTAATGTTTGGACTTTGGTTCCAAGACCTAAAAGCCAACTGATCATAGGCACCAAGTGGGTGTACAGAAACAAGTTGGATGCAAATGGAATTATTGTAAGGAATAAAGCAAGGCTTGTAGCTCAGGGCTACAGACAGGAGGAAGGTATAGATTATGACCAAACCTTTGCTCCTGTTGCAAGGCTAGAAGCAATAAGGATCTTCTTGGCCTATGCAGCCTACATGAAGTTTAAGGTGTTCCAAATGGATGTCAAAAGTGCATTCCTGAATGGTGAGCTTAAGGAAGAGGTGTTTGTTGAACAACCACCAGGGTTTGTTTCTTCAACTCAGCCCTCACATGTGTTTAAGTTGCAGAAAGCTCTTTATGGACTAAAGCAAGCTCCCAGAGCCTGGTATGAGACTCTAGCTAGTTTCCTTTTAGAGCACATCTTTACTAGGGGAGTAGTTGATAGAACCCTTTTCGTCAAGCATCACAAGGACACAATCCTGTTAGTTCAGGTGTATGTAGATGATATTATATTTGGCTCAACTGATCCCAAACTTTGCAAAAGGTTCTCTGACCTGACGCACTCTAAGTTTGAGATGAGTAGTATGGGTGTGCTGTCTTACTTTCTTGGTCTCCAAGTTAAGCAAGATGCTGATGGTATCTTCATCTCCCAATCCAAATATGCCAAGGAATTGGTAAAGAAATTTGGGATGGCTGATGCTTCAGCAATGCCTACACCTATGGCTACTAATGTAGTTATTGATTCTGATGATCACGGCAAGCCAGTTGATCAAAAGAATTATAGGGCCATTGTTGGTTCCCTATTATATCTAACTGCAAGTAGGCCTGATATAATGTTTGCTACATGCCTTTGTGCTAGATTCCAGGTCAACCCCAAGGAATCTCATCTGATTCTTCTCAAGAGAATCCTGAGATACCTGAAGGGATGTCCTGATCTAGGACTTTGGTACCCAGCTGAGTCAGAATTTGAATTAATTGGATATTCTGATTCTGATTATGCTGGTTGCAGAGTTGACAGGAAGAGCACCTCAAGAACTTGTCAGTTTCTGGGAGAGAGATTGGTCTCTTGGTTCTGTAAGAAGCAGGCTTCTGTCTCAACTTCAACTACAGAGGCTGAATATATAGCAGCTGCTAGTTGTTGTTCACAGATCCTGTGGATTCAAAACTAGCTTGTGGATTATGGTTACTCACACAAGAATACCAAAATCATGTGTGACAGTACCAGTGCTATCTCAATTGCACAAAATCCAGTGCAGCACTCTAGAACGAAGCACATTGAGATTCGGCACCATTTCCTGAGAGATTGTGTGGAAAAGAACAAGATTTGTCTTGAGTTCATATCCACTGAGTTTAAGAGAGGTGATATATTCACCAAGCCTTTAGATGAACAGAAGCATCTGTTCTTTTTAGTTCAACTAGGCATGATCAATGGACGAGACTAAGTGTGACTATATCTGCCTATGTTGAAACCTGCTTGAAGATCGTCGAACGATGATCGAAGATCGTCGAACGGATTAAGCCTATCGTCGACCTCTGGTTAATGATAGCTTATCTGTTTGAAGATCGTCGACCGGTGTTCGAAGATCGTCGAACAGGTCAAGCTTATCGTCGATCTCTAGACGACGACAGCTTGTTGTTTGAGAAGCCAGAAATAGTCGAACGAATGATCGACTACTCTGCTTCTGAGCCGATCGTCGAACGGCCGTTCGACTATCGGGTCTAATATCTTTTTAATAGATCGACTATCTCCGGTCTAATATAAAGCCGATAGTCGACCTAGGTTAAAAGATCTTTTGTTTTATCGTCGACGGAGCGTGACTTTTCGCATTCTGTCTTCCCGCTTGCGATTTTCTGCCGCTTCGTCCCCTTCGTCTTCGCCGTCCTTCTCGCTCTTTCTCCAGCAATCCAATGGCGATTTCTCCCGCAGTGTTAGCCGTTGTTAAGTTCGATGCAGGCTTCAGCGTTGATTTTGACGCGTTCAGTTGCTGCGAAGCAGGGATCGTGGAAGTTCTTCAGTTGTGCCGGGATCAAGGTCTAGAGAGATTAATGTCATCAAGGATTAAGTTAAATATTTCCGAGATCAAGGAATGGGCTTTCACTTCGTCATCTTCTGACGATTCGATGACTGGCACCATCGGCGGAGAAGAGGTAATTTTAACTCCGGCCGTCTTGACTGATGTTTTTGGTTTGATAAATGGTGAAGAAGATTATGAGCAAGATGCTCAAGAATTTGGAAGGATGCTGACTGAGCTGGGACATGCGGAGGGCATTCCCACCAAGCTGCTCAAGGTCAATTTTCCCTTTAAGATTAAATTTCTCGCTGAGTTAGTTGGAAAAGTGCTCCTTGGAAAGCACTCTGCTGATGACAATATAACAAGACAACAATTTGCACTGATGTGTGCAATTGTTAATCAGAAAAAGATTGATTGTGCAGGAGTAATGTTTGATTTGATAAGGAAAAAGAATAATAAGAAAGAGGTTACCCTAGGCAAGGTTATTGGAATTTTCTGAAGGAAAAGTATCCTCAGCTGCTGGTCTCCGTCGCAACAACAATAAATGCAAGCAAGAAGATGGACCCAAATCTGTTCTCCAAGTGGAAGAGGACTTTTGTGAAACCCGCTCTCACAAGGGTTGCTCCAGCGACATCAGAGAGCACCAGGACTGATTCGGTCGCTCCTCACCCGGTAGAAGCTGGCTCAGCTCTTTCCCTTCCCTCATCTTCTTCTGCTATGCAGTCTGCTTCAGTTGAAGTTCCATCAACTTCAGCTGAAGTACGACTTTCCCCTTCTCCTGTTCGAGAAACAACCACGGTTGTTCTTCCTTCCCCTCCAGCATCTCCTCTTCCTTCTCATCTGGCTAGGATATCTGCTCCTAGTTTTGATTTGTTAGGATCTGAGAGGATTCCAACACCTCCTCAGTCTCCTATTCATTCTCCAGTTAACACTCCTGTTAACTCTCCAGCTCCATCTCCAATTCGATCTCCAGTCCACACCACTTCTCATCCTAACACTACAACCATCTCTGCTGCATCTCCATCCACTGCAATTCCATCATCTTTTGAGATCACCCCAGCTTTCATTTCTAGCATTTTGGAGTTGATTACCCCTTCAATCAAAATTATGATTGAAGAGGCAATTGCTCCACTTGCCTCCTCCATTGCCACCTTGACTGCTTCCATCCAATCACTTTCTAAATCTGCTGAGCCCTCTTCTTCAAGGGGCCTGGTTTCAGTTTCCACTGAAATCAGGCAGGGGGAGATGTTCTGTGAAGATGCCTCAGAGCTTCCAGCAGTTCTTCCAGCAATTCAAGAAAAGACTGATGCAGTTCAAGTTCAAGATAAATCAGTTTCTGTGTTATCGGAAAAAGAAATATCTGATGCTATTATGTTATCTGAATTTGCGGTGAAAGTTTGTTTAGAAGATCTCACCACTCCCGTGGTTGCCCATTTCCTAGAAGGGATTATTACATCCTACCTAGATGAGTCTTGGGAGTTGGTAAAATATGAAGGTAATTCACTCATTTGCTTTATTGACGAGTCAATTAATTTGCTAGCTTGTGAATACCTAGAAGGAATGATTTTAGCTTATTTAGCAGATTTGTATTCATAAATCTACAGATTATATTAAAGAAGATTTAGCTGCTCAGGTTATAGCAGTTGTTTCAGAAGCTGATCCAGATGTTCCTAATGTTCAAGAAGATCCAGAATTGGATTCTTTTTTAGATGATTTAGAAGATGTATCTGAGAATCAAGAAGAGAAAGCAAGAGTTGCTTGGAATCAAAGAGTTCAATCTTTGTTAGATAAAGAAAAAGATTTGTAAGTTGAAAAGTCAACTATTTGGGATGATTCACCAGGGTTGGATTTGGATTTCCTTCTGCCTCAGGATGCCATTGAAGAGGAAAAAGAGAAAGCTGCTTTAAAAGAAAAGGCTGTTTCTGAAGCCTATGATCCTTATGACAATCCTCCTTCATCTCACTCTGAAGATGAAGAGGATTCTGATTTATCTGAAAATTCGAAGAAAAAGAAAGCTGCTCAGAAGAAAAGGAAAGCAATTGCTCCTCCTCCTCCCAGCCGTGATAATGACACTCCATACTATATTCTTAAAGGAATTGACCCCAAATCAAAAGAATTTCAACATTGGATGTGGTTCTCCAAGAACCAGCAGAAAGAGAGAAAAAGATCTAAGAGGTATGATAGTCCTATTTCAAGATGGACTCCCAGAGGTCCTCCTCCTCCACCTCCCAGTGCAGGAGCCTCTGGGAACCTTTCTGCTAATCCATCTGCCTCTTCTGGAAAATCTGCACCTTCTCAGCCTCAGTCAAGGAAAAGCTCTCAAAGTTCCCAAGGCAGATCTTATTCTGGTTCTCAAAGACATGTTACTGAAGTAAGAGAACAAGTGAAGGAGGTTGTGTATCAAAGACCAACCTTTTCCCCTCCTCCTTCTCCAAAGAAAAGAGTTTCTTCTCCAATACCAGTGCAGTCTGAAAAAATTGTTTCAAAAGGTAAGTAGTTTATTTTGTTTAAATATTCTAGCAAGAACTTTGCTAAGTCTGCTCCCATGTCTTATCTAGTTAATCAAGATAAAGAGGTTGCTCCTTCTGAGACTGCTTATGAAAGTCTTGAGCTTGATCCTAACTTTAGGATGGCTCGTTTTCACGAATTGGTTGGAGCAGCTCAAATCAGAAAAGCAAAAGCTGAAGGGAAGGACACCACTGGACTAACCACTATGTCTTCATTCAGAAAGAAGGAGTTTGAAAAGTTCCAGGTTAATCCTGATGTATTTGACCCTTCAAAGTATATGGAAAAGCACCCGGAAGCAGTTGTTCCAAGGGCTGCAGAAGTAAAGATTATTGGTGTGCAGGACTTGAAGATGTCAAAGAAAGAGGCTATTGATCCCCTGAGGAAAATTTCTTTTGTTCCAAGTTCTTCTGACTCTTTGCCAGATTCTGTAGACTCTTAATTTTTTTTTATTGACTGCTGTTTTATATCTATCTATTTGATAATTGCTAGTTAATTGCTATCTATTTTTTGTATTGATTATAGTGTTCTATAGCTAGCTCTGTGTTTTAGTTTTTAAGAGACTTAACTCAAATAGGGGGAGATTGTTGGTACCCTAGTTTGATTTGAGTTTAGTCTTGTCTTTTTAGTCCTTTGACCCAAGAAATATCTATGGTCAATGGTTAGTAGTCTAGCTGTAGAGTCCTCACTTTTCCAGATTGAGAATTTGGTTAAGTAGTTTGTTCGTTCGACTATCGTCGAACGCCGCTCGACTATCGTCGACTAACTGTTCGACGATCGTCTATCAGTTGTTCGACTTTCAGTCTGCGAGGATAGTTCGACTATCGGCTGATAGTTCGACTATCTGTGTGCTTTGATAGTTCGACTATCTGCTTGGATAGGTCGACTATCTGATAGCTCGACTATCTGTTGATAGTTCGACTATCTGCTTTGATAGTTCGACTATCTGATAGTTCGACTATCTGTTGATAGGTCGACTATCTGTTTGTTTTTGATAGTTCGACTATCTGTTGATAGTTCGACTATCTGTCTCGCTTTGATAGTTCGACTATCTGTTGATAGGTCGACTATCTGATAGCTCGACTATCTGTTGATAGTTCGACTATCTGTTTTGCCTTGATAGTTCGACTATCTGTTGATAGGTCGACTATCTGATAGCTCGACTATCTTCTGATAGTTCGACTATCTGCTGTGATAGTTCGACTATCTCCTGTGATAGTTCGACTATCTGGATCGTTCGACTATCTGTCCGATAGTTCGACGATCTCCGTGCGTCGGTCGACGATCTTCGAAGGTCGTTCGACATTTTCTGTCTGCCTTTATATTTTGTATTTATTTATTATATTTAATTAATTAATACATTATCTGGCATATCTTTTCAGTTGTTTTATGATAATATTTCCAGGCAATATTTGCTCCATCCCTTATGCCTGAGTAAAATCTTTTCAGATAAAGTTATTTGTCTTATTAGCTGACTTTGTATTTTACTTTATCTGCTGTCAGTCCTTTATAGCCGTTAGACTGAAAAGTCTTTCTTCTGCTGTAAAGAGTTTGTTTCTGATATGACTTTATTTAGTACTTTATTATCAGATTGCTTCCTGCAGCTTCCTAGAAAGAGGTTTATTCCTTTTATAGAATGTTTCTGCTGCAGAGATTGTTTTGTCTTCTTGATATTTACAGCCCAGGTCTCAAGTTTCAGAAGAAGACAAGTAATTCAAATTGAAGAGAGCCGTTGCTTGCTGCTATTATAAAAAGGACCCCTTTGAAGAAGGATTCATGGTAGCTAATAGCTAACTAGTTAACCAGTTCACTTAAGCATTCAAGCCTTCATCAAGATCAAAGTTCTTCTGCTCTCAGCAATACTCATCCAACTGAGAAGTGTTAAGCTCTTCTGCTCTTCTTCAACCTGAGTTCTCCTGCTTCCAGGAAGATTCAAACTCAGAGTTCTTTTGAAGAAGAAGAAGAAGAAGACAACTGCTTGAAGATCTTTAATTTTATTATTTATTATCTTCTTGTAGTTTTTCCTTCAGAGCTTTCTGAAGAGTTTTCTGCACTGAAGCAAGACTTTACCTGGACATCTTTGAGCCAGGGGGAGCCTTGATTCTTTAGAGCTTTCTAGCTCAGTGCAAGCTTTTGTGCTTCTCTAATCTATTGTAAAATAGAGAAGACATCTTAACCTTCTTCCCCCTCCTGTACAGGGTTATTACTCCCTTCAAAAGTATCCCTTGGTGGCAGGGCACCTGATCAAAAACCTGTGCTTGGTTTTTAGACACCTGATCAAAAGTCTAAAGGGTTTCTGGATCTACCTGAAGCAGATCCTGTTGGTGGCAGGGCACCTGATCAAAAACCTGAGTGGATTCCTACCTTGTTGGTAGAAGAGTGGACGTACCCAAGTTGTTTGGGGAACCACTATAAATTCCTTGTGTCGTCTGTATTGCCTTGTTTATTTCCTGCATTGTGGCTGTGAATAGATATAACTAGGTTGCTAGTTGCTGATTAGGATTTCCAAGCCTTAACTGTAATTACAGTTAGCTTGAGTATGTGCACAACACTTGTGTTAGGCTATAGGGTTAATTTTATATCTATAATCTTTTAATTCTGCAATCCACTCCAAGGGAGTTGGGTAGACCATTAAGTTTTGTCTAGTGCAAAATTTGATAACTCTATTCACCCCCCCTCTAGAGTAGTATCTATCCCTTCACTTTCATCTTCCATCCCGCCTGGCGAAGCATCGCATAGTGACATTGCATAGGAGTAGTTTATTATATTTTTCTACTGTCTCCGCAATCAACCAAACCCCCATTTTATGGTTAGACTTTTGGACTTCAATCTCAAGTCCTCCTAGTTTGATAACTCCCCCTCGCGGTGTTCCTTTGGAGATTCGATACTTGGGATAACCTCCCAATTTTATATTACTTATGTGAGTGGTACACTTGCAGTAAGCGCATCACTCGCTGGCCCTTAGACAATCAAGAGGCAGGATACTCGCCGCTTTAGGCTCGCGGAGATCCTGCTTGCCTGCGGGTACTCCTTTTCTTAGGGGCTTAGAAGAAGTCAAATTTACCAAGTAAAATCTCAGGGGGATGGAATGTGTTTGCCCGGAGCTGGATCACCTCGCCTTCCTTGGTAGTGAACGAGATCTTAGCTCACCATGCTCGGCTCATCCTAGAATTGTCGAGCTCGACCATTTGTCATCCTTGTGATCTTTCCTTCTGGACTCAACTCCAAGGTCATAACAACGTCACTTGAGGATCCCGGCCCTGCCAGCTAGGTGGAAGACGGGCAGAAGGAGAATCACAGGACGTAACCCTAGAGTGAGAATACTTTCCTTTGGCCAACCTCCGAGCGCTACCACCGGACCCATCAGCAAGGTGAGATCCTTATGGCAGGTGTTAAGCATCCACAAGACTAAAGCCTCCATGGTCATAATGACGTCACTCGAGTATCCCGGCTCTGCCAAATAGGTGGAAGAATGGCAGCGAGAGCATCTCGGGATCTAACCTAGAGCGAGAATACTTTCCTTTGGCCAACCTCCGGGCATTACCACCTACCCCATCAGCTAGGTGAAAGCCTGACAGTGGGTGTTGAGCATTCACTGGACTCAGCCATCCAAGGTCATAACGATGTCACTCGAGGATCCTCGCCCTGCCAGCTAGGTGGAAGCCTGGCACCGGGAGTGTCTCGGGACCAAACCCAGAGCAAGAATACTATCCTTTGGCAAACCTCTAGGCACTACAATCGACCCATAGCTAGGTGAGAGCCTGACGTCGGGTGTTGAGCTCCACCAGAATCAGCCCTCTAGGGTCATAACGATATCACTCGAGGATCCCGGCCCTACAGCAAGGTAGAAGCCTTGCAGCGGGAGCGTCTCAGGACCTAACCCCAGAGCGAGAATACTTTCCTTTGGCCAACCTACGGGCACTACCACCAACCCATCAGCTAGGTGAGAGCCTGACGGTGTTATGTAGGCTCACACGTTGACACCGATTATTAACGGACAAATACGAATTTTTTCTCTGTCCCAATTTATGTTTGCACAGAAACTTCAGCGCATCACACACGTAATTCAATTTTATAAATTAAATGCTAACGTACTGGTAGCCAAGCCGATTTGGATCGAACAAAGGCTATAGTACAATATTATTTCTTGCTAAATGGACCCACCCGGTCCGATCGAGCAGTGGTTGTACCAAAAGAGATCTGATGCATTGAATGACAAGTATACAAAAATGGAAGAATTTTCCCAAGTATCGATATCTCAAGGAACACAGTAAGGTAGAGTTAATTTTAAGGAGGACTTGAGATTGAAGTCCTTAGGTTGGGGTTAAAATGGGGGTTTTGATTGGCTGCGGATAAAGAAAGAAATACACTATAAACTACTCCTATGCAACGCCGCCATGCGATGCTTTGCTAGGTGGGATGGAAGACAACACGGGCCGCTATGCACCGAATCGCTAGGCAGATAGACGAGTAGGCTTGCAGATGAGGTGGTGAGAATTGTGGAATGAGGTTCGTGAGAACCTCTTCGCTACGCACACCTCTATCAATCGCTAGAGCGGCAGAACCGGATGTGGTAGCGGATGGTAATGCGGGCGCTACTCAAGAAACTAAAGCGGTAAAACAAAACAGGTTCACATTGACATGAAACAAATAATGTTTACAACTAAAGTGCACATCACCTACATAAAAAGATTTAAACAGACATATTCAACAAGAAAGCAAGAACATGTCTAAAGATCGACCGAATCTGAAGGCTCGTCGAGGGGTCGCAGAAGGAATTGCCGGGTTGTCAATCCGCGTCTAAGCTTCCAATGGACCCGTCTTCTTCGTGTCACGATGCGGAAGAATTTTGCAAGCTTCCCTTTGCTTGTTGGTTATGGCATTAATCTTAAAATAGAGCTTAAAAGATGAAGGAGGATGCCGAGAACAAGCACCGACAAAATGTAGGCTTCGCGAGCATGGTCAGGGCTTCTCTCCTTGGTGGAAGATGAAGGGCGGAGTTGGAAAGGCGAAGCTTTGCCCTAAAACGGCGGAAGAAATTGCGGGAGAGAAATCTGTCTCGAAATGGAGAAAAATCTGCGCTTAAATAGAAGCAGGTCAGAAAAATAGTCATGCACGGTTTGGCGCACGACCGTGAGCTAACCGTACGTTATTAACTTCCAGGCCAAGCTTGCAGATTAAGATGCGTTGACCTGTGTGTTTTACTCGTGCACAGGCGCTTCCGCCCGTGCCTGAAGGAAATCACACGGATAAAAACAAAGCGAAGGAAAACAAGATAATACAGGGGAACCGTGCGTTTTACTCGCGCACGAGCGCGTTTGCCTGTGAGTGAAGGAATCGTACGATTAACCCCAGAAAGTTTAATTTCAGAGAAAAGTATACAGACCGTGCGTTTCCTTCTCTCACGGTATGGCCGAAACCGTACGAGACCAAAACTCACGGGTAACCAAAGACGCCCCCCAGAATTGTTGTATATAACGCACGATTAATTTCAAGCGTGCGAGAAGAAATTCGAACGACTGTGCATTTTACACAGAACCTGGAAAATGAATCTTGGACGTCCCGAATACCTGCATAGCAATAAAACCAAGCTGGAGCAAAAGTTCCCAGCACCAGAATCCAATCAACAACATCTTGAAAGAGCCATGGGGAGCACCAAGTGCTTACCCCCGTCAACAGAATGCGCAATTTCACACCCATGGGCCAAAATAGTGCACAAAGTAGTCATAGACCGAACGAAGCAAATATAACACATTACCGACTGAAATACGGTGCACAAGTGGAAAAACAAGCCCAGATGAGTCTGAAAAACGCTATATAAATAGGACTCATCACACCCCCAAATAGTCCTATTTGCGCGTCCCAAGAAAACAAAATCTATGCAGATAGGGAAAATAAACTAGCTAACAAAGAAATTGAGATACATAGTACCATGCGAAGTCTCATGCTCGCGTGCGTAAAAATATAATAGAGGAAATTTCTAAGTATTCAAAATAGTTTATACTTTTCACAATGCGTATCAAAATTTTATTACTACTCAAAAATGGAATCACGGTGAATCTTTGGGTCATGCGCTGGGAGGATGTAGTCAGGCCACTAAGGTGAGCTTTGCCAAAGACTGGGGCTCAGAATCACCTCCTAAGAAATCCATCAATTTCAGGGACCATACACTTGCCCGTTCACACTCTCTCCACGGTACTAATTCGACTCAAGCGTGAATCCGTAGGACTTTAGGTGAGGCTTGGGTTTCGGTGAGTAAAACAAAGATAAATAAGAAGGCTACGCACCTAACCCAAATGAGCCGGCATAAAAAATAATCTATCCGCTAACCAAAATATATGCAGGTACACCACACCGCCAGACATAATTTTTAAAATATGGGTGTGTGCACTGCCTACTCCAAAAACAAACTCATCTCAAATAGAATTTTCAATTATACTTTTTCTTTTCGCTTTTCTTTTTCACAGATATTTTTTTCTCAAATCATCTTTATTTTAACAATTTCAGCAAATATAAACTTTGGAGCACATCCACATTTTCATAATGAATACCACTACATCAACACCCCAAAATGAAAATGTAAAACACTAAAGATCGACTTGGGTGTGCGACTAGGATCGGCTATGATGCTTTTGTGAAATAATGGTGGAGCTGAATCAAAAGAAGGGATAGGCACAACAAGGATAGCGAGGATAAGACGTTAGGAACGGTACAAAGCTCAACCGGGCAAAAATGATGGCCTACATCATGCTCATGCTTGACTAACCATGCACCAATGCTTCGAGAGTAGCTTGGGGCAAGTGCTTAGCCACCGAGAAATATGATCCTTCCTCCCGACTCGAGCAAAATGAGTCTAGTGACGACAACACATATCCATACACTACCGTTCGATTCACACTAGATTCACCAATTTGTGAGTAGAATAAAACGTCTTTACGCAATTAGAAAAATATAAAACTATAAGCATACAGAAAAATTAAATCTACTCCAATTTCTACAGGAGACGAGAACACTAGACTAGGAGCACTGCAGGAGTCAACATTTTACTCCGTCTCACAATCCTATGCCAGCACTATAATTTTCCCAAATCATACAAAAGAAATGAGTTTAACTCGCAGCGTGCTAATAGCTAAGCACACACTCATGTGGGTGCAGTGGTGTGTGATGCAATGAACTAATCAAAATAAAACAATAAAAGCTTCTAGTATGCACATGAAATGCGCGCGTGCAAAAGGTAACAAATACTAGCTCTCCCCTAGACTTAAACTAATTTCCACAACATATGATATAGAAATTTAAATCAGATAGAGACAAGGGAAGAGGTTACCCAATACTCAGCTAGTGAGCATACCAGAAGACACGTGAAAAATAGAAGCTGGTCTGCCAAACATAGAATCACAACCTTGACAATACAAATTTACTATGAATACCTGCAGGGGTGAGCTCCGCAAAAAAGAAAAGAAAAATAGACACAAAGAAATGCTAAAACTAAGGTGGACAAGAAAAATAAAAAAGCAGGAAATGTAAGATAACTACTGGAGTTATTGCCCTCCCAGCACGACTTATTAAATTCTATACATTTCTAGCTAATGAGCCTATGAAAATAAAAGTGCACAAGTAACTGTTCCATTATCCGTTTCGGTAATGGGTACCAATATGGCGATAAAAAAGTTACTCATCTACCTAAATAATAATTGCTTCCCAACACAGTTAGAGGAAATAGAAAGTAAGAAGAGGAGGAGAGCTGGTACTCACTCATCTTACCAAAAAAGAAATCCTTTACCAAAAAGGTATCATCAACAGGGAGACGGCAGGAGGAGAAAGCAATGAATGGAGCTTCCTACACTGAGGAGGATTCAACCTACTCGCGAAAGAGGATGCTATAATCCATTACTCTAGCTGAAAGCCCCAATTCCTCCTGAAGCACCTACGAAGACTCAACCCGCACAAGCTCAGATATAAAAAGGGGATCAAGAAATAAAGGAGATGAAAAACTAAAATAATCAAAAATAGGAGGAGTGGTCCCGGTCTCACTCCCAGCAGGATCCAAGCGTAGATCATTATCAGTATCATCAAACTACTCACTAAAAAACGGATTAGATAATTCTTGCAAATAAAGCAAAGGAACAAAAACATCAGAGAAAATATGTGCGGGTTCCTTCGGGGGTGAATAAAAAAGAGGGGAAGAATGCATAAGGAGAGACAGAACCACAATGTCGTCACACCGATCAGCAGAAATTTTGATGGGTATATCCGCTGCAGTCCCCCATAGATAAGGTGGTACTACAAACATATCATTAGAATCAAAAGGGGCAGCCAATTGAGAGGTGATGGAATGAATCAGATACCCGGTTCATCATCCTCCTCTAACTGGCGCTGAAGTTCTGCACAATCTTTAAACACGTGCTCGATGCTACGAAAACAAAAACACCATTTTCTATTACTCCTTAGTCCTGGTGGGACCAGAGAGGAATAAGAAAAAGGTGAAGGCGTAGAAGAGAAGTGACCATAAGACTTGGGTATGGTGTATGAAGTACCATAAGAGGATGGCGCTCCATACACTGAACCACGAGAATTATGCTCCCAATCTTCAGTGTGGCACTCATCACTACCATGCCTATAATCCCCGCACCATCTACAATAGATATTCAAATAAGAAAACATGGTGCAACAAGAAAGAATTCTCCAACAGAAATATTCTAAGCAAAAATTAACTACACACTAGCAGATAAAAGAAAAGGAACGCCTGCAGCTGAAAAATTAAAACTATGAAAGGAACAAAGAAAAATAAGCAACAAATTCTAAAAAACTAAAGCAAGGAAGAAACATGAGATGAATAAATGGAAAAGGGCTTCTATCTCCTATCTCCATATACAAAAACTCACACGACTGTGTTCCCCGGCAACGGCGCCAAAAACTTGATGCGTTGAACAACAAGTCCACCGGTCGCACAAGTAATAAAAAATGGGTGAATTTTCCCAAGTATTGATCTCTCAAAGAACACAGTAAGGTGGAGTTAATTTTAAGGAGGACTTGAGATTGAAGTCCTTAGGTCGGGGTTACAAAGGGGGTTTTGATTGTCTGCGAATAAAGAAAGTAAAATACTATAAACTACTCCTATACAACGCTGCTATGCGATGCTTCGCCAGGCGGGATGGAAGACTACACAGGCCGCTATGCACCGAATCGCTAGGCGGATGGACGAGTAGGCTTGCAGATGAGGTGGTGAGAACGGCAGAATGAGGGTCGCGAGCACCTCTTCGCTTCGCAAACCTTTAGCAATTGCTGGAGCGGAAGAACCGGATGTGGTGGCAGATGGAAATGCGGGCGCTACTCAAGCAACTAATGTTGTTAAACAAAACAGGTTCACATAGACATGAAACAAATTATGTTTACAACTAAAGTGCACATAATCTACATAAACAGATTTAAACACACCTATTCAACACGAAAGCAAGAACAAGTCAAAAGATCGACCGAATCTGAAGGCTCGTCGAGGGGTCATGGAAGGAATCGTGGGGTTGTCAATCCGCGTCCAAGATCAGTCCTCAACAATGTCCGGGGTAGAGAATACTATCACTACCATCCAATGGAACCATCTTCTTCGTGTCACGATGCAGAAGAAGGTTGAAAGCTTCCATTTGCTTGTTGGTTATGGCGTCAATCTTGAAATGGAGCTTAAAAGATTAAGGATGAGGCCGAGATCAAGCACCGACAAGATGTAGGCTTCGCGAGTATTACCAGGGCTTCTCTCCTTGTTGGATGATGAAGGGTGGAGGTGGAAAGGCGGAGCTTTGCTCTAAAACGGCAGAAGGAATTGCGGGAGAAAAATCTGTCTTGAAATGGAGGAAAATCAGCGCTTAAATAGAAGCAGGTCAGAAAAATAGTCACGCATGGTTTGGCGCACGAGCATGCGCTAACCGTGCGTTACTAACTTCTAGGACAAGCTTGCAGATGAAGATGCGTTGACCAGTGCATTTTACTCGCACACGAGCGCTTCTGCCCGTGCGTGAAGGAAATCGCACGGGTAAACACAGAGCGCAGGAAAATAAGATAGTATAGGGGAACCATAAGTTTTACTCGTGCATGGGCGCGTATTCCCGTGCGTGAAGGAAACACACGATTAACCCCATAAAGCTGAAATTCAGAGAAAAATATGCTGACTGTGCGTTTCGTTCTCGCACGGTTTGGTCTAAACCGTGCGGGAACAAAATGCATGGGTAACGACAGACGCCCTTAGAATTGATGTGTATAACACACGATTAATCTCAAGCCGTGCAAGAAGAAATTCGCACGACCGTGCGTTTTACACAGAACCTGGAAAATGAATCCTGGATGTCCCGACTACCTGCATAGCAATAAAACCAAGCTGGAGCAAAAGCTCCCAGCACCAGAATGCAATCAAAAACATCTAGAATGAGCCATGGGGAGCACCTAGTGCTTACCCCCAACAACAAAATGCGCAATTGCACACCCATGGGCCAAAACAGTGCACAAAGTGGTCATATACTGAACGAAGCAAATATAACCGATTTCCGGCTGAAATGCGATGCGCGAGTGAATAAACAAGCCTAGATGAGTCTGAAAAACCCTATATAAATAGGACTCATCAAGATCTACAAAAATTTACGATTTGGAAAAGGTAGATCTCTCCCAACAAAAAGAAAACGAGGTTCGCCAATCCTCTCGAACTTAAATGAAACAAGGATGAACAACAAAATCAATCGAAGAAAACCACGATAAATCTAATGTTTCAAATATGATGCTAAAGTATATTCACCACAATGAAAATCTAGAGAGAACACATAAAAGGTAGAAAGTTATCGTTAACCAATCGGAATGGATGATTCCAATTCACTAACATTGGATCGCTCTTCAACGACTCCGCCGAAGTCACGCCAGATGGAGAGAAAACTTGTCCGCCTTCTTCGCTTCATGCTGGATTTGGTTAACAAGGTGGATCTATTCTCCTTGGCCGAATTCTTCAAGGAGAAGGCCAGCCGGATTGTTTCCAAGTAGGAAGAGGAGGGGCGGCGATTTTGGTTGTTGGCTGAAACCCAAAAGGCTTGGGGGTGTCCGGCGGCTTGGAGAAAAGGGGCATTAGTGATGGTGGCCGGCGTTTTTGAGAGGAAGCAAGTGGTGGCCGGCAGTTTTGGAGAGAGGGGAGAGGTGAGGTGGCCGAGACTTTGGAGAGAGAGGAGAGAGGGGGTCGGCTATTTTGGAGAGGGAAGTGGTTTGGCCGAATTTTGAAAGGAGGGGGAAGATATCAAGATGAGGGAAAGTAAAATTTGGGTTTTCTTTCTTATCATTCAACTTAATAAAAAGAACAATAGCATGGCCTTACATAGGCTCACAACAATGTTATGTTATATGCAGCCCAAATAAAAATAAAACACTCCAATGTTTAAATATAACATGATGAAATAAAATGCTCACAAAATAGCTAATAAATTCAACTAAATAATATTAGGCTATCTTGCGTCGAGGGCAGAGATTGTAGTGTCGCTCCACAACTTCGCCACGGCGCCGCAAGTCTTTGGTTGGAGACGGAGAAGGATCTTCTGCGAGCATGCCTTCATCATCTTCAATATGTTGGGGGTCGCCGTCTCCATTAATCCTCCCCCACTCAAAAGAACTTATCACCGATGAGTTGGCATGTAGGTACCGGCACAGAAGAGCATCATCCAAAAGAGCCACCTCCGATTCCGGAAGCCAAGAGTAATCAGCGGCTGGACGATCACGCCATCATATCAAGTATTCGCGAATACCACCGCTTGGAGAGGAGAGCAGTTCATCTTTTAGGATCCTATTAATAATACTTTTTATAGTCTAAACTATTAGGGTATTTTTAGGTTTTTTAATACACAAATCATGTCTTATAAGCTTATATATTGACCTCCTTTTGTACATATTATTGCTAGTAATGTTTTCTCTTCTTTTTGCAGATTTTCTCAGTTTTCGCCCAAAATGACCTGACATGCCCCCTGACACGCCCTCCCTGGGCATGTCACCTGGTGTGTAACCTGATCCCGAGGAAGATTGCTGTTAGAGACCAAATACCGAGAAAAACACCTGACACGCCCCCCTTACATGCCCTCTCTGGGCGTGTATCTGGGTGTATCACCCTCATCCCGAAGACTGCTACCGCATTTAAAGATTTTCCATTACTACACGTCAACAGTACTGACACGCCCCCTACACAGGCATGGCCTTGGGGATTGTTCCACCTTTTTCGACGACTGATGGATTTCCGACCAATGAATGAGACTTGACTTGCCTTTCTCATACACGGGCGTGTCCCAGAGCGTGTCCACATTTTTATAGAACAATCATCATTCCCGCAAGAATCCAGAGCCTGAGGTCAACTTCGTGCATGTCATGCCCCCTGACACGCCTTCCCTGGGCATGACAGATGGCGTGACCAACCCATGAGAAAGTTTATAAATTCATTGGTTCCTCCTTGTGTCCAAGAAGTTTTGGGTTGAGAGGGGAGGTGCTACCCCTTTATTTCATTGTGTTTTTATGCTCTCTCTCTCTCTCTCTTTCTCATTTTATTCTTTTTCTAATTCTAGTTTAGTGTACCCCTTTACTTTTGTATTTCTTTAGTAGCTTAAAGTTAATGCTAGCTTAGGTTTCATTTTCATGCAAGTGTAATCCTTTATTTTCAAGGTGTAGTTCTCTTCTAGCTTTAACAAAAAGTGCGCTTTTACTTTGTGTTCTTAATGTTCTTCTACTCATCTCTCCTCCTCCACTTATCTATGATTATCTAATCCTCCTTGTACTCGATCTTGATGATCCGAGGTTCGAGTTGATTAAGTTATGATGCTTTAAATTTACTTTTTCTTTTTAGGGTTTAGGCCTTCGATTTATTCTTGATTATTCATGTTTGGATTTATATCATCGATATATAATTTCCATCTTTGTTTTAAATTTTAGCTAGCCGAGAAGCTCGTAGTTTGAAGTGAACACTCAAGAGTAAAGATAGTTGCACACACCCCTCGAGAGAGGCAGACGTTAAATCTACCTAGTTGGAGTAAAATCCAATAGTGGGGTTCACCGCGTAAAGCGAGCTTTAGGACTCCGATTTTGACGAGAGTTCGGTTGGACCTTCCTAAACTCAGTTGGGCATGACTTTGAGAGAAGCCTGTTCAAGCTTTGGGAACCTCCACGGTCAAGGACCTTTAGCCTATTAAGTTTAGGTTTTTATCGGATTTTTTAATCAGCATTTGCCGAGGTGATTCTCGATCGAGTGCTTCTCCATTTCCTCGTTTCAACCCTTCGTTGTGATCGCTTTTAATAGCTCTTTTTTTAACTACAAGTAGTTCTCTTTTTAGCGCAATATTTCTTTTCTCAATCGCAATTAGCTTTCTCTTAAACCCTAAAAAAATCCTTCGATAAGATAATAGTTTTCGTGTGAGTAAGATTACTCAATGGTTCCCGGATTTTAATACAACACTTGTGTCCCATAGCTATAACTCGATAGGTATACTTGCCTAGTTGGATTGCTAGTTCGGTTTTTATTTTCTTCAATATTAGCCGACACCAAGTTTTTTGTGTCGTTGCCGGGGAGCAACTTTTGTTGATAATTTGAAAACACGAACCTATTGCTCTTATCTCTTCTCTTTCTCACCCTCTTTCTTAAAAATTAAAAAATTCAAAAAAAAATATTTATGCTCTTAATAGAAACCCGCTTCACAATTTTTCTACACCACTGAACTCTCTCGAAAAGGGCAATGTGGCTTAAATACCACTATCTTGCAAACTACCTTGCGAACCCTTCATCGGGTAGCTCTTGGGAAGTTCGGAAGTTAAAACATTAAAAAAATCTATTTAAAAAAAAGTTGTTCTCTTTTTTTAGTTTATTTTCTCTTTCTTTATCTTCTCTTCTCCTGACCCGCAAAAATTCGTCAGTTATTTTTGACTTGGACCACAAAATTGAGCGTACTCTTCAGAGGTGATTGCGATTTCAAGGCCCTACTTTTCAAATACTGGTTGAGGATTCCGAGTCATTTTCTACATTAAGTATGGAAGAGACCATCTAGAGGAAGCCCTGCATGGGCCTATATCCTATTATGCACGGCCGAATCTAGAGGGTACAGAATCAAGCAAAGTTCTCCCTGATATAGCTAATAATAATTTTGAACTTAAGCCTAGCATAATTCAAATGGTTCAGCAGTTTGTGCAATTTGACGGACTTCAAGATGAAGATCTGAACATGCATATAACAAGCTTTCTTGAGATTTGTGACACCTTCAAGATCAATGGTTGTTATAAATGATGCTATTAGGCTAAAACTCTCCCCTTCTCCCTTAGAACTAAAGCTAAACAGTGGTTGATGACTCTTCCAAGAGGGAGCATCACCACATGGGATCAACTAACCGAAAATTTTCTGACGAAGTATTTTCCGTCAGCTAAAACTGCAAAACTTAGGAACGATATTTCTGCCTTTTTTCAAATAGATTCTTAATCTCTTTATGAAACCTGGGAAAGATTTAAAGAACTGTTAAGATAATGCCCCCATCACGCGTTGCATGTATGGTTACAAGTGAAGACATTTTATAACCGGCTATATTAAAATACAAAGCAAATGATAGATGCAGCTTCTAGTGGTACCTTAAACCACAAAACCCCGGAAGCAGCTCTTGAGCTTTTCGAGGACATGGCCATGAACACATATCAGTGGATGTGCCTAGACCTCACCCAAACAAACCTGCATGTATATTTGAAGTAGATAACGTCTCCCAGCTAGCTCTGCAAGTGGAAGTATTAAGTAATAATTAACGGAGATGACTGCTGCCTACGCCCCTCAGGTATGGGAATTTGCAACTCCTGCTCCCGAATAATTAGATTATGTTAATAATATTCAACAACAAAGTTTTGAAATATAAATATGAAAAACTTCTGATAGGCTCTGTAGCTGTTCTTTTGCTAATCTTCAACCTTGCTTATTTTAGATATGCTGAAATGTGGTTCCAATAAATTTCCTGAAATCATCTTCCAGATTCCTAAATAATTGAGACTGTTGCTGCTGTATTCTCTGCACCAATCTCCACCTACACAATCTCCCCCTAATAAAGCTATTGCTTACTGTGACCAAGCTTTTGGTTACTAGCAAATGCCACTGTTCCTCTATGGTAAGATAGGTCTTTTCCTGAGAAGACATGTTAGAAGTTCTGGACCCAGATTACCTTGGGTCCTGGTTCTTTTTCATAATAATTAGATATAAAAGAACATACAGGTTGATCTTTGTAACCAAGATGGTGAAATTTCCTAAAAGGTATGAACCACTGGGTAAAAGGATTTTTGAATTTTTGAGTTTGATTATAATTTTCAAAAGGATAAAAATTTCTGTTCTAAAAATTTGAGTTTGACGAAAAATAATTTCGTCGATCTGAGTTCGACTAAGAGTAGTGAGATCATCGATCTCTGTTCACGGAACGATAACATTTGTTTTCTGTGTTCCTCGATCGTCGAGCTCGGTTCGACGAGGTATATTCATTTCGTCGATCATAATTTCCAGACCGGTTAAAATAAAATCTTTGTTCAGATTTTTTCTACCTGAGTTCGACGAAGAGTGTTGTTTTCATCGAGCTTTGTTCAACGAATTATGTTGAACACAAATTTTCTGAAAATGATTTGTTGGTTTTGATAAAAAATCAGTTATTTTATCTAAGTCTATTATCTTTTCTTTCTCTTTAACTAATTAATTTTTGATTTTCTTATTGAAAATAATAAAGAGATTATTAAAAAAAAAATTGATTTTTTTGCAAAAAAATAAATTTTTTTGGCCGCTATTGGAAGGCCAGGAATTTTATTTTTTTTGTAATTTTGACAAATAAACGTGCAAGACAAAATGCGTGTCGGAGTACTAAGCAAAAGGAGGAGGCTGCCAATAAGGAAATTGACGTGAACATCCCTCTGATACCTAATTGATGCAGATACACACGTTGACACCAATTGTTAACGGACAAATACAAATTTTCTCTCTATGCCCCAATTTACATTCACACAGAAACTTCAGCGCAGCACACACGTAATTGAATTTTATCAATTAAATGCTAACGTATAGGTAGCCAAACCGATTAGGATCAAACAAAGGCTATAGGCCAATATTCTTTCCGGCTAAAAGGACCCACCCGATCCAATCGAGCGGTGGTTGTACCAAAAGAGATCCAAAAAAATTTAGGATTCAGAAACGGTAGATCTTTCCCAACAAAAAGAAAACGAGGTTCGCCAATCCTCTCGAACTTAAATTAAATAAGGATGAACAACAAAATCAATTGAAGAAAACCACGATAAATCTAATGTTTCAAAGATGACGCTAAAGTAAATCCACCACAATGAAAATCTAGAGAGAACACACAAAAGGTAGAAAGTTATCGTTACCCAATCGGAATGGATGATTCCGATTAACTAACTTTGGATCGCTCTTCAACGGCTCCGCCGAAGTCACACCGGATTGAGAGAAAACTCATCCACCTTCTTTGCTTCATGTCAGAGTTTTTTCACACGGTGGATCTATTCTCCTTTGCCGAATTTTTCAAGGAGAAGGTCGGCCGGATTGTTTCCAAGTAGGAAGAGAAGGGGCGGAGGTTTTGGGTGTTTGCTGAAACCCTAAAGGCTTGGGTGTGGTCAGCGGCTTGGAGGATTGGGGGATTAGTGATGGTGGTCGGCTTTTTTGAGAGGGAGCAAGAGGTGGCCGACAGTTTTGGAGAGAGGGGAGAGGTGAGGTGGCCGAGACTTTGGAGAGAGAGGAGAGAGGTGTCAGTAGTTTTAAGAGGTGGAGTAGTTTGGCCGAATTTTGAAAGGAGGGGGAAGAGATCAAGAGGAGGGAAACTCAAATTAGGGTTTTCGTTCTTATCATTCATTTAATAAAAATAACAATAGCATTGCCTTATATAGGCTCACAACAATGTTAGGTTATATGCAACCCAAATAAAAATAAAACACTCCAAAGTTTAAACATAACATGATGAAATAAAATTCTCACAAAATAGCAAATAAATTCAACTAAAAATTATTAGGTTGTCTTGCGCTGAGGGCGGAGATTGTAGCGTCGCTCCACAAGGTCACCACGATGTCGTAAGTCTTTGGTTGGATACAGAGAAGGACCTTTTGTGAGCATGTCGTCATCATCTTGAACATATTGGGGGTCTCCGTCTCCATCACCGTGGGTGTTCAGCATCTACCGAACTCAGCAATCCCAGTTCATAATGACGTCACTCGAGGATCCCAGCCCTGCTAGCTAGGAGGAAGCCTGGAAGCGGGAGAGTCTCGGGACCTAACCCCAAAGCAAGAAAACTTTCCTTTGGCCAATCTCCAGGCTCTACCACTGACCCCATCAGCTAGGTGAGAGACTGATGGATGGTGTTGAGCGTCCACCATACTCAGCCCTCCAGGGTCATAACTACGTCACTCAAGGATCCCGACCCTGCCAGCTAGGGGAAAGCCTAACAGCGGGAGCGTCTCGGGACCTAACCCCAGAGCAAGAATACTTTCCTTTGGCTAACCTCTGGGGGTAACCACCGACCCCATCAACTAGAGGAGTGCCTGACGGAGGGTTTTGAGCATCCACTGGACTCAGCCCTCCAGGGTCATAACGAAGTCACTTGAGGATCTCGACCCTGTCAGCTCGGTGGAAGCCTGACAGTGGGAGTGTCTCGGGACCTAACCCCAGAGCGAGAATACTTTCCTTTGGCCAACTTATGGGCACTACCACTGACCACATCAGCTAGGTGATAGTTTGATGGAGGGTGTTGAACAACCATAGGACTCATCCCTCCAAGTTCATAATACGTCACTCGAGGATCCCGACCCTGCAAGCTAGGTTGAAGCCTGGCAGCGGGAGCGTCTCGGGACCTAAACCCAGAGCGAGAATACTTTCCTTTAGCCAACCTTCTGGCTCTACCACCGACCCCATCAGCTAGCTAAAAGCCTGACGGCGGGTGTTGAGAATCCACCGTACTCAGCCCTTTATTGTCATAATGACGTCACTCGAGGATCCCAACCCTACCAACTAGGTTGAAGCCTGACAGCGGGAGTGTCTCAGGACCTAACCCTAGAGCAAGAAATATATCCACTGAGGACCCTTGTCCTGCCATCTAGGTGAGTGTCTAGCAGCGGGAGAAAGCTCGGGACTTAAGGAAACTTCGGCCTATCATGAATATCATTGCCAAAGAGAGATAAATGACCAAAGGTTTTCATATTTAATAAAATAGAGTACGTACATGATTTTATGGATAGAAACATTTCAAGTCATCACCACTCTAGGTGTGACATAGGGTCTTGCCCTCCACATTCAAGAGGGGATACCCCCTGTCCTCAATGCTTCCTATAAAATTTACAGGCCTTCCCATTTGGGGTTGAGCTTCCCCAATGCGACTGAACTTCCTGTCGCATCCACCTTCCTTAGGGCCATGTCCCCTTTTGCGAACGGCTTTACCCTGATGTGGTTGTCAAAATATTTAGACATTCTTCACTTGATCTCATCCTGCCGAATGGCAAACAGATCACGTTTCTCCTCCACTATATCTAGGGAGAGTCGTAAATCCTCCTCATTATCGACCTGCTATTCTTCTCATCCTTCTTCCGCGTCGACCACCTGAGGGGTCCGGGCCTCGAACTTTATTGTAAGTACGACCTCGCAGCCGTGGGAGAGCTTGAAGGCTGTATCCCCTGTGGCCCTATTGGGAGTGGTTCTCAGGGCCCAGAGAATCAAAGGAAGCTTCTCCACCCAGCTACCCTTCAAATTCTACACTTTCTTCTTGAGGAGATTGACGATGATTTTGTTCGCCACTTCCACTTTCCCGTTGCTCTTGAGATGATGGACCTAGGAGAACCTGAGATAGATCCCGAGCTACCTGCAGAAGTTGTTGATCTCGACGCTAGCGAACTGAGGCCCATTATCCTTGACTATGGACTGGGGCAGACCATGCCGATAGATGATCTCCACCCATACAAAGTTCCTGATTACCTAGGATGTCACCTTGGTAAGCACCTTCACTTCCAAACACTTAGAAAAATAATCGATCATCACCAATAGGAACCTCCTCTGTTCGCTGGCCTACGGGAAAGGCCCTACCAAATCAATTCTCCAGATGGCAAAGGGCTAGGGGCCATGATACTCTTGAGTCGCTGAGCTAGTTGGAGTTGGAGAGGGGCAAATAGCTGACACTTATGGCATTTCTTTGTGAATTTCGCGGCATCCCGGCCTAGGCTCTGCCAAAAATACCCCAGCCGGATGACTCTTCCTTCCAATATTCTGCTCCCCAAGTGGCTTCTACACTCCATGGAATGGACCTTGTCCAAAATTCTTTGGACCTCACTCTCGGCCACACAACGTGCAAACATCCCCGAAAGAGTATTCCTATACAATTGCTCTTCATGCATAAGGTAATATGCTGACTTGTGCTTGAAATTCTTCTTATTCATCCCTTCCGGGAACTCCCCTGTGGATAGGAATGTTGCAAATGGATCAATTTACGAGGGGGTGTTGGTCAACCTCCATCAACTCTCCCGCTTTGATGGACGGTCAGAATAGGTCGGTGATGGTACCACCCATCCGGGGACCATGCTTGGCCAATTGATCCACCTGCTCATTTTCGTCCCTGGGCACATGTCGTATGGAGAAGGTCTGGAACATAACGATGACACCCTTCACCTTTGCCAAGTATAACTTGAGAGTAGGTCCCCTCACCTCAAATTCCTCATTGATCTGGGAGGCCACAACCATGGAGTTAGTGAGGACCCCCCACATCATGCACCCCCAACTCCCTGGTTAGGCGCAATCCTTCTATCACGGCCTCGTATTCGACATAGTTGTTAGTGATGGGAAAGTACTCCACCACCGTTTTCTAGATCCTCGTCCCCTAGGGGCTCTCCAAGATCACCCCCACCCCCAAAGAATTCCTTCCTGAGGCGCCATTTACCATCACCTTCCATAGAACCATGCGAGTGAGTTCTGCCTCTACCACATCGACCACATAATCTGCGAGATAGACATCCATTGCATGGGCCTTGATCGAGAGGAAGGGGATAAAAGAGATATCAAACTCACTCAACTCTAACGACCATTTTGCTAATTTTCCTGAATGCTCCACTCACTCGAAGATGTTCCGGAGGGGTGGACCGTCACCACTCGGATGGAGTGTGCTTGAAAGTTATTCTGAAGCCTCTAGGCTGAGTTGACTAGAGCAAAGGCCAGCTTCTCCAAGATGGATGATGAAGTTATACCTTCCTCAGAACCCAGCTTACGTAGTATATGGAAACTGCTTCTTCCCCTCTTCCCGAACAAGGAAGGATCTCAAGGCCTCTGCTCTGACCCGAGATACAAAGAATGATCCTCCCCCTCCTTCAGTCCTTGGAGCAGGGGGGCCTGATTTAACTGCCTCTTCAAGGCTTGGAATGCTTCCTTTCATTCCTTAGTCCATTCAAACTTCTTGCCTTCCTCAATACTTTGAAGAAGGGAGAGAACTTCTCCCCATCCCGGGAAAAGAACCTGCTTAGCCCTGCCAACTTTCCTGTAAGCTGCTGGACCTCCTTAGCATCCTTGAGGCAACCCCAATTCAATGATCGCCTTGACCTTATCAGGATTCGGCTCCACGTCTGCGGTGGTGAGAAGGTGGCCCAGAAATATGCCCCTACTAGCCCCGAAGAAAAACATCAAAGGGTTCAACCTCAACTTGTATTTGCGTAAGGTTCCGAAGGTCTCCTCCATGTCCCGGAGGTGAGAGTCTGCCTCTCAACTCTTGTTCATAAGATCATATATGTACACCTCCAGTTTCCTCCCCTTTTGCTCCGGGAAGACCTAATCCATCAGCTTATGGTACATTGCCCCCGTGTTCTTAATCCCGAAGGGCATCATCTCGTAACAGTAGCACCCATCCCCTGTGATGAAAAAGACATCTTTTACCTCGGGAGGGTGCATCCTGATTTGATGATAACCTGAAAATGGATCTAAAAAACTCATCACAGGAAAATCGATGGCTGCGTCAACTAGCGCATCGATTCGAGGCAAGGGATTACAATCCTTAGGACATGATTAATTTGGCAAAGAAAAATCAACACACATTCTCCACCGGTCGTCTCATTTTTTAACCATTATAATATTGGAGATACAGCTGGGGTATTGGATTTTGCCTATAAAGTTGGCCTTCAGGAGCTTGGACACCTCCTCCCTGATGGGCTCGGCTAGCTTGTCCACGATGGACCTCTTTTTCTGCTGGATGGAGAGAGCTTCTGGATTCAGATTGAGGAACTGACATGCAATGTCCACATCGATCCCCGGCACCTCTGCCATTCTCCAAGCGAAGAAGTCCACATTCATCTGTGCATACCAGGATCCTCTCGTGGTCCACTAGGGTCAGCCCCCCGTTGATGCGCACCTTCTCCACTTTGCCTTCAAGGGTGAGAACTTCCATCTCTACCACCTCTTCTGTAGCCTCCAGATGAGACTTCTCTCACCATTCTCCAATATTCCCCTCTCTTGGGTCAAGGAACTCTTCCTCAGCTTCCTCCACAGCCATTGCCTCAGCCAGCTCTTATTTGATTTCCTCCACCACCCCACCTGGGTGCGGTTCTCTTCCACTTCCATCTCCACTCCTCCAGCCTCCTGCTCTGCCACCTCCATCTTCCGCTCCATCTCCTCGGCCCCCTCCTTCTAAGAAATGGAGCTCACTGCGGTGACGTAGCACTCCCTTGCCACCTTGGGGTTTTCTCGGACCCGGACCTAGATCCCCTCGTCGTTGAACTTCAAGCATTGGTGAAAGGATGAGGGGACGCAGCAGAAGGGGCTGATGAGGGGCCGTCTGAATATGGCATTGTAGGTGCTGGGGGTGTCCACGATGATGAACCTGCAATTTCGGGACTACCCCCCAGAGTGATGTGGAGCCCCACTCCTCCATCCATCTCCTTCCTTTCTCCCGAGAATCCAAACAGAGGCCCATACGAGTCCAGCACCATCTTAACATCCACCTTCATCGCATCAAATGGCTTCTTGAATATGACGTTGACTGAGCTCCTATTGTCGATGAGGATCCAATAGAGGGTGAAATTCTCACCTGCGGTATGGATGACCAACGCGTCATAGAAGGGATCCTCTTGATCTGGCATGTCACCCCTAGAGAAGGTGTTCTTCTCCTCCGGGGGTGGGGGTCAGGGATGTGGAGCCAACGCTCCTTCGGTAAATAGTGTGGCGGCTTGCCTTCCAAATCGCAGTAAGGCAGCTCCACCCAGAACTCCCTTCTCCTCCTCTACTAACCTCTCTGCCTCTGCATGGCTATTTCCATAGCCTGATGCTGATCGGGGAGAGGAGGCCTCTGGCCCTGCCTCTATCCTGGAGGGTGGAACTAACCCTGGCCTCCCTACTGATTTTCTCCGCCATGGAAACCTCTACGCTAACCTTTGTCTTTCCACTCCGGTTGCCTCCAGCCAAGCCGGTTGTTCGCTTTATGCCCCCAAATTTTCGGTCTACTAGTTTTTTGTTCGCATAGGGTCCCATCCTTCTTCTTCACAAACAAGACCGGAGCTCCCCAAGGCGAGGAACATGGCTTAACGAATCCAGCCTCCACCAATTCCTTCAACTGACAACTGAACTCCACCAGCTCCTTTGGAGCCATCCAATAGGGAGCCCAAGACACCGTCTTAGCTCCAGGCACTAAATGGATCTGGAAATCCTTCTCGCGATGCGGCAGAAATCCTGGTAGCTTCTCTGGGTACATATCCACAAAGTCCCGCACCATCGATATATCGGTAACCATCCTCTTGACCTCGGCCATCTCGAAGAACATCTGATAGACCTCATCTCCCTGCATGTGGGCCTTGACAGCCTGAATAAAAGATAACAACCTTCGGGAGATGGGAGTAATACCTTTGAAGGTCGTGAAGGTTCCGTCGTAACAACTTCATCGCGAAGACGGAGAGAGGAGCAGAGAGCTCAGGGGTTCCAGGGACAGGAGGGTCCAGAACCAGGTTGGAGGCCGTAGGGAGGGCCTGCCCAGGGTCCAGGAAGAGCTCTCATCCAGGGTGGAGGGAAATTTCATGGGGGACAAGGGAGGTTCAACTTCCAAAGGCATGCTCCAAGACAGCTCTTACCCCATCGCAACAAGCCTTAGCGATAGAAGAGGGAAGAGGAAACAGGAGAGATCGCCCAGCCCGCTGAAGGAGGGGAGGAGCACTACCATAATTTGACTTCCACCAGGTGGAGGGGCACGCCACGGCTACCTGCCCCGAGTTCCTGGAAGTGAGGGGGCGAGAGGCCTTGCCTAGCAGTAGTCACCGGCGCAGGTTGAGGAGGTTCCACCCAGAATAAGGGGATGACATATATGAGGACCGAGTCAATGTCGGACCCCGAGGTGGTATAGCAGTGATCAACGGTGGAGTAGGGATCGAAGCCACTCGAAAGGCAAGCCTCCATGTGATGTACCGACGGAGCTTCGCTTCAATATCCAAGACCCCGCCCCAGGAGGAGAAGATCACCTTCTCGGTGAAGGACCTGCCAAATCTTGAAGATCCGTTCTGCGATGCGCTGGTCATCCAGACGACCATCGAGGGCTACACCGTCTCCCGGATCTTGATTGACAACGGGAGCTCCGTCAACGTCATTTTCAAGAAGGCGTTTGATGAAATGAAGGTAAAACCAAGGAGGGTGTTGGCCTTGGACGGACCCCTGTTCGGTCTTTCTCATATTCATTTTCATTTATAACATCTTTGAATAGTTTAAAAGTAAAATGCATATCTTTTATCTCACACGAGCAATTAACAGCCTTCAAAAACATTGCTTCTCCATCACTAACTGCAATGAAATTAATAATTGATCGTTGTCGGGAGTCACGCAATCCATCGCTCACTAGGATAACACCTTTCTCCTTCTACATATTTCTGATAGGTGCACTAGGCTTTTTCTCCTCTTCTGTGGGCCACCAGAACAACTTCTTCGCGAACTCGGTGTTTGACGCCTCCCCATCAACTTCCCTCGCCGCCATCTCCAACATCTCCTTGTAGGAGAGGGGCAGCACACTCTTCAGTTCCATCCTAAAGAAACCCTACTGCAGCCCCAAGGTAAAGGACATCATTAGGGTGTGCCCTGACATCTCCTTGACCTGGGTGACCTCTTCCTAGAACCGGTCCACATACCTCCCCAAAGTTTCGTTCACCCCCTACTTTATGTGGAATATTGACTATGACTCCTTCCTCTTCTGGAAAGTGGTGAACCTCAACATGAACCCATGACACAGGTCCTCGAAGCAGCAGATTGAGTTGACCGGTAGCTGGTGGAACCAGTCACTTTCCTTTTCGTTGAGGTTGATGGAAAAGAGTCTGCACTTGAAGGCATCCGACTTCTACCTTATCGAAACCACATCCGCAAACCATTGGATGTGCTAGACCGGCTAATCCTTCTCGGTGTAGTAGGACATCTCTATCTCCCTGAACCACTCCGAAACTTGAGCGGAAGAAACCAACTCGCTAAAGGGGCTGCCTCCCCATACTGGGCATACCGGAGGTTCTTGCACCCCCATCTCGTTGAACCGGCCTCCACTCGCCGATCCCGGGAAGAGCACTCGCACGGGGAGATCGTGCCAACTCCCCTCCTCTATAACCTCCTTCCTAGCTCGTCGAGCCAGGGCATCTTCACTTAGAGCCGGTGCGGCGATGACTGGAACAGCTGGTGTCTTGCACTCTGCACAAGCGCCGAGTGCGAACTTAAAGAGGCCAATAACCTCCTACCGGAACTCCTCGAACATCCCCACTATGGAGAGAGGGGAGGGGGTGGCGAGTCACCCTTGTCTGAACCTTGCCCTTCTCCTCAAGTCATCGAGCTTGTTGAAGATTTTTTGTGCTGATCACTCTCCACGCTCACCGCACCAAAAATGTTAAAACAAAAAACTCAGTCTCTATGGAGTTCACCCTTGGGGAAGGGGTGATTGCGCACTTACTTATCTCTTGCAAGCAAAATGACTAAGGAAAAAGAACAAGGGACAGACCCAAGGGCTCGGTGTGGATGTTCCACCACGTACCCGGAAGATCTTAGAGCGCTTCCCCTCCCTTGCCAAATACCGAGTTATGGTTTTCTCAGAAAGCGCAAGAAGACCGGGCTCAAGTAAGCAAGCTCTCTAAGGTACCCCCCTTGGGTCTATTTATAGATTTATGAAAACGGCCTGCAAATATCCAACCACCACTGTTCAAATAGCTATGTGGAGCCCAGCAGGGTCTGCCAATAGCATAACCCCACTATTCTAGTAGGCTATAGGTAGTTAAAAGGGGGCAAAATAGTAAAGATATATAACAGAAAAACTAGGGGAGTGGCCCTCTAAAACCTCCACTCGCCTGGGGTGGCGAGTACTCGATGGAGCTGGAACTCGCCGCCTCCACTAGCTTGGGGCGACAAGTGCTCGATGGTGCTAGAACTCGCTGCCTCCCTATGGCCCTAGGCGAGTGCACGCTCAAAAACTCCCCACTCGCCAAAAGGTGCGAGTGTTGCGCAAACCAGGCACTCGCCTCCTCAGCACCCCACTCTGGGTCTAGCTTTACTCACCGCCTTATAATAGAAGGCGCCGACTACAAGGGCCTCACTCAATGCCTAGGAGAGGTGTTGAGTGACTGGGCATCACTTAACATCAAGTAGAGGAGGTGTTGAGTGACAGGGCCTCACTCAACGTAAAGGATAGGCATTGATTGTCTAGACCGGCGAGTTCCCGGCGGGGCTGACACTCGCTGCCCACCTATGTGCCTGGGCGACTACTGAACTAGGCATGTCTCTACTTGCTCGCTACTTACCGAACCCTTGGGGCGAGTGCGAGTCTACCTGCTCCACTTTACCCTCAATTGTTCTGCCCCCACCAGGGCAAGATGAGGAGGACACTAAGCACTCGCCTCCTCCTGGGTCACCTGGGACTTGGACTGGTGACTCCTGTCGCCCACTACTCGCTAAATATGTGGTTGTACAGTACCCCAGGAATAGGGATTTTGATCTAACAGGCTTTTAAGATACAGATTTTGCTGGCTGTAAAGAAGACAGGAAAAGTACTTCAGGTACATGTCAGTTCTTTGGTAGAAGACTGATGTCATGGAGCAGCAAAAAGCAAACGAGTGTGGCAATCTCATATGCACATTCAGAGTACATTTTAGAAGGAAGTTGTTGTGCTCAGTTTCTTTGGATTCAGCATCAGCTTCAAGATTAAGACATTGAGATAAGTAGATCTCCTCTTTATTATAATTCTACTAGTGCCATTTCTATTACTAGGAATCCTGTCTCACACAGTAAGACTAAGCACATAGAAATTTGGTATCACTTTATTAGGGAACATGTGGAAAAGGAAGACATTAGTATTGAGTTTGTCTCCACTAACAAGCAAGTGGCTGACATCTTCACTAAGCCACTAGATGAAGAAAAGTTCAACACCTTAAAATTTGAATTGGGTATGTTGAACTTAGCTTAGCTTTAGTTACTCACTATAGTATTTATTTTGGTGCAGGTTTGTTCTTTTTTCTTACAGGCTGAGAAGTTATTTAGTGTCATTAAGATTGTGGAGATCAAAGTGTTTATCAGGAAGAAGTGATAAAAGATGCTCCTATTGAGGGGGCGGGGTAAATTTAACAAGTTGCAGAAGCAGGTTCATCCTTGTGAAGAGAGGAAGCTAGCAGTTGTATAAGTTGATCTCCTGCACACAGCTAGGGTAGAAGAAGATCAAAGGAAGCCAGACCTCCCTGACTATTCTACAGATGTTAAAAAGGGGCAAAGAAGGTGTTGATCAAGTTATAGATCTAGTGGTATCAAGGCCAAAAGAATTGCTCAACATCAAATATGGCAGTAAGGTAGGGGGAGCAGTGATGCTTCTAAATATGGGGAGTAGGTAACCATCCTATAACTATATAGGGGGAGTAGGTAACCTTCCTATAACTATCTTGCTATAATGTTTATTGCTGCAAATGGTGTGTCTATGTCATTGACAAAGAATTTGAAGTGAGGTTTTGACTTCTTCAAATAAGGGGAGATTGTTGGGTCCATTGCTCCCAATATCCCTGATTTGTAAGAAGTCAAACAAGTCAATGATATACACCAAATTGTATTTTATGTATGGTTAAGTTTCATGTGCAGAGTGAAAACTTTAAGAAATGACTAAGTATAAAAGTGTTGACACACTTCACAATTATGTCGATACCTTTGTAGAAGAAGTGTCTTGATCAGAAAGATACAAGACAGCAATATCAAGATAGTAGTGTAAAGATACAAAAGTGTCAACACCTTTGTCGGAGAAGTGTTGAGATCAGTAAGATAAAAGACAGTAGTGTGAAGACAGCTGTATCGAGACAATTCAGTTATCTTGACACCTTCAAGATGAAGTTAGTAATGTCAAGACAAGTCAGATATCTCGACACCTTAAAGCTCAGAACAGTAGTGTCGAGACAATATAACTGTCTCGACACAATGAAGAACTGAAGTGCAGACTTAAAGATGTCGACACTCAGCCAACTGTAGTGTCGAGACAATTCAACTATCTCGACAAAGTGAAGATTTAAAGAAAATCTATCACAGAAAAATAGCTCAGTCTATAGGCGTTGAGTGATGTTAACTCTCTCAATGCCATGCGACATAATTTGTCGAGTATTGCTGCCTAAGTCAAAGACGTAGAGTTTCTGTCAAAGAAAAATAAGCTAAGTCCAGAAGCGTTGACTGAAGCTAGTAAACTCAACGCCATACTGATTATGTCAATTCCACATATGATAGAGTGGAAAATTCAAAAATTTGTCTAAGTCAACAGGCGTTGAGTGAGGCCAGATCACTCAATGCCAGATGATAGAAAGCCTTGAGTCAAGCTATAACAGTCAAAGCCAGGGGAAAGTGGAGCAGTTTCGGCCAAGTAAAAAAGCGTTGAGTGATGAAGCTACACTCAACACTCTCAATGCCAAGGTTGCTGAAGAAGCAGAAAATAGTCTAAGGTAAAAAGCGTTGAGTGATGAAGCTACACTCAAGGATCTCAACGCCTAAAATGCAGAAAGAGAAGAAAGTCAAGCAAAGTATAAAAGTGTTGAGTAAAGGCCATTCACTCAAAGCCACTAAACGCCACTAAATGCCAAGGAATCTGCAAAAGACTAAGTACAGAATTGCTAAGTGAACCCTTTCACTCAACTCCACTCAACGCCTGAGTGAATTCTGAGAATTTGGCTAAGTATAGAATGGCTGACGTTAGCATGAGTCAACAAAAGTCAACAAAGTCAATGCAGGGGAACAACGTTAATGGCACCGATGGCCAGCTTGTTGTCTTCTTGTGTAAAAGGAAGGTGATATTCCAGCAATTAAGGCTTGGCCCATATAGAAAAGAGTTGTTGATCAGCGTACAATAAAAGGGAAGATTTGCTCAGTCGACGATAGCAATTAGGGTTTTCTGAATACGCAAAGTGGCAGAACTTCTTCTTCTTCCTCGCCGTTAACGTCGAGCATGAAGCACAAGTTTTGTTCAGTCAACCTGATATCACAAAGAGATAGTTGTTGCGATCATCATCAGTGATAACAAGTTCAGAATTAATTTCGTATTGAGAGAGAAGCAGAGCCTTCTAAGTTTGCTAGTCCAGATAGCTGTTTGAAGAAGATACAAACCTTCAGATTCATTATCTTCAACACCAGATTAGAATCTTGATTCTTAGTTACTTACAGCACAAGCAGCCCAGAATTGAAGACCTTGTCAACTTATTTCTGTGAAGAAGATAGGGTTGATATCTGCTCAGCCTAGGAAGACAGACACAAAAATCCCTCTGGTGTAAAACTGTAAATAATCATTTCTATTTTTTGTATGATCCTTTAGGATCTGAGTGTAGGCCTTATTTATAGAGGCTGAGAGGTATGATTCTTGTGTGAATCTGAGTTGTAGGTCTGTGTTATAAAGGCTGAGGCAGGATCATCAATTGATTTGAGTGTAGGACCCAATTTGGATCTGAATGTAGGGCCAAGGCCTGAGTTGTAGGATCCTTTGGATTTGAGGGAGGGCTTAGAGACCGAGTGGTAGGTCTTGGAGAAGAATTAGAGGTCCTGCGGGATCTGTGTTGTAAGCTCTTAGGAGCCGAGTGTTGGTGTTGTGCCTCATCTAACGCACTATTAGAGAGGTGGGAGAGACAGTGGACGTACCCAAGATCGGGGAACCACTATAAATTAACTGTGCCTTCTGTGATTATTCTTGAAAGCCAAACTAACCTAATCACTAGGCACATCAAATAAAGTTAAGGTTTAAATAAATCAAAAAGAGACCTAAAACCTATTCACCCCCCTCTAGGTGTTTAGCTGACCATGAAAACAAGACTTTCACCCCCCCCCCCTTCTAGGTGGTTTAGCTACCCTTGCAAACAAAGACTTTCAAGAGTCTGTATCACACATGCCAAATGGGTAAGAAGACAAGGGCTACCTTCATGGGTATTGCTGAAAAGATTCTTCGAGAAGTCTGTACTTACTTCACAAGGACTTACTCAGTCCTATGCCAATTCACAGTTTAGGAGGTAAAGTATATATGCTGGTAATTGTGGATGACTACTCTAATTTTACTTAGGTGTTCTTTCTGAAAAACAAGTCAGACACCTTTGATTCTTTCACTAATTATGTCTGAAAATTTCAGAACGAATAGAACTGCTCAGTGGTCAAAATACGAAGTGAACACAGAATAGAATTTGAGTCTAGTGCCATGACAAAATTTTGTGAAAGCCAAGCTATCTTTCATGAGTTTTCCTCCCCACGTACTCCATTGTAAAATCAATTTGCTGAGAGAAGGAATAGAACCCTCATTGAAGTAAGTAAAACTATGTTGAATGACGCTTCACTATCTGAGTACTTCTGGGCTGAAGAAGTCAACAGATCTTGCCACGTGCAAAACAGAGCTCTAATCAACAAGAACCACTGTATGACTCCTTATGAACTATTGAAGGGAAGAAAACCGACTGTTTTCTACATTAGAATCTTTGGAAGTAAAAGCTTTGTATTTAATAATGAGAAGTATTACCGCACAAAGTTTAGTGAAAATGTTTTAAAGGTATTTTCGTAGGCTATAGTAGCCATAGTAATGCACATAGAATTTTCAATAAGAAAAACCTTAGTGGTAGAAGAGGAAATTAATGTTGTATTTGATGAGACAAGCTAACTCCAAAGTAGCTTGTCTAGTGTTATTGGTGAAGATGCAGGTTCCAGGTTCAAGGAACAAAGCTTGGATGAAGCAGTCAGGGGAAGATGCTCCAAGCTAAGTCAAGGTCATCGATCCAAGCTTGGTGGATGAAGAACTTCTTGAGGAAGAATTGCTTCAACCTACAGAGGTGGTGATCGCTTTTCGCTTAAGAAAAGAGAGCCGAACTAGCAATCCAATTAGGCAAGTATACCTTTTGAACTTTAGCTAGGGGATACAAGTGTCATACTGAAATCCGGGAACCGTTGAATAAACTTACTCACACGAAGACTATTATTTTTTCGACGGAAATCTTGAGGGATAAAGAGAAAATTAAACGCACTTAATGAAAGGAAAAATAACACTAAAGGAGAACTGAATGCAGCTAAGTAGAGAGCATAAAAAAATGATTACAATAAAGGGTTGGAACAAAGGAATGGAAATGCACTCGATCGAGAATCACCTCGGCTAAAGTCGATTAAAAAAACAATAAATAAACCCAAACTTAATAAGGTAAAGGTCCATGACCGCGGAGGTTCCCAAAACTTGAACACGCTTCTCTCGAAGTCGTGCCCAACTGATTTTAGGAAGGTCCGACCGAACTCTCGTCCAAATCGGAGGCCTAAAACTCGCTTACGAGGTGAACCCCACTATTAGATTTTACTCCAATCATGGAGATTTTGATGTCTGCCTCTCTCGAGGGGTGCGTACAACTCTCTTTACTCTTGAATGCTCACTTCAAACTACCGGCCTCTCAGCTAGCCAAGAATGAAAGCTAAGATGGAAATTATATATCGATGTTATATCTCCAAGAAAAGGTTAATTGAGAGTAATTCAAGGTCTAAATCCTAAAATAAAAGGTAAATTCAAAGCATCATAACTTAATCACTCGAACCTCGGATCATCATGATCGATTACAAGGAGGATTAGTTAATCATAGTGAAGTGGAGGGGGGGGGGGATGAGTAGTAAAGCATTAAGAACACAAGGTAATAAAGAGCACTTATACTAATAAAGAAAGAAAGCTACACTTGAAATGAAAATTACAATTGCATGGAAATTAAAATCCTATTCTAGCCCTATAATTAGCAACTAGAGCAAGTGCAAAGATTACAACAAAAGCTATTACAAAAGCTAAAACTAAAGTAGGGTTAAGAAAAACTAAAATAAGAAAGAGAGAGAGGGAAGAACAATAAAAAAATACAAGAAACAAAGGGGCAACACATCCCCCTCTCAGCCCAAACTTGTTCTGGAAATTAGGGGGGACATCTGAATTTAAAGAATTTTCCACGGGTTGGTCACTCCCTAGGTCATGCCTGAGGAGGGCGTGTCAAGGGCATGAAACGTACGGGGTTGACCTTGGGTTTTTGATTCTGGAGGGAAGGATGATTGCTTCTATACGATGGCTGACACGCCCTGGGTCATGCACGTATAGGGGGGGCATTACACGTACGTCGCGTCAAAATAATTTGTCAGAAATCTGTTAGTCTTGGAAAAGGGGGCAAGCATGCCCTGGGTCACGCCCGTGTCGGGGGGCGTTACAGTACTGTTGGCGTGTTGAGGCGAAATAGCATTTAATGCGGCGGCAGGCTTCGGGCAGAGGGCGACACGCCTAGTGTCACTCCCTGGGACACGCCCGGGGAGGGCGTGTTAGGGCGGTGTGACTGCCATTTTTCCTGTTATTTGGTCTCTGTCAGCAAGCTTCCTCTGAATCGGGTCACACGCCCTGTGACACGACCAAGGAGGGCGTGATAGGGGGCGTGTCAGGTCATTTTTGGCCAAAATTCTGGAAACCTGCAAAAAGATAAGAAAATGTGAGTGGCAAAAATATTTACATAAGAAAGATAAAAATTAAGATTATAAGGCATGATTTGCGCCTTCAAAACTAGAAAATACCCTAATAGTTTAAACTACAAAATGTACTATCAAATTCCCTCAAGCTTAAGTTTTGCTTATCCCCGAGCAAAGTTATAAAAACTAGATAACCATAAAAAGGACTAATCAAAAAGTTCTAATTATGCCTATACAAGTACTATGCGAAATTCGAAGTAGGGAAAACGTGAAACATAAATCAAAAACAATTATTTTGATATGGTTTAACTTTTATAAACTTTACTTAACAAAAAAATCATCCAAAATTTTGACGAAATTCTTCAAATAGATTTAAGCAAAGAAACGAAAATGAAAAATGCATTGAGTTGTTACTAGATCCAAGCAACGCATTATAATTATATCAATTAAATAACAAAAATCTAAGTTTAAATCCAAAAATAATACTGATTTACTTTTCTTCTTTTCTTAGTTATTAAATAAAATTCAAAAGCATGAATCCAAAGGACTTAATAGGACTGAAACGTTTAGTTTAGGATTATGATTAAGAGTGGAATTCAAAGATAAACAGGAGGGCTTAAAATCACACTAAACCAAAATAAAGAGTTTCAAAAAATTTATTAAAAACAAAATATTTTTCTTTTTTTCTTTTTCTTTTTAAAAACAAAGGCCATAAATATTTTTATTTTAATTTTGAATTGGCAAAACAAAAGCAAACATTTCTTTGGAGCATACTTTTTTCAAAAACTTCTCCAAAAATATCACAAAATAACCTATGATAATAATGGAAAATATTTTTTATGAAACTCAAAAAGGCTAGTGTGATTAGATAGGTTGGAAATTTTGGCTTTGGTGAAAACGATATGAAAAGAGGAGCTATCAAATGAAATTGGAAAAAAGGCTCAAAAGTGGCTAACTAGTGGTGAAAGTTTTTAGGTTGGCAGGAAATCTCAAACGAAAACAAAAACGGTCTAAATCATTTTCATGCTTTTAAATTTATTTAAAACATAGATTTGAAAAATTTCAAAAAGCAAGTCCTAGATAATAAAAGAAGATTGATGAAATTATCTTGAAAATAGAAATACTAGGTGACTTGGATCGTTCATATCTACTACACTATTCAAAAGTTGACCTTACGAAAATTATCCAAAAACGAAAAGGAAAATAGTGGATGATGAATTTTTGAGAAAGTAAAGAAAATAAAGAACAAAAATCATAATGGAAATGCGAGTTTTAGAAAAAATGTTTTACGTTAACATGCTACTGTGAATTAGAAACACAGCATGACCAACATTTTAGTTGTGAATAATAATTAAAAAGGGTGATTAGAAATATTAAAATTAAGTAAGTTGTTTATATGAGATTTTGAGAAAAACAAACCAAAAGTAAGGGGTACTATTGAATTACAAAAATGTTTAAACTATTAAAGTAATGACAAAAAGCATATATATATTTTTTAATTTTGAAATATTTTCTAATTTTTTTTTTCTTTTTAAGATATTCATTTTTTTGGATTTTTGAAAAATATTCACAAAAAGCAAAATATTTACACATAGAAAAAGGGAGGAAGTCCTCCCCCAAGCTTAAAATGGACATTGTCCTCAATGGAGAAAGGAGGTTAGAGAAGAAGAGAAAATGAAATTACAGAATTGAAAAACAAGTACTTTCCCCGATTTATTTACTGTGAAAGCTGAGTGATTCCTCTCCCTAGTGCTTGTGCTTTTGGTTCTTCATGAAATGTCTTCTTTGGACTTCGTGATGGATTCAACAACATTGGAGCAGGAGATCGGAGAAGCTTCAGCTTGTCGGAGCCGTCCGGGAAAAAAATTATAAAATAAAGAAAACAGAAAAGATAACTTTGGTTGCCTCCCAAGAGCGCCCTTTGTTTAAATTGTCGTTTGAGCTCGACGCAACAAAATAATAATGTACAAAAATTATTTGTCCAAAATAATAAAAATTAATGTTTTTAACAAAAAATAAAAGTTTGAAGTTAGTTAAAGTTCGTGTAGAAGAAACTTAACAATGTTTGGACTGACATCATCATCACCAAAAAATAAAGTTTAAGACGCTGACCATTTACTTTGAAATTACCCTTATATGGGTGGGAAATTAAAAAAGTATAGTAAGGAAAAACTTGCAAAATAGAAAACGGCCCAGACAATCACGACTTAAATTTCCAGGGAAATAAACATAAACGAGAGTTAATATGAAGTACTTGGTCGCCCGACTTAAAGGTTTTTTTGGTGCCTTAAGTGTTTATCGTGAAAATTTTTCGTCCGCTCTTTATAAAATTTATTGTTTTCGTAAGCGTAAGAGCGCCACTTGTCGAGTTCGTTTAGTTAAAATTTTCTAAGGTCGTCGATAGAGTGGAGATCGAAATTTAAAAACCTTAAGACCCAAAAAGCACGGTGTTCTAGTTCTACGGGTAAATGACACGATTTTCCATAAAACAACTGGTACGGTGTACATCTGAGGGCTGTTTTGTACGCAGTAGGCCCATAGAGAATCGTCTTATTTGCCTGACTAGTCTTTTCTAGATGTTGAAACAGTCTTTTCTAAAATTCTTTTAATTTTTTTGTTCACTACTTCGATTTGTCCGTTAGTTTGGGGGTGGTAGGCAGTTGAAAGTTTATGCGTAACGCCGTATTTAGTAAGGATTTTAGAAAACCGAGCGTTACAGAAATGAGAACCCCTGTCACTAACGATGGATCGCGGTGTACCGAATCGAGAAAATAATTTTTTTAAAAACATAACTATAACTCGGGTGTCGTTCGTAGGAAGAGCTTGGGCTTCTGCCCATCGGGAAACATAATCGACGACAACTAAAATATACTTATTCCCGAAGCTAGAAGGAAGGGGGTCAACAAAATCAATTCCCCAGATGTCGAAAAATTCGCACTCAAGGAAATAATTTTGCGGCATTTCATTTTTATTGGAAATATTGCCCGACCGTTGTCAACTATCACACCAACTCACAAAGGCTTGCGCGTCTTTAAACAGGCTAGGCCAGTAAAAACTCACGTTTAGCACTTTGTGAGCGGTTCGAGCAGCTTGATAGTGCCCACCTATCGGTCTTTCATGCAAATGCTTAAAAATATCTAAACCTTCTTCATAAAAAACACATCTCCATATCACTTGGTCAAGACTCTGAAAAGATGTGGGTCCTCCCAAAAATAGTTCTTCAACTGAGAATAGAATTTCTTCTTTTTTTGGGAGGAGAACTCTTTTGGGAGCACACGAGCCACTAAATAGTTGGCGATTTGTGCGAACCAAGGAGAAGTAGATGTGTTAATTTAAAATAGCTTCTCATCTGGGAAGAAATTGTTAAAATATTTTTCATCTGATTTTTCAATAAACAGATTATCTAATCTGGAGAGATGGTCAGCGGACAAGTTCTCGACTCCTCGCTTATCACGGATCTCTAAGTCAAACTCCTGGAGGAGTAAGACCCAGTGAATCAAGTGCGGCTTGGCATCCGATTTAAAAGATATTTTAGGGTCGAGTGGTCCGTAAAAACAATAATTTTTGAAAGCATAATATAAGGGTGAAATTTATCAAAAGAGAATACTACAGCTACGAGCTACTTCTCGGTCGTGGTGTAATTTTCCTGTGCAGATGCAAGCGTTTTACTTGCATACTAGATGGGGTGGAAGTTTTTATATATATGTTTACCTAATACGACTCCCACTGCGAAACTACTCGCATCGCACATTATCTCAAAGGGAAGGTCCCACACCAGAGCTATCATAATCGGTGCATTTATTAATTTGTCTTTTATTAAATTTAGAGCAGCTAGGCAAAGGTCATCAAAAAGAAATGTGGCATCTTTTTCTAAGAGATGGGTAAGGGGCTTGGTGATCTTGGAGAAGTCCTTTATAAAGTGGCGGTAAAATCCAGCGTGACCTAGGAAACTTTCTATAGCTTTTATGTTCGTAGGCGGCGGCAGCTTCTCGATAACTTCTATCTTAGCAATATCTACATCAATTCCTCTCAAAGAAATCTTATGACCCAACACTAACCTTTCCCTCACCATAAAATGGCATTTTTCCCAGTTTAGGGCAAGATTAGTCTCTTCGCATCGTTCTAAGATTTTTTCTAAATTTTCCAAACAACTATCAAAAGCATCACCGAACACGAAAAAATCATCCATTAATACCTCCATAATGCTTTCTATGTACTTGTCAAAGATAGCGAGCATACATCGCTGGAATGTAGCTGACGCATTGTACAATCCAAACGGCATTCTTCGGTAGGCGAAGGTGCTGAAGGGACAATTAAATGTAGTCTTCTGCTGGTCCTCGGGGGAGATGGGGATTTGAAAATACCCTGAGAGGCCATCGAGAAAAAAATAAAATCTAAGGACGGATAATCGTTCTAAAATTTGATCGATGAACGGCAAGGGAAAGTAATCCTAGCGGGTGGCATCATTTAACTTACGATAATCTATACACATTCACCACCCGGTCACCGTCCGTGTCGGGATTAATTCATTATTCTCATTACTAACTATTGTTATCCCTCCCTTCTTTGGCACTACTTGGAATGGGCTAACCCACTTACTATCAGATATAGGATAGATAATTCCTTGCATCTAACAATTTCATAACCTCTCCCTTAACTACTTCTTTCATGTTAGGATTTATGCAGCGCTGAGGTTGGATTGAACTACGCGAATTATCTTCCATTAAGATTTTGTGAGTGCAGAAAGATGGGCTTATGCCCTCTATTTCAGAAATTTGCCAGGCAATAGCTCGGTGATGTTTACGTAAAACTAAAAGAAGTTTATCATTTTGCGCATCCTTGAGATAGGCCGAAACTATTACAGGTAGTTTTGAATTTTTTTCTAAGAAGGCATACTTGAGATGTTCAGGAAGTTTTTTTAATTCTAGGGTAGGGGGTTCTTCATACGAGGTTTTAGAAATTCTTTCTTTTTCAAATACTATGTCTTCGTAGACTTTTTTAAACGAAAAATTAAAAGAGGTGGGGCTAGCGGCCATGACAGCTTCTTGCAGCGATTCAGTTGGAAGAGTAGAGGAGGAAAAAAAATCAGAAAAAAATTTCAAATTCAGAGAGGCGATAGGAGGATTCTTCACTTAGGTGCAGCGATTCAGTTGGAAGAGTAGAAAATTATTTTTCAAATTTAGAGAGGCAATAGGAGAATTCTTCACTTAGGGCTTCTACGAAAAAATAGGAGTCGTCATTTGCTAGGGTGTTCTTCATCGAGGGGGTGATAGAGAAAGTCACTTCGTCGTTGCCTACTCGAAGGAAGAGTTTACCATTGCTTACGTCAATGATAGCTCGGGAGGTGGAAAGGAAGGGTCGGGCAAGGATCAGGGGAACCTTGACGTCTTCTTCGATGTCCAATATGACGAAGTCCACCGAGAAGATGAATTTGTCGACTTTAATTAAGACATCCTCCACGATTCATAACGGGTATTTGACGGATCTATCGGTGAGATGGATACTCATGTGTGTGGGGTTGAGGCTACCAATTCCTAACTTCTTAAATAACGAGAGGGGCATCAGGTTTATACTCGAACCTAAGTCATCCAATGCGTTCCTTACAAAAAGATCACCAAAGACACACGGAATAGAAAAACTACTCGAGTCACTTATTTTCTTTGGTAAACCAATTGTCAAGACCGCAGAGCACTTAGCATTTAATGTGACATGCGAAAGGTTCTCTAACATCTTTTTGTTAGTCAGGAGGTACTTAAGGTACTTAGCGGACTTCGACATCTGGGAGATCGCTTCGTGGAAGGGAAGATTTATGTGGATTTGCTTGAACATTTCTAAGAAACGGGAGTACTGATCAACCTGACGTTGCTTATTAAGTTCGGAAGGGTATGGCAGGGTATGATTATTTTTAAAGATGGGTGGTGGAGTGAGGTCTTTTTCTAAAATGGAGGTGATAACTTCTTCAGCAGAGGGTGGAATTTTTGAAACGGGGCGGGGCTTGCCTCAGGCTCTTCACTAACCCTACTGAAAACTTGTTTCTCACTCTGAAGAGTTATAGCTTTTGCTTGCACTCTCGGGTTGGGCTCGGTATTTGAAGGAAGAGACACCGCGAGTCGCTCAGAAATTATTTTTGCGAGCTGTCCTACCTGATTTTCTAGACTTTTAATGCTTCTAGTTAAGGATCTTATAGTAGCATCATTTGTTGTTATATATTTAGAAAGTAACTCGTCCAAGCTTCGAGGTTTTCGATAGTTTTGAAGTGGTGGTGGTGGTGCAGAAAAATTATTTTGTGGTGGCGGGCGCATTGCATTCGAGGGATTACTACACAAAAAATTCGGGTGATTTCTTAAAGCAGGATTATAACTATTTGGAAAAGAAAAACCGGGCGCAGGAAAATTTACAGCAAAAAAATTATTAAAATTATTTCTAGGCATATTATTAACATAATCTATTTGTTCGGGAGCAGAAGTTGCAGATTCCCATACCTGAGGGGCGGAGGCAGCAGTCATCTGCGTAATTTTTTTGCTTAATATTTCAACTTTCAGAGCGAGATGGGAGACGTTGTCCACTTCAAAAATTCATGCAGGTTTGTTTCGGCGGGACCTAGGCACAATCCACTGATAAGTATTCATGTCCATGTCCTCAAAAAGATCAAGAGCTGCTTCCAGGGTCTTATGGTTTAAGTACCACCAGAAGCTGTGTCTATCATTTGCTTTGTATTTTGATTTAGCTTATTATAAAATGTCTGCACTTGTAAGCATACAGGCAGTGCGGGATGTGGGCATCGTCTTAACAATTCTTTAAATCTTTCCCAAGTTTCATATAAGGTTTCAGAGTATATTTGTCCAAAAACAGAAATGTCGTTCCTAAGTTTTGCAGTTTTGGTTGGCGGAAAATACTTCGCTAGAAATTTTTCAGTTAGTTGATCCCAGGTTGTGATGCTATTTTTAGGTAGAGTGTTCAGCCACTGCTTAGCCTTAGTTCTAAGATAAAAAGCAAAGTGTTTTAGCCTAATAGCATCATTTGTAACACCATTTATTTTGAAGGTATAACAAATCTCAAGAAAGCTTGCTATATGTGCGTTCGGATCTTCATCTTGAAGTACATCATACTGCACATACTGCTGCAGTATGTGTAGTATGTATGTTACCTCTAGATTCGATCGTGCATAATAGGACATAAGCCTATGCACGACTTCCTCCACGTGGGGTTCTTCCTTTCTTAAAGTAGAAAGTGACTCGGAATCCTCAACCGGTATTTGGAAAGTAGGGCCTTGAAATTGCGATCTTCTCCGAAGAGGACACTCAATTTCGTGGTCCAAGTCCAAAATAACTGACGGACTCCCGCGGGTCATGGACTAGAAGAATAGAAGATAAAGAAAGAGAAATAAATAAACTAGAAAAAGAGAAGCTAAATTTTTTTTAAATAGATGTTTTTTTATGTTTTAACTCCCGAACTTCCCAAGGGCGGTCCAATGATGGGTTCGCAAGGTACTAGACAAGGTAGTGCCATTTAAAGCCACTTTGCCCTTTTTGAGAAAATAAGGTGGCGTAGAAAATTTGTGAAGTGGGTTTCTATTAAAAGCGGTAAAAAAAAAAATTTGAATTTTAATTTTTTTAAGGAGGATGAGAAAGAGAAATGATAAAAGTAATAGTTCGTGTTTTCAAATTATCAACAAAATTTGCTCCCCGGCAACGTCGCAAAAAACTTGGTGATCGCTTTCCGCTTAAGAAAAGAGAGCCGAACTTGCAATCCAATTAGGCAAGTATACCTATCAAACTGTAGCTAGGGGACACAAGTGTCGTATTGAAATCCGGGAACCATTGAGAAAACTTACTCACACGAAGACTATTATTTTATCGACGGAAATCTTTTGAGAAAAAGGGGAAAATTAAACGCACTTAATGAAAGGAAAAACAGCACTAAAGGAGAACTAAATGCAGCTAAGTAGAGAGCATAAAAGAAACGATTACAATAAAGGGTTGGAACAAAGGAATGGAAATGCACTCGATCGAGAATTAACTCAGCTAAAGTCGATTAAAAACATGATAAATAAACCTAAACTTAATAGGTTAAAGGTCCTTGACCGTGAAAGTTCCTAAAGCATGAACGCGCTTCTCTCGAAGTCGTGCCAAACTGAGTTTAGGAAGGTCCGGCCGAACTCTCGTCAAATCGGAGGCCTAAAACTCGCTTTATGCGGTGAACCCCACTATTGGATTTTACTCCAATCCGGGAGATTTGGACGTCTGCCTCTCCCAAGGGGTGCGTACAACTCTCTTTACTCTTGAATGCTCACTTCAAACAATCGGCCTCTTGGCTAGCCAAGAATGAAGGTTAAGATAGAAAATATATATCGATGATATATCTCCAAGCAAAGGATAATCGAGAGTAATTGAAGGTCTAAATCCTAAAAAGAAAAGGTAAATTCAAAGCATCATAACTTAATCACTCGAACCTCGGATCATCAAGAACGAGTACAAAGAGAATTAGTTAATCATAGTGAAGTGGAGGAGGGGGGATGAGTAGTAAAGCATTAAGAACACAGGGTAATAAAGAGCACTTATAATAATAAAGAAAGAAAGCTACACTTGAAATGAAAATTACAATTGCATGGGAATTGAAATCCTACTCTAGCCCTACAATTAGCGACTTGGACAAGTGCAAAGATTACTTCAAAAGCTATTACAAAAGCTAAAACTAAACTAGGGTTAAGAAAACTAAAATGAGAAAGAGAGAGAGAGAGGGTAGAACACTAAAAAAAGATACGAAACAATGGGGCAGCACCTCCCCCTCTCAGCCAAAACTTCTTCTGGACACCAGGGGGGACATCTGAATTTATAGAATTTTCACGGGTTGGTCATGCCGTAGGTCACGCCCGGGGAGGGCGTGTTAGGCGGCGTGACACGTACGGGGTTGACCTCGGGTTCTAGATTCTGGAGGGAAGGATGATTTCTTCTATGCGATGGCTGACATGCCCTGGGTCACGCCCGTGTAGGGGGGGCATAACACATACGTCGCGGCAAAATCATTGGTCGAAAATCCGTCAGTCTTAGAAAAGGGGGTGAACACGCCATTGGTCACTCCCGTGTAGGGGGGGTGACAGTACTGTTGGCATGCTGAGGCGAAACAACATTTAATGCTACGACAGGCTTCAGGCAGAGGGCGACATGCCAAGTGTCACGCCCTGGGACATGCCCCGGGATAGCGTGTCAGGGGGGCGTGACAACCATTTTTCCTATTATTTGGTCTCTATCAGCAAGCTTCCTCGGGATCGGGTCACACGCCTTATGACACGCCCAAGGAGGGCGTGACAGGGGGGGTGTGTCAGGTCATTTTTGGCCAAAATTCTAGAAATCTGCAAAAAGACAAGAAAATGTTAGTCACAATAATATTTACATAAGAAAGATAAAAATTAAGCTTATAAGGCATGATTAGTGCCTTCAAAACTAGAAAATACCCTAATAGTTTAAACTACAAAACGTATTATCAAAAGGATGCACCAGATATTGCAGAACCTACTAGAGGGAGAGAAAGAAACCTAGTGTTCAGACACCTAAGAGATCACCTTGCTGATCAAATCATTGGAGAGCCAGGCGATGGAGTTAGAACAGAAGAGTTACAGCTAACGAGTTATTGTATCTTAGTTTTCTATATCAGGTCAAGCCAAAGAAGTTTGAAGAGGCAAACAAGGATGCATCTTGGATCATGGCAATATAATAGGAGCTCAACCAGTTTGAAAGATGTAAAGTCTAGGAGTTGGTGCCCAGACCAAAGGGACAGAACGTGATCGACACCAAATGGATCTTCAAAAACAAGCTGGACGAACATGCCAATTCCTCAAAAGAATAAAGTCTGGCTTATAGCTCAAGGGTATTGATAAGAAGAAGGCATCGACTTCGACTATACGTTTTCTCCAGTGGCCAGTCTCGAGGCGATCAGGTTGTTCCTTGCGTATGCTGCCTTCAATTGATTGAAAGTATATCAAATGGACGTAAAATCAGCATTCCTCAACGGGAATCTGAAAGAGGAAGTATACATGGTACAACCCACTAATTTTGCACGAAGTAGGATGATAGGAAAAGTACTTCCGTGACATGCCAATTCCTCAAAAGATGGCTTATGTCATAGAGCAGTAAGAAGCAGAATTGTGTGGCAAACTCAACTGCCGAGTCGGAGTATATATCTGCCGGTACTTGTTGCGCACAACTTCTATGGATCAGGAATCAACTCGAAAACTACAACCTAAAGTTCAGAGATATTTCAAGGTACTGCGACTCATCCAGCAGAATAACGATCACGCATAATCCAGTCTCTCATAGCCGGAAAAAACCCTTTGAAGTGCGAAATCACTTCATCCGGGAGCATGTGGAGAACAAGGATATAGCCCTCAGCTCTATCCCGACAGATAAGTAGGTCATAGATATTTTCACGAAGCCGCTGGATGAGGCCAAGTTCTCGATCTTCAAAACAAAACTAGGCATGCTGAATAGAAACTTGTGAAGATGGCTAAGAAGACAGGAATACTTTCGGCAAATGCTACTGAAAGGAAGAAATTTGTCCAAGGCAAATTCGTCGAGTAACGGTCAGCAAAACTCGTCGATTCAACAGATATTCACAGGAATTTAGATTATTCGTCGAATATACACGTTTAAACTTGCTGAATCTGACTTACATCCGTTGAATCTTGCCGAATTTGACTTAGGGGAAAATTCTTTCCAATATTGGATTCGAAGAGTAACAGCTAATCAGGTACGTACCTTTCTCAAGTCTTAAATTTATATATATATATATATATATATATATATATATTTATAAGGGTAAGGGGAAAACCACACGACATTTCGTCGAAATAAGAAGCCGATTCGCCGAACAGATCTCCTTCCCAACGATTCATTTTCCGGCACTGTTCTTCGTCCTCTTTCTGATGTGTTGATTCGGTTCCTCGTCAAAACACCTCACAAGCAAGATCCTACTTCATAGCAACCATTTCCTTTTTCAAGAGATTTTTACCAACATGATCGAGGAACAACAGCCGACCGTCAATACAAGATGATTTCTGAAGTCTCTATTTTTCTGATTCTCCATGGCCCCTCACAACACAAGTGGTTTTCTAGGAGGAGTAGAACTAGTTTGTACAGGTTTTGTTTCAGCTTCTGATGAGTTCAGGAATATAATCCTGATGTTGGAGATAGTCGGTCTATCGTTTATCCTAGAACACCCTTGCAAGATTTTGGACAAGGATGTTCTTGAGTTCTTTCAGAATGCCAAGCTCCGACATGAAGATACAATCATCAAGAGCAAAGTCCGTAAGACTTCAATTATTGTGAAGGCCTCTCACCTTACCCGGCTCTTGAGGCTTCCAGCCTGTGACGCAGTAGATCACCTCGAAGAGGAGGACTTTTCAAGAGCAATGCTGTTTTGTGGATTTCCAAGAGGCACCAAAGCTATTAAAAGGAAAGGGATGAACAATGATGGAAAGCTTCTATCAGATATTATTGGAAAAGTATTGTTATGCAAGACTAGTTCACATGACCACCTATCATAAGGGATGTTCAAGATTCTTGTGATAATCATTTGTCAAAAAAGAATGGATTGGGGTGCAATGGTGTTTGAAAAGATCAAGGACTTTCTCCGCATACCAAACTTTTGAAGGATTATTAGCATGTACTTGAATCAAATGGATGGAGACAAGTTTGATATGACAAAAAGTTTGACTATCCATCAGCTCAAGAAAATCGACTCATCAATATTCTCAAGGTGGGATAGGAGGATCTTGAGGCTAGGGGGGCCCCAAATGTGCCTGAGGAGGAGGAAGAAAAAGTTCGTGTGGATAGGATTTCTTCTCCCACCCCAGGGAAACTGCTGAGAGATTGAGTGCAAGATCTGAGGGGGAGATTGTTGGAACACAAGTGGCAATTGACTTAGTGCCCTTGAGTGTTACTACAGTTGTAGAGATTCTTGGTCCAGTTCCAGCTGCTGAGAATACAGTTCGAGAGACAGAGAATCTTCTGACATAGGTTTCTAAGATTTCTCAGACTACTGCTGATGAGTTAGAGCCAGATGAGGCCGAGATTTCTACGGCTGCTTAAGACGAATTGAATGTTGATCAGTACGAAATAGATGATGATGAGGAAATGGTTGTTACTGATGATACCAAAGTTGCTGATAATTCTAATGATAGTTCTAAGCATGTGTCAGTGGACAACATGATTGTCCCTCTTTTAGAGATTACTCCTGCTTCAACTTATGAGGCGGAAGGTGAACCTGTCCTCGATATTGGTGCTACTCAGGTTAACAGGTTTATCCGCAATAAAGAGAAAAGAGTTGCCAAGGCGACAGGTTTTCCTCCTGCTATTCTAGAGGAGGTAGTAGATGTTTCTGATGAGGAAGGAGATGTAGAGGAGGATCCACCTGTCCTAAGTACTGAAAACCGATGCTTATTTCTAAAGCTCGATTATCTCCAATCAATGAAGATCTGACCTCTCTCCCTAGTATTCCTTCTGAAGATGTTCCTAGTTCCTCTACTGATAGTTAAATTTTGAAGACCTTAGAAGCTATGTTGGTAAGACAGCAAGCACATTTTGAAGCCACGATATAGCAAGTTCTGAACAAGGTCAAGGAAACAGAGACGGATCTTAATAATATCCTTGCAGAAGTTAAAATCAAGATTGACAAGCTTGAGCCTAGCTAGAATCATTGTTTGTCGAAGGTGGAAAAGTTATCACTTTAAACATGCAAGGGCTCAAGTATACTACAGAAGTTCTTCAAAATGTTGACAAGAACACTATAACCATGATCGATGCTTACAATCGATCGATGGCTCATTTTGATAAGATAATGGAATCCTATTCAAATGTTGTAGCAGAAGAAATAAGATAGGGGGAGGATGTCGTTCAAGCTAATGCGGAAGCCAAGGTGGATGCGGTTGAGGCTGCCATGTTAGCAAACTTTAAAGGAGTTAATGATTATAGCTATAAAAACATTTCTTAGATACATAATGAGATCTTTGGTAGGCAAGGCCAAGTATTTCAAGTACCTGTTGTGCCTGCTCATGTTTAAGTTCATCTTGCTGATGATTACTCACAATATTGGATAGACACACATGATCTCTCTCAGGACAGACCTATTGTTGCTGCTACTGGGTTCCCAGATGTTCAAGTGGTTGAAGATATCCCTCCTCTAGTGTACAAGTGAAGAGGATATGGTGAAGGTACTTCTACTGTGAGGTTAGAGCTTGTCAGTGAAGAGCCAGTTAGAGAGATGACTGATGTGTGGAGTCCAATATCAAGAGGAATTATCTTAGACTCTATCAACTTAGTTGATGTTGGGGGAGAAAACAGATCGAACCACTTAGATAGAGATGAATGGAAAAAGTATGAATTTGCATGTGCTAAGAGAAGGATTCACTTCAGGAAACACAAGCATGATGATCCAACTGCACCTCCTGTAACACCTTCATCCGTCGTATGGCATATAACAGAAGGTCCAGATGGAACCCGATGCCATATACCATAGACAATTGGAAGGGTTACATAAGGATAATAAAAATCAACTACAACTACTCGCCAAAACTCAGAGCATTCTAACGGAAGCTTTTAAACAGTTTGAAAGAACCCATAATTGAATAACAACTATCATGAATGTCCACTTACCACCATAGGAATGAAATAACAAATACACTGAAAGTATTTGGCCTTATGGCCTTACAAGAGTTCACTTAACAAAGTAATGTTTTACATACATCGGCTCGCAGGTCGGTGATACATGACAAAAGTAAAACAACAATTCGCTTTGGCCTTCGAGGGCTAGCTCCGCAGCATGGCCTTCAACCTGCTATTTGGTACCTGGCTCCGCAGCATCTGCAAGCAACATTCCACCGCACGGTGGCAAACAAAGCAATGGTCAGCTAAAGCTGACGAAATTATAATGACCCCGCCACTTACTCGGGACGACGGTGCTCCTTCCTGCATTTCAATAGTACAACTAAACAAAAAAGTGCCAACATACTTGCCACAGGTGTAGGCTCGCACAGCCAAACACCTCGTGCACTCAGGGCACATTTTTGGTGAATCCGGTAAATTTCGTGGCTTCACCACCATCCCTGGGATGGCAACATCATGAGCATTTTAGTCTTTCAGACCACCATCTAAGACTCCCGACTATGCCAACGGCTAGTTCCACTTTTGGGGCTCTAACACCGAACCGCATTGCCCAGGTCCGCTTCCACTTGCTCGTTGCTCACTTCGCCTAGTCACTTTAATACATACGTACAGCCCAAGCTTCTACCAGATCCTTATATGTTCCCAAACATCACATAACTGAGTTATGTACAAGGCTGGCTCCCCGGCTGTCAAGTTAGCAGAACTAAGTTTCCTCTCAGTTTTCCGGGTGTGCCTTGGAGTTAATCCCCAAGGATCCCTGCTGCAATCTACCGTGTAGAAACCCAAAAAAACACATAAGACAGAGTCTTCTCTGGCAATCCATACATTATGCAACATCACCGATCCAGACCAACACGTCTGGGTAGGCTTCACACACAATGCTTATGTCCGTACTTTGATTCCGGACTCTATATACAACACAAGGGGGACTATTCACATCTACCCCAAGGAACACCACACACTCGCGGGAGCGGATTTCCCATGCAGAAAGAAAGAGAGCTTCACATGCTCAAGTAGAGAATCGTTACACTTGAAGTTCGTTTTTGCGCCATGGAAATCTATCTAGATGGAAAGCTTCGCAAAGGAATTTCCTCCGCGGATCCGGTCTCGGTTCTCGAGTCGATGCTCCGCCGGCGGGCAGATTCCTCCTCTTCCATTCCTCAACCAGTCTCTCCTCTCTCTCTCTAACTCCTTAGAAAGAGAATGCTTAAGATATAATGAGGAATTAATCCTCTATTCCTGGCCTTATTAAAGTAGGAACACATCTGGGCCGTCAGATCTTATTTAAAGAAAATAAACGGCTCGGATTTCCCTGAAATCTCTCAATCCAGGGTCGAACACGGCCTTGCACACGGCCGTGTTACAGACCGTGTGCCCCGATCCAGGCACGATCGGCGAGCACCGAAAAATACAGGGGTTTAGACACGCCCGTGTCTCAACCTGACACGCCCGTGTCAGGTCCCAACACCCTCGTGACATTGGGGCGTGTCACAGATAATCGCCACGGCAACCGTCACGTCATTTGGTGGACACGGGAAAGGACATGCCCGTATCAAATGGGGCACGCCTGTGTCGATCAGTACGCGCCCGTGTAACCCGGCCGTGCACTCTTGACAACACAACCTAGGTTTTCAACCCGAGAAGGACACGGGTGGTGACACAGGTAAGGACACGCCCGTGTCACCCTTGACACACCCGTGTTGATACTGTTCCAAAACAGTGTTTCCTGCTGTGTTCTTTACTGGACACAGCCCGTCCAACACAGAATGACACAGCCTTGGACACGCCCGTGTCCTAGGCCATGTGACCCTATTTAGGCACCAAAAATTCCTTAGGATGCGACTGGTTCGTTTATGATTTTCGGGGCATTACAAATCTCCCCCCCCCCCTTAAAAGAATTTCGTCCCGAAATTAGGTAAAAGTACACAACCTAAATTTTACCTGAGCGGAATAACACGGGATATTCCTCCAACTTAATCTGCTCTCATTCCCATGAAAGCTCCTCACAACCATAATTATCCCAACGGACTTTAACCATTCTGATTTCCTTATTGCGGAGTCGTTTGACTTCAAATCTTTAATGTGTACTGACTTGACCTTTGTCGTCAATCCGTTATCAACCGACACTTGATCGACCGCAACGAACTGCGAAGGCTCGTGCACCGCCTTCCGCAACACTGATACGTAGAATAAATCTTGTAGCCCACTCAATTCCATTGACATCTTTAGTCGATACGCTGCTTCGCCAACTTGCTCTAGGATCTCAAATGTTCCAAGGTATCTCGGACACAGCTTCTTCAAGTATCAAACCTGCGAGACACCCTTGAATGGCTTGATTTTCAAATACACTCAGTCGCCAACACCGAACTCCACGTTCCTATGCTTAGCGTTATAGTATTTTGCCTGCCTGTCCTGAGCGATCTTCAACCATTCCTTAATTGTACGTATCATTGAAGTGGCGTCTTCCACCGCTTGACATTTGTATAACTTAGACTCGCCTGTCTCCAACCAAGACAACGACATGCGACACATTCTCCCATAAAAGGCCTCGAAAGGTGCCATTCCAACACTCGCTTGATAGTTGTCTTTATATGCAAACTCCACCATGTACAGGTGGTCTTCCCACTGCTTTCCGAAATCAAAGACACACATGTGAAGCATGTCATTCATCGTTCTGTTGACCCTCTCGGTCTGACCATCCGTCTGCGGATGGAAGGTTGTGCTGAAACTCAGCTTAGTTCCCAATAATCTATGCACTAGCCTCCAGTCATTTGATGTGAAGCGTTCATCTCAGTCACTAACAATACTGTGGGACACACCATACAATCGTACAATATTATCCACATAAAGTTTGGCTAACTTTTCCACCGGATATTCCTTCCTGTTCGGGATAAAGTGCGACGCTTTTGTCAATCTATCTATGACCACCCAGATGGCGTCGTTTCCCCTCTGCGACTTTGGCAAACCATGCACAAAATCCATGAAAATGTCGTCGAACTTCCACTCTGGGATAGGCAAGGAATTCAAGAAACCTCCTGGCTTTTGGCACTCCGCCTTCACCAAGGCACATGTTTGGCAGTTGGCCACATAAAGTGCTACATCATTCTTTTATCCTGGCCACCAGAACAACTTCTTCATGTCTATATACATCTTCGTGCTCCTCGGGTGGATTGAGTACTTGGTATGATGAGCCTCGTACATCAACTCCTCCCTAAGATTATCCGCACTAGGGACGCATAGGAGACCGTCCCTCCTCAGTATTCCATCCTCAACAACAAATTGGAAATTTGACCCATCAAAAGATTCATCTAAGATCTGTTTCATGCTGCTATCCTGAACCAAAGCCCATCGAATCCTACTGGCTAGGTCATACTGCACCTTTGTTCAAGACAATTATGCCTCAGCACTAGCCTGCTTATCAACGCAAGAGATCTCCAATGTCTCCAAATCACGGACCAAAATGTATGTCGAAGGCGTAGTCACCCAGGAACTCCATCCACCTCCGATGTCACATGTTTAAGTCTTTTTGATCCATTAAGTACTTCAGGCTCTTGTGATCGATTTAAATATCGACCTTCACACCGCATAGGTAGCGTCTTTATAACTTCAGGGCAAATATCATGGCCGCTAACTCCAAGTCATGGACCAGATAAATCCTCTCGCGTACCTCCAGCTAATGCGAGCTATATGATATTACACTCCCATGCTGTATCAGAACACAACACAAGTCATTTCCCTAAGCATCGCTGTAAATCTCAAATCCTTCGGTCCCACTCGGTGAACATGCAATAGTTGCCGAGGTCAACCGACTTTTCAACTCTTCGAAATCTTGCGCGCACTCCAGCGACCACACAAACTTTTGATCTTTCTTCGTCAAAGTCATGAGGGGTAATGCTATCCGATAGAAGTTCTCTATGAAGCGTCTGTACCAGCCGACCAGTCCTAGAAAACCTCTGACTTTTCACCAATGTAGACAATACAGGAGACTCACGTATCGCAAATATCTTTGACGGATCTACCACGATACTTTCTCCACTCAAGACGTGACCAAGAAATGCTACGGAGGGTAACCAAAACTCGCACTTGGTCACTTATCAAACAGCTGATTTCTCCTCAATGTCTCCAATACCGAATTCAGATGCTTGTAATGATCACCCTCATTGATTACCCGGAAGACTGCTATCCTTGTTCTCCCTGAGTCAAAGGGCCATTTCTTAACCGTGTAACCGCACAGTGGTAGCAGTCTGCAAGCCGTTCTTTCCGTCCGAAAGCTGTCGGTCATTTTATTCAAGACCGTGTAACCATGCGGTTAAGAGCTTGCTCTTTCTTCTCCGGCTGCGCATCCCGTCACCGCTGCCCGCTCTCCTGTACCCCGGGCAGCCGGTGATTCTAACATCTGCCCGCTCGGGCAACTTCCTTAAAGGGAGTACAGAACTTTGCGGCCGACCAACTTTCAAGGTTGGATAATTTGGTTACAGGAGAACTAGTGTTGGCAAAATTTAATGACAAATTCCTTAAAGGGAACCTCCTCATCGTCTATGAAAGTTTTTATTTTCAATGATAGTTAAATCACTTAGAGGAGGGGGTGGGGTGAATAGGTTTCTTAGTCTCTTGTGACTATCTTTAATTTTCTTTGTGTTTTAGGTATGTTGAGTTAGCTTGCTTTCAAGAACACAACACACAATGTTTATAGTGGTTCTCCAGATTATGTGTACGCCCACTTTCCCTCCCACCTTTCTAACAGCTTGTTAGATAAGGAACTTCTCCAATCTCGGCTCCTAAGAGCTTAAAACAGGATCCCGCATGACCACTGAGTCTCCTCCAAGACTTACAGGTCAGGCACAAAGCCCTACAACTCAGTGATCCAAAGATCACCTATCTCAGGAATAAAGGCCCCACCTCAGATCCAAAGGATCCTACAACTCAGCAACAAGTGCCCTACAACTCATAGAGAATGACTCTCCAACCTCAGGCTCAATAGCCATACCTCAGATCCACACTAGATCCTAATCTCAAACCAAAGCCCTACCTCAGGCACATAGGCCCAACACTCAGATCTACATCCAGATCCTACCTTAGCCTTTATAAATCAGGCCTACAGCTCTGATACAAAAGGATCCTATAAAGAGAGAGTTGGTTAGTGTTGATTTGACTCCAGAGACAAGTTCTCTAAGCCCGTCTTCCTGAGGTGAGTTTATCTCAGCCCTACCATCTTCTCAGCAATGATGAGTAGAAAAATATACATATTTTAGTATTTTTTTGTTTTATTTTAATAAAAAATGTAATTATGTTATGTAAATATGTAAATTAATCATTTCTTTTTGATTTTCAGTTCCAACTTAATCTCTTTTTGAGTCCTATAGATATTTTTGGTAAATTTGGGGCAATTCAAAAAAATTTCATAAGTCATGCATGTTGGGCATTGTATGCACAATAACCTAGATTTGTGTGAAGTCAGACTTTAATTAGGAAGAATTAAGTATGTATTTGATGTTATTCATTAGTTAAGTGATTGCAGGTCATTATTGATATGTGTAGACCAATGTTAGTTTACAATGAGTCACTAAACACAGGACCATGCAATGTAATCCCTCGTTGTGTGATCCATGGTGTTGACTCATGTGTAACCTCTCTACTGGGATGCACTACATTTTCAAGTACTAAAGAAATGGAAGAAAGAAAGGGTTGCTGGTCTTCAACAAAGAAGAAATGAAAATTTTTCTGAAAAATTTCTGTCCATTTCTCGAGAAATTGAAGTCAGTTTCTCGAGAAATCTAAGTACATTTCTCGAGATAACATTAGACTTCTCAAAACAATGTCTGAAACTATCTCTAGGTCTTTTCTCGAGAAAATCCCTGAAGATTTCTTGAGAAACCAAGTTCATTTCTCGGTAAAAGAAAGTAGTTCTCGAGAAATCAAAAGTGTTTCTCGAGAATTCAAGTATATTTCTCGAGACATCATGTTCTTTCTCGAGAAATAAGTACTTCAGTCCAAAGAATTTTCATTAAATAAATTTTTGGAGAATGTCAGGCCATTTCTCGAGAAAGCAATTTATTTTTTGAGAAATCATATCCTTCTCGAGAAATTTGTCTTCAGTTCTAAATTTTTGCTAAGTACTTTTCTCGATAAATCATATCCTTCTCGAGAAATTAGGTTTTCACTTTAAAGAAATTTTGTTAAGTCTTTTCCCGAGAGAGCCATGTCTTTTCTCGAGAAAGTCATGTCTTTTCTCGAGAAAGTAAATGATTTCTCGAGAAATCTATTTCTTCTCGAGAAATGGAGTTGAAGAAATTTCAATTTTAATCTTCTGTCAGATTTAAAATTTAATCTAAGTTTCTCATGATTGATCCACATGGATTTTTTCATTAATGACTTATTACAGTTAGACCATGATCTATAAATAGTCCTTTTAGAGGATTCACTAACCCTAATAATAATAAAAATAATAATTACAGTAATCAAATTCGCATTCACACTTTCCAAAATTTGGGAGAAGCCGCGGCGCGGCGTCTTCATCGTCATTCTTCTCTGCCGCTCCTCTCTCAATATTACGATTCAAAAGGATAAAAGATTTGACAGATGCAAGATTCAAAGATTCTTCAACATCTACTTGATCATGTTGGATCCAAAGTTTTCAGATCAAGCTTTCTCAGGTTTTCTTCCTCAACCTTCTTCTCCGAGATTTTCAGTTTTCAAGAAGATCCCTGAAGATTTCAGATCTGGAAGAGTAAAACTTTTATTGCAGTTGTAAAATTTGTTTAACTTTTGTCGGAGCGTTGTGTCAAGATTTGTAGATCCGTTAGTGGATCGAGTTTGTAGATCTGTGTGTGGATCGAGTTTATAGATCCAATTTTTGGATCGAGGTGTAGATACGGTTGTGGATCGAGGTGTAGGAAAGTTTGTTCTCCGACGTGTAGGAGTGTTGCTCCGAGGTGTAAGATTATGATAATCTGAGAAATATGAAGTAGCCGAATCTTACCCTTCGTGGTAGATAGCCGAGGCCGGACAGTGGACGTACCCAATATGGGGAACCACTATAAATCTCTGTGTTTGTGTGCTTGAATTTTTAGATAATTTTTATTCCGCAAAAAGACACAAACATCACATATTCACCCCCTCTAGGTGATTTAGGTAGACGCTAGATACTTTTAATTGGTATTAGAGGGGCGTTTTGTTCGATAAGGCTAACACCTTTAACAAGATCCATGATCTAGCATTCAGAGATTCCGCATATTCACCATGGATCGAAGAAAAGACATGCCATCCATGAAGCTACTGGTGTGAACCAAAGAAAACTTTCCCATGTGGAAAGAATGAGTATGGCTCTACATGCAAGCTACTGATCTAAGGATTTTTCAGATAGTGGAAGAAGGACCACACATCCCTACTGTTCGTGTCAGAATTCAGGAATTCTTCCTTGACCGAAAGCGAGCTCTTGCAATTTATGCAACGGCATATGCATGATGAATCAGTAGTCGTGCGGTTACCTTCAATGGCGGAGCGGTTAAACACAGTTGGAAATAACTTTACTGTCATACCCATCGATCATTTTGAACATGGCTTTTCTTTTCCGCCATTCATCGAGCTGGTAGAGATTATGGACTTCTATGGGGTCGTCCTCAATCAGCTTCCCCCGAATACAATAGGTGCCATAATGAGCTTTTTGATCTATCTGCGTTCGGAGCGGGTAAAGTTCACTATGAATCTCTTCCGAAACTGCTTTGTTGCCCGATCGATCCGAGCGGGTAAAAAGGAGAACAAACTTTTTCGCGGCATAATATACTTCGGCTGCAAGGGTTTGAGGGTAGTAAACCTCCCTAACAAGGTTACGGACTGGTCGACCAGATATCTGGTCTTTACGGGCAATCTGGGAGTTCTTCCCCTAAGTCCGCAAGCCCGTGCGGCTAGTATTTTCAGAAGAATAGAGCTCGGGGGGAAGGAGTTAGAAATCGCCAATATCTATTAGAATGAGCGGTTGAATGTCACCTATTACTTGCCACTGCGGGTAATCGCGGGCGATTGCGATACATCCGACTGTAAGCATTCTACTGTTTTAAGAAGTCTTGTATTCATGCGGTATTGTTAACCCTTCCTCTATAGTTCAGCTGGAGGTTCCGGCAGGCAAGCCGATCTCTCTAGAAGGTCTGGTGCCTACCCAAGGCGAGCTGCGCAAGCAGAGAGAAGCCGACCGTACCGAGGCTGATGAGCCTGCTGCACGTAAAAGCCCGACCATTCCTTTCGTTCCGGATTGGATCGAGAAGCCCCTGACGAATCTGCGCGGTAAGCAGGCCATGCGATTTCACCGGAGTGGGGAACATATTTCGGTTTCCACTTCTCTTCCGCCTTGGTCGAGCTCCAAACTTACTCATCACGACCGGGCGGCTGGCTTTGCCCTATATGGGAAGACAAATATGGCCGAGATGAAATCATTTCCAACCGCACGACTGCCCACTTTAGCCACACAAGCTCGAGCGAGAAGCTTCACCCTCGATCATTTCATGGGTGAGGTTCTGGCTGAGGTTACTGGAGTAGTCGAGCGGCTAGAGGTAAGAGTGGATGAGCTTGAAGAAGAAAATGAAGCTATTATCTTTACTCTTACATCGAATGTATGACCGGGAGAACCCGGCTTTTTTGCACGAAATCATCTCCCATTTGCGAGAAGGAGGGGAGGATATTCTTTACATTCTTAAGGAGAGAGGTTCTTTGATACCGGAGGAGCAAAAACTTACCTTCGATGACCTCTTTCCCGATTTTAAAAAGATGGAGGCCGAACGAGATAACGCGGTCCGTGCGGCTAAGATAGCCGAATCTCCTCCCGCTCCTGAGGCTGAAGCCGATGCTCGTAATGATGAAGAGAGCGATGCTGAAGAAGTTACTGAGGAGGATTCCGGGGATTGCGGAGAATCCGATTCGTTAGAATCTTCCGGATCGAGTGAGTCTCTGATTGCTTCCAGTTCATCCGGTTTGGAACGGGATCGTCAAAAGAAAAAAAGCCAAGATATAAATAGAATATGCGTATTTTCTCTTTTCAGACCGCGCGGACTCTCTTTTTGTAAACCGCACGGTATAAATGTAATGGCCTTTTTATAAATGATAGTCCTGATTTCTCATGCTATGTGATGCCGTGTGGTTGAATGATTTTTACTTTCTGGGTTAATTAACGGATTGAAAAGTATTTCGCATCTTGATTCTACCTCAAACCTCGTGTGACGGGTTTGCGACTCGCACTTTTATATTCGTTCGATAATAATTAAATCTGCGGCTATCGACACCATTATCCGCACGATCATTATTTGTATAAGAAAAACAACATGAAACTCCCATATCAAATCTGCGGCTAGCAACATCATTATCCGCACGATCATTATCTGTATAAGAAAAAAACACAAGAACTCCCATATCAAATCTGCGGCTTGCAACATAATTATCCGCACGATCATTATCTGAGAATTTCCTAGGTCATGCACTGGTCCGCTATCGTTGACCTCCTTATCGCTTGTCCGAGAGTGAACAGAAATTCTGGAAATCTTGCCCTGCGATCAACTTTGTCTTATATTATCGCGCGGTTATGCGAATAAACTTGATTTTAGAAAAGAAGGGAGATGTGCCCGATTACTACGGCCTAGATTGATCATCAAGGATGAGGCTGGCGGGTGCTGAGACTCGCACCATCTCATCCCAAGGAGGATCAATGAAACCGTGATAATATCCCTTATGATGCATGGTAGAGCTAAGCACCCACCTTGACCCTCCTGATACGCAGAGGTGGTGTGTTAGATGCCAGCTGGGATCCGATGTCTAGAAGCCCTCCGCACGAGAATCTCCAAGCTCCCACTACACGGTGCGAAAAATCCCCGCTACGTGTGGTCATGGTGGTGTTACGCTAATGACAATGATTCTCGCGGGGGATCAAGCTAAACTCGGCGGTGTTATCTCGAGTTTGTTATTTCTTAACTTGAGTCCGTAGAATGAATACCCTGCGATCTGTTTTTAAGAGTAAAATCATTTCAGATCATCCCCGCTCAAAGTATGGGTGATATCCTGCCCTTCATATGTTTGCAGTTTGTAAGCTCCTCTTTTCAAGACTTCCTTTATGATAAAAGGTCCGGTCCAGTTGGGAGTAAATTTTCCGACCGAGCCATTTCTTACTGCTGCGTCCACCTTTTTTAGAACTAAGTCTCCCACCTGAAATTGCTTAATCCTTAATTTTTGGTCAAAATATCGCGCTGTTCGCCTTTTTACTTCTTCCTGTCTGATAGTAGCCTCATCTCGGAGTTCCTTGATGTGATCTAGGCAATATCTCATCTTTTCATCATTTATTTCCAGCCAATCTTCCCAGTTTTGCCTAGCCAGCAAGACCCTGGGTGTTGATACTTCAAACTCTATCGGGATGAGGGCCTCAGATCCATGTGAGAGCTTGAATGGAGTCTCTCCTGTGGAGCTGGAAGGTGTAGTTCTTAGGGCCCATAATACTGAGGGGAGTTGATCAGCCCAACTATTCTTCAGACTTTGAACCCTTTTCTTAAGTAAGTTCAGAATTCGCTTATTGGCCGCTTCTACTTGGTCGTTGCTCCGAGGATGATGTACTGAAGAAAATCGGAGGTCGGTTCCTGCCTTCCTGCAAAAATCAGTCATTTTCGTGTTATTGAACTGAGGTCCATTATCGGTGATTATCGTCATAGGGACTCCGTGCCTACAAATTATATCACCCCAAATAAAGTTTTTAACTATTTGAGTTGTGGTCCTTGCTAGTGCTTTGGCCTCAATCCACTTAGTGAAGTAGTCAATCATAACCAAGATGAAGCGTCGTTGACTACTCGCCATTGGAAACGGCCCGATGAGATCCATTCCACAAATTGTGAACGGCCAAGGTGTCGTGATCGAGCAAAGTTGTCGAGCGGGCTGGAGTTTCAGTGGAGCAAATTTCTGGCATTGAACACATTTATTTGCATACATCTCTGCGTCCTTCCTTATCGTTGGCCAAAAATACCCCTGACATAAGATTCGTTGTTCTAGGGTTCTGACTCCAGAATGGCTACCACACTCTCCTGAATGGGTATCTTGAAGAATGATGGGGACTTCCTCTTCCGTAACACATCTTGCCATAGGTGAGATGAAAGTTCTTCTGTAAAGTATCCCAGAAATTAGGTTGTAATATGCTGCTTTAATTCTGAATCTTCTTCGATCTCTAACGGTAGGGTGATACTCTCCTTTTGATAGGTATAGAATGAATGGGTCTACCCAAGAGTCATGCTGGTCGACTTGCATTGCCTCCCCTTCTTCAACTGATGGTCGAAAACGCTCGGACGCTATTTCCCCCGTAGTATCGCCGAATTTTGACAAGGTATCGGCTTCCTCATTCCCGATTCTAGGGATGTGTTCAATCGTAAAGCTCTTGAATCTCCCGATTTCCGCTTTTACCAGCACAAGATATTGTTTGAGAATTGGTTCTCGGGTTTCGAAGTTTCCGAGTACTTGTGACGCCATTACTAAGGAATCTGTCATAACGTGAGCGTGGTCGAGGCCAAGTTCTCTCGCAAATCTCAACCCTGCTAGAAGTGCTTCATATTCGGCTTGATTGTTGGTAATCGGGAAAAAGAATTTCACCGCATGCTTTATTTTTACTCCGTTCGGATTCATGAGGACTATCCCTGCTCCCGACGAATTCTTCCCCGAAGCTCCATCGACATAATGTCCAAGAAGATGGAAGACTTTCTTTCTGAGCAAAACTTTGCTACGTGGTTTCTACAGTGAATTCCGCCAAAACCTGAGCTTTTATCACTGTTCGCGGTACGTATGTGATTTCGAACTCACTTAGCTCGATTGCCCATTTAGCGAGTCTTCCCGAATATTCTGGCCTTTCTAATATCCCTTTCAGGGGCTGATCTATCACAACTTGGATTGAGTGTCCCTAGAAATATGGTCGGAGTCGACGCGCAGAGATGACCAAGGCCAACGCCAGCTTTTCGAGGATGGGGTATTTTAATTCAGTGCTTTTTAGGATATGGCTAACATAATATACTGGGAATTGCCTTTTCTTTTCTTCCCTGACAAGGACGGAACTAACCGCTTCGGGTCCCACTCCCAGATAAATGTATAATGGTTCTCCTGTGCGAGGACTTTACAACAATGGGGTCGTGGTTAATTGTTTTTTGAGTTGTTTGAAAGCCTTGTCACATTCATCAGTCCATTCAAACTTTGAGGCCCCCCGAAGAGTTTTAAAGAAGGGAGCGCTCTTATCTCCTACCCTAGAGATGAAGCGGCTAAGTCCTGCTAGCCTTCCTCCTAGTTGCTGTACCTCTTTTGGGGAGTGAGGTGGTTTCATACCGAGGATGGCTTTTACCTTATCAGGATTGGGAGGCAATCCTTTGGGAGTAAGGAGATGACCAAGGAACTTCCCTTGGCCAGCACCGAAAACACATTTCAACGGGTTTAACCTCATCCTAAACTTCCGTAGGGTAGTGAAGGTTTCTGTGAAGTCCTCCAAATGTGCAGAAAAGGATTTGCTTTTTATGAGGAGATCGTCCACATAGACTTCTAAATTTCTTCCCTTTTGATCTTTGAAAACCTAATCCATCATGCGCTGATAAGTAGCTCCTGCATTCTTAAGACCGATAGGCATCACTAGAAAACAAAAACACCCTTCATTCGTGATAAAGGACGTTTGTGGTATGTCGGGTTTATGCATTTTAACCTGGTGATAGCCAGAGAACGCGTCTAAAAAGCTCATGACAGAATAACCAACCGCTGAATCTACTAAAGCATCTATTAGAGGCAGGGGGTAGAAATCTTTGGGGCATGCTTTATTAAGTTTTGTGAAATCTACACACATCCTCCATTTTCCTCCTGGTTTAGGTACCATTACAACATTTGATATCCAAGCAGGATATTGTATCTCTTGAACAAATTTGGCTTTCACCAGCTTGCTGACTTCCTCCCGGATTGGGCTGGCCAACTTTGTTGCGACGTCCCTCTTCTTCTGTTATACAGGCTTATACTTCAGGTCGACATTGAGATGATGGCATGCTACATCCGGATCCACCCCGGGCATATCTTCAGGGGACCATGCGAAGATGTCGAGGTTCTTCAGGAGACAAGAGATTAGTTGGGTTTTCTCCTCTTCCGATAGTTCTGCATTAATGGAGAGCTTTTTCTCTTCTCCCTAAGCGATGGGCACCTTCTTGATAGGTTGAGCAACCTCCAAATGGAGTCCTTCCTTCGCGTTCTCTTTCGATTCTCCAAGCTCGATTGTTGTGACTGTCGGAGGGGTTACCTATTCAATCATGTTAACCGTTTTCACATAACATTCCCGGGCCCGATGGTTACTCCTAATCCGATACTGCTTCCCTTGAGCAGAAAATTTGATAGCCAGATGATAAGTCGACACAATCGCCCGATACTCATTTAATAGAGGCCTCCCGAAAATCGCGTGATAGCTACTTGCCGCGTCGACCACCACAAACCGGATCATCTTGGTGATTCCCCCAAGGTCACTAACAGCGAAACATTTCCTTCTGCTTCCTTCCTCTCTCCGGAGAAGCCGTAGAGTGGCCCCTCAGTAGAAGATAATGACTTCCCGGTCTTTAGGGACTCGAACGTCTTTTTGAACAAGAGATTCACCGAGCTTCCTGTATCTATCAGAATCTTGTCTACTGTGAAATTTTTGATGACGGCCTGGATAACAACCGCATCGTTGAATGGGTTGGCGACGGAGGAGAAATCGTCTGGACCAAAAGTAACGAGTTCCCTAGTCGGTGCTGAAGAAGACGTCATAGCCACCTCCTGCTTACATAACCTGGAAACGGAAGACTTTCGTCTTGATTCGAGGCCTCCCCCTCCGTGTATGTAAAAGAGCCGCCCAAGGGTTCCTTCGTCATGAACATCCACACAATCATTCGGATAATGTACATTACCTAGGCCGCCAATGTCAGCGATGCCTTCACATTCCTGGAATACCTCAGCCACTTCTTTGCCTTTTGAGGTGTTTGAAATGATGGGGGTCTCTTTACAGAAGAAGTCTGACATCTTTCATTCTGAAACCAGCTTCTTACCAAAAAGCGTAGGGCCCGACAGTGCTCTGTAGGATGTCCCTCCTCCTTGTGAAATTCGCAGAAGTTCTTTGAGTTGGGGGTCTTACTTCTCCCCGGGGTTTGGCCTTTCGGAAATCTTTTCTTTGCAGGACCTCGGCGATTTCCTCCCAGGTCATTTTCATAACGCGAGGCTCTTCATGTTGACTAATAGGAAGGACTTGTGGGACCGTCGGAATAGGAGAAGTGTTTAAGGGCAGCATTTGCTCTCGGAACTGCTGATGACTGAGGAACGGCCTCTTATGTCGAAAGTTTCTCCCCCTTTGAGGTGACGATTGATGAACATGGCGGGAAGGTTTTGGAACGTGGCGTGCCGTGGAAGAATTCCCCAAGCCTCCGCCACCTGCCATAGAAGTTAGAGTAGAAATATAGGTTGGGTTAGCACTTTCTCCTTCGATGAATTTGTTTGCGAGAGCGATTAGGGCTTGATAAGTTGTCGGAGCCTTTGTCATGGCTTTGTATTTTAATGGGCCTTCCTGGAGGCCATTGATCAGGGCGACCTTGTAATAGTCTGGATCTACATTCTCTATTTCAAGAATCTCCCTTTGAAAACGATCTACAAACCATGTCACACTTTCGCCCTCCCTTTGTATAATTTTGAAAAGAGCCGCAGGACCACTTTTCCTTTTTTTGGAGGTTGAGAACCTTAACAAAAGCTCTTTGTAGAGCCCAGCGAAAGAATTAACCGAGCGAGGACGAAGCTAGTGAAACCACTCTCGAGCCGGCCCGTCAAAAGTCGTCACCAGCAACTTACACTTTAGTGCGTCCGTTAGGCATCTAAGAGCGACAGCATCTTCGAATGCTTGCAGGTGTGTAACCGGGTCGGACGCGCCGGTATAAGAAGGTAAACGAGGTTCTCTGAAATTGTTCGGTAAGGGCTCCCGCCTTATTCGCGCGACAAATGGAGACGGGTCCTCCATCTCGACTGGGGTTGAAGGTGAGGCGCGGTTAAAATCTGGGAAATTAACGGGTAAACCGGGGGGCGTGACATGCACGGAGTTGACCTTGGGCTCTGGATTCTGGCTGGAATGATGATTGCTTATGTACATTGGTGGACATGCCCTCGGCCACGCCTGTGTAGTAGGGGCGTGTAAGGCACGTCAAATCTCAATCATTGGTCGAAAATCCGTCAAACATCGAAAAGGTGGAACACGGCCCAGGACCACGCCCGTGTAGGGGGGCGTGTTAGTACTATCTACGTGCAGCAATGGGAAACGCTTTAAATACAGTAGCAGACTTCGGGATGAGGGTGACACGCCCAGGGACGGCATGTTAGGGGGCGTGTCAGGTGGTTTTTCTTTGGAAATGCCTTCTAGAAGCAAAAATCCTCTAGACTAGGTGACACGCCCTGTGACACGCCCAGGGAGGGCGTGTCAGGGGGCATGTCAGGGCAATTTTTGGCTAAAAATTCCAGAAACCTACAAAAAGACATGAAAACATTAGTGGTAAAATTATATACATAAGGAAGTCAACATATAAGCTTACAAGACAAGATTTGCACATTAAAAGCCAGAAAATACCCTAAAAGTTTAGACTACAAAACGTACTATCACTCCCACGCATAATGCTCTTTTTCAAACATACCCGATGAGTTGACACATTGGATTAAAATTACACACCCCTATCATGGGCGTGATAGGGGTGTGTGTACCAGTAAATCAAGGGGCTTGGATAAGCATTCAAGACAGGTGTTTGCGTCGGCGTGACATTTTAGCGAACATGCCCTGATCACGGTTGAGACCATGGGGCGTGCCATCTTCTCTAACCATCAGATTAACTTTAGATTGCGCTATTTCCTGCCATTTTCCCAAACTCGATAAAGACATGCCCTGGGAAAAGGCGTGTCCGGGGGTGTGGCCAACATTTTAATGCATTTTGGAAGTTAATCTTCCAACGTTTCCCGGGCTTTCATGACGGCAGTTTCATACCAGACATGTCCCAGTCAAAGGCATGACCTAGGGGCATAAGTCTACATCAAACATTTTTATAAATTTTAGAGAACTCCATGAGTTGAGGTGGGAGATTTTGGAGCTCATTTCTTATAATTCTAGTTCGTTTTAGCTGTATTTTAATTCTGAGTAGCTTGTTTAGTTCTGTTTTCTCTTTCCTAGTGTACTCTTTTCCGTGTAATTTCATTTCACATATTACAACTTTAGTAATCATGCATCTCTCTATTTTTGTGTGTAATCCACCCATTGTGATGCGTAGCAAAATTTTCATTAGCACTTAATCACGATGAACTTTAGAATAAAATGAACTTTATTTTGTCGCTAAATAATTGGGCAAGCTTTAGTTCATTACATTTTTATTTATCTTTGAATAATTTTTCTTCGAATTCATATGTCGCTAGTATGTTTTTCGATCTAAGATCCACATGATAGTTATCGAGAAATCTATAAAAGCAAGAAGATCAGTCAAAGTTAAAAGGAGTTGCATGCACTTCTCTAGAGAGGATGACATAAATCTTCCGGATTAGGGTCAAACCCAATAATGGGGTTCAATGCTTAAATCAAGCTTAGGGGGTTTGACTTGATAATGGGTCTTAATCGATCAACCTAAGGTTAGTTGTTAGCATATTCTCGAGAGAGGCGCTTATATAATTTGGGAACCTTCATAATCGAAGTTACTTAATATAGAAGTTTGCAGGTTTTCTTTTATAAAAAAAGTTTCTTTTGTGCTAATCGATTCTAGAACAAGTGCTAGTTTTTAATCCATCACATTTCTTTTAAAAGATTTAATTACACTCCTTAGTTTTGCAAAATCAACCAACCTTTTCTTTAGATAAAATAATAGCTCTTCCATGTGAGTACAAGTACTCGACATGCCCCGAGTCTAAATACGACACCTACTCCTATACTCTAGAACAATAGGCGCACTTGCATTTTTAGTTCTTACTCTAGCAAGAGTTCAAACAAATAGCATCAACCGTGCACTTCAATGCTGTGAAGACACAAATTTGGCACTAAATTGGGAGAAGTGCCACTTTATGGTCCAAGAGAGTTTATGCTCAGACATAAATTTTTGAGTAAGTGGATCGAGGTTGATAGGTCCAAAATCAAAGTCCTAGAGAAGCTTCCCCTACCTACTAACATTAAATCAATTAGAAGTTTTCTAGACACGCAAGATTCTATAAGCGATTCTTTTGAGATTTTTTTAAAATTTAAAAATCGTTAACTCACCTTAGAAAAAGAATCAATGTTTATTTTTGATGTGAATGTCAGAAAGCATTTAATAAAATTTAATTGCACAAATTGCTAGATCACGTTAACTGTTTTTACATAACATTCTCGGGCCGCTCGGTGATTACTCCTGATCCGATAATGTTTTCCTTGAGCAGAGAATTTGATAGCCAAATGGTAAGTTGACACAATTGCCCGATACTCGTTTAGCAGAGGCCTTCCAAAAATCGCATGATAGCTGCTTGTCGCGTCAATTACCACGAACCGGATCATCTTGGTGATTCCCCCCAGAGTTACTAGTAGCGAAATGTTTCCTTCTGCTTCCTTCCACTCTCCTGAGAAGCCGAAGAGTGGACACTCTGTGGAATACAATGGTTTCCCAGTTTTTAGAGCCTCAAACGTCTTCTTGAACAAGAGATTCACCGAGCTTCCCGTATCTATCAGAATCTTGTCTACTGTGAAGTTTTTGATGACGGCTTGGGTAACAACCACATCGTTGAAAGGGTTGGCGATGGATGAGAGGTCATCTGGACCAAAAGTAACGAGTTATCTGGTCGGAGCCGAGGAAGAAGTCATAGCCACCTCCTGCTACACAACTTTGAGATGGAGGATTTTCGGCTTGATTCGAGGACTCCCCCTTCGTGGATGCAGAAAAGTCACCCGATGGTTCCTTCATCATGAACATCCACACAATCATTCGGGTAACTCATATTACCTAGGCTGCCAATGTCAGCGACTTCCTCACATTCCTGGAGCACCTCAACCCTCTTTGCCCTTTGAGGTGTTTGAATTGACGGGAGCCTCTTTACAGAAAAGATCTGACATTTTTCCCTATGAAACCAGCCTTCTTACCAAAAAGCGAAGGGATAGATAGTGCTTTATAGGAGTCCCCTCTTCTTTGTGAAATTCGCAGAAATTCTTAGAGCTGGGGGGTCTCACCTATCCCTGGGGTATGGCATTTTTGAAATCTTTTCTTTGCAGGACTTCAGCGTCTTCCTCCCAAGTCATGTTCGCAATGTTAGGCCCTCCGTGCTAACTAATAGGGTGGACTTGTGGGTCTACCGGAATAGAAGCAGTGTCCAATGGCAACATTCGCTCTTGAAACTGCTGATGGTTGAGGAATGGCCTCTTATGACGAAAGTTTCTACCCCTTTCGTCTCCTTTTCATTAAACCGCTAGTAACCGACAATTCGCAGTTCTTCTTTTACCGTTTTCTCTCTCTTGCTAGTTCTCCAGCGACCAAGAGACATTCTCGACATGAACATTGAACACACGACCTTCAGATTCGAGTTGTCCGTGAATCCTAGCGGTTTCGATATGTCGGACAGGCGATCCCCTCACTACTCTCACTATTGTCACTCTAATCGTGAGGGGTCCTCCGAAGAATCCCTTTGGAGGGCGCTCGAAGAATCTCGCCAGGAGATGGAGCGAGATAGGTGGGAAACCGGCGAACGCCTTGATGCAATCAGCCAAGCTCTAGCAGTTCTTAACCAACGGTACGCGATGCCTCCAACCGCAGCACCCGTGGAACCCGTAATCTTTCCGACCCCCGCGACCAATCAGCCCGCCTTCCAGCCATGTCACACCACCGCGCAACCGCAGCCCCGGGAAGATGAGCTAAATCTTTTCATGGGTTACTTCCAAGATACCGCTCGGGCAGGTCCGGCTGAGTGGTTAGATTTTGAAGAAGACCGCCAGCACGGCATACCCTCTGATTTCCCAAATCCTAACCACGCCTCACCTTCAACCCCGGCCGAGATGGAGGATCCATCTCCGTTTGTCGCGCGGATAAGGCTAGAGCCCGCACTGAACAATTTCAGGGAACCTCTCTTAACTTTTTATACCGGCGCATCCGATCCGGTCACGCACCTACAATCATTCGAAGATGTCGTGGCCCTTAGATGCCTGACAGATGCGCTAAAGTGTAAGTTGCTGGTGACGACTTTCGATGGGCAGGCTCGAGAGTGGTTTCACGAGCTTCATCCTCGCTCCATTAACTCTTTCGCCGGGCTCTGCCAAGAGCTTTTGTTGAGGTTTTCAACCTCCAAAAAAAGGAAAAGTGGTCCCGCAGCTATTTTCAAAATTATTCAGAAGGAGGGCCAGAGCGTTGCGCGATTTGTAGATCGTTTTCAAAGGAAAATTCTGGAAGTAGAGAATGTAGACCAAGATTATTACAAGGTAGCCCTGATCAACGGCCTCCAGGAAGGCCCAAACCCGACATACCACACACGTCTTTGATCACAAATGAAGGGTGTTTTTGTTATCTGGTAATGCCATTTGGGCTTAAAAATGCAGGAGCTACCTATCAGCGCATGATGGACTATGTTTTCAAAAATCAAAAGGGAAGGAACCTAGAAGTTTATGTTGACGATCTCCTTATAAAAAGTAAATCCTTTTCGGAGCATTTAGAAGATCTCGCAGAAACCTTCGCAACCCTACGGGAGTTTAGGATGAGGCTAAACTCGTTGAAGTGTGTTTTTAGTTCCAGCCAAGGGAAGTTGGGTCATCTCCTTACGCCTGAAGGGTTGGCTCCAAATCCTGATAAGGTAAAAGTTATCCTGGGTATGGCACCTCCTCGCTCCCCAAAGGAGGTCCAGCAGCTAGGAGGAAGGCTAGCAGGTCTTAGTCGCTTCATCTCAAGGGTAGGAGATAAGAGCGCTCCCTTCTTTAAGACTCTTTGGGGGCCTCAAAGTTTGAATGGATTAATGAATGAGATGAGGCTTTCAAACAACTCAAAAGACAGTTAACAACGACTCCATTGTTACAAATTCCTTGCACAGGAGAACCTTTATACGTCTATCTGGGAGTGGGTCCCGAGGCGGTTAGCTCCGTTCTTATATGGGAGGAAAGGAAAAAGCAATTCCCTGTATATTATGTTAGCCATATCCTAAAGAGTGCTTAATTAAGATACCCTATCCTTGAAAAGCTAGCTTTGGACTTAGTCATTTCTGCACGTTGACTCCGTCCATATTTCCAGGAACATTCAATCCAAGTTGTGGTGGATCAGCCTCTAAAAGGAATTTTGGAAAGGCCAGAACATTCGGGAAGACTTGCTAAATGGGCGATCGAGCTAAGTGAGTTCCAAATCGCATACGTACCCCGAACAACAATAAAAGCTCAGGTTTTGGCAGATTTCATGGTAGAAACCACGAAACAAAGTTTGCTCAGGAAGAAAATTCTCCGTCTGCTTGGATCATTTATGTCGATGGAGCCTCTGGATATAATTCGTCAAGAGAAGGGATAGTCCTCATCAATCCAAACGGAGTCAAAATAAAGCATGCGGTGAAATTCTTTTTCCCGGTTACTAGCAATCAGGCCGAATATGAAGCACTTCTTGCAGGGTTAAGGTACACAAAAGAGCTCGGCATCGATCACGCCCACGTCAAAATAGATTCCTTAGTAATGGCGTCGCAAGTGCTCGGGAAATTCGAAACCCGAGAACCAATTCTCAAACAATATCTAGTGCTGGTGAAAGTAGAAATTGGGAGATTTAAAAGTTTTGTTATTGAACACATCCCAAGGATTGGAAATGAGGAAGTCGATGCCTTATTGAAATTCGGTGTTACTACGGGGGAAGTAGCATATGAGCTTTTTAAACCATCGGTCGAAGAAGGGGAGGCAATGCAAGTCGACCAGCGTTACTCCTGGATAGATCCATTAATTCTATACTTATCGAAAGGAGAATATCACCATGTTATTAAAGATCGAAGAAGATTCAAAGTTAAGACAGCATATTACAACCTGATCTCCAGGATACTTTACAGAAGAACTCTCATCTCACCCATGGCAAGATGTGAAAAATAGTTGGGCTGATCAACTCCCCTCAGTATTATGGGCCCTAAGGACTACACCTTCCAGCTCCACAGGAGAGACTCCCTACAAGCTCTCACATGGATCAGAGGCCCTCATCCCAATAGAATTCGAAGTACCATCGCCCAGGGTCTTACTGGCTAGGCAAAACTGGGAAGACTGGCTTGAAATTAATGATGAAAAAATGAGATACCGCCTGGATCAAATCGAGGAACTTCGAGATGAGGCCACCATCAGGCAAGAGGAAGTGAAAAGGAGGATGGCGTGATATTTCAATCAGAAAGTAAGGGTCAAGCAATTTCAGGTAGGAGACCTAGTTTTGAAGAAAGTAGATGCTGCAACAAGAAATAGCCCGGTCAGAAAATTGAATCCCAATTAAATCGGGCCTTTTATCATAAAGGAAGTTCTAAAAAGGGGAGGACATCACTTATACCTGGAGCGGGGATTATTTGTAGCGGTTTTATTCTTAGGGCAAATCGCGGGGTATTTATTCTCAAGACTCGAAGCAAGGAAATGTTAAGCCCGGGGTAACACCGCCGAGTCCAGCTCGATTTCCCACGAGAGTCATTGTCATTAGAGTAACACCACCAAGACCAGATGTAGCGAGGAGTTTTCGCTCAAAGTAGTGGGAGCTTGCAGATTCTCGTGCGGAGGGCTTCTGGGCGTCGGATCTTCCTTGAGAAGAGATGGTGCGGTCTCAGCACCCACCAGCCTCATCCTTGTTGATCAATCTAGTTCGTGGTAATCAGGCACACCACCTTTCTTATTTCTGAACTCAATTTTTATCGCATAACCGCGCGGCAAGGTGAAACTGGGTTGATCGCAGGACGAGTTTTTCGGATCTTCTATTCTCCGTCAGATCAGCGGTCAAGTCGGTCTCTCAAAGAAAAATTGTCAAGACAAGCGGGTGAGGAGACAAGAACCTGCGAACCAGTCACCACTATTAGCACGACAAGTAAATAATTATCTTGTGATCGCGCGGGTAAGAAGTTGCAAGTCGTCAGTTTGTAATATGGAATTCTGTATTATTTTTTCTCATCTGAATATAATCGCGCGGGTAAGAAGTTACAAGTCGTCAGTTTGTTATATGGAATTCTGTATTATTTTTTCTCATCTGAATACAATCGCGCGGATACAAAGTTGCAAGTCGCAAGACTATTATATGAAATTCTGTACTGATTTTCTTGTCTAAATTATAATCGAACAGATAAGAGAGGTTACGAGCTGCAGATCCATTACGTGGAATTCGGTGCAGGATCAAGTAGCGAAATCTTCATATCAATACGTTAATTAATTGAGTAAAAAAAAACCACTCAACCGCACGACATCACACAGCAGGAAAAATTAAGAATGTCATTCATAAGAAAAGGCATTACAGATATACCGCGCGGTTTACAAAAAATAGAATCCACGCAGTCTTAAAAGTGAAAATAGATACATCTTGTCTATATCTTGGCTTTCTTCTTCTGGCGATCTCGTCCCGAGCTGGATGAACTTGAAGCACTAGAAGACTCGCTCGACCCGGAAGATTCTGAAGAACCGGACTCTCCGCTATCCCCAGAATCTTTCTCGGTAACTTCTTTGGCATCGTTCTCTCAACCATCGCGGGTATTGGCCTCAGCCTCAGAAGCAGGAGTTGATTCAATTATTTTAGCCGGACCGGCTGCATTATCGCGCTCGGCTTCAAGTGTTCTGAAGTCGGGGAAGAGGTCGTCGAATGTAAGTTTTTGTTCCTCCGGTACCAAAGAACCTCTCTCCTTGAGGATGTAAAGAATGTCTTCCCCTCCTTCCCGCAAATGGGAGATGATTTCGTGCAAGAAAGCCGGGTTCTCCCGGTTATTCATTCGCTGTAAGATTAAAAGCAATATAAGATTTGGTTAGAAATTAAGACTGGTCGGATAAAAAACAACGAATTAGGTTCTTGTTACCTCGACGACCTCCCTCAGTTTTTTGTTATCAGCCCTCAGAGCTTCATTTTCTTCTTCTAACTCCTCCACCCTTGCCTCCAGCTGCTCGGCTACGCCAGTAACCTTGGCCAGGGCTTCACCCATGAAGTGGTCAAGGGTGAAGCTTCTCACCCGAGCTTGAGCAGCTAAGGTGGGTAGCCGTGCGGTTGGCACTGACTTCATCTTGGCCATGTTTTTCTTCCCATACAGTGCAATGCCAGCCACCTGGGCATGGAGAGTAAGCTTGGAGCTTGACCAGAGAGGAAGAGAAGTGGAGACTGAGATATGTTCCCCATTCCGATGAAATCGCACGGCCTCCTTACCGCGGAGATCCTTCAGGGGCCTCTCGATCCAATCCGGCATGAAAGGAATGACCGGACTTTCACACGCTACAGGATCATCGACCTCGATACGGTCAGCTTCCCTCTGTTTATGCATCTCACTTTGAGTCAGCACTGGACCTTCTGGAGAGATCGGTTTGCCCGCCGGAACCTCTAGCTGAACTGTAAAGGGAAGAGGTTAACAGACGCCACGAATACAAACTTCTTAAAGCAACAAAACGCTCACATTGGGTCATATCGCATTCGGCCGCGACTACCCGCAGCGGCAAATAATAAATAATATCCAGCTGCTCCTTTTTGTTGAAGTTTACGATTTCTAATTCTTTCCCTTCAAGCTCTATCCTTCTAAAGTTATTAGCCGCGCGGGCTTGCAGATTCAAGGGGAGGACTCTGAGGTTACCCGTGAAGACCAGATATCTAGTTGACCAGTCCGTAACTTTGTTAGGGAGATTTACTACCTTCAGCCCCTTGCAGCCGAAGTAAATAATGTCGTGGAAAAGTTTGTTTCCTTTTTACCCGCCCTGATCGATCGAGCCACGAAACAGTTTCTAAAGAGGTTCATAGTGAATTTTACCCACTCCGAACGCAGATAGATCAAAAAGCTCATTATAGTGCCAATTGTATTCGGGGGAAGTTGACTAAGGACGTCTCCGTAAAAGTCCATAATTTCTATCAGCTCTATGAAGGAAACCGCGCGACTATCGAGTAATCGTGCATATACCTATTCACAAATTGCAAAAGTGGTCAATGGGTATGACAGCCATGTTATTTCCAACCGAATTTAACCGCTCAGCCGCTGAAGGAAACCGCGCGACTATCGAGTAATCGTGCATATACCTATGCACAAATTGCAAAAGCTCGCTTTCGGTCGAGGAAGAGCTCCTGAATTCTGACCGGAGAAATACAGCTGAAGCACTAGATGGCTCGGACACCATTTTTCTTATCCGGTGGAAGTAATGAACTCTGATTTTATTATAATGGAAGAATCTTCTATACTATTTATAGAGAAAATTGTAATCAAAAAAGCGTGAATGATCAGACATATGATAGAAAAACCGCGCGCGTATATCAGAACGTGAAGTCGAGTGGTTAAAAGATATAATGGCAAGGGAAATTTAAAATTCAAACAATAGTTTACGAATAATTTTAACCGCACAGTGCCACCAAGTTCAAATAAACATACAAAACTATTTTCCCATTGCATTCATTTCCCTCTTTCTCTCGTCACTTATTAGCTCTCCGCGATCTGGCAGGTCCCCACCAATGTGAGCCACCAGTCACCTGCCTGCAGAATCGTGGAGATCGCAGCGGATATATGGTGAAGCACAGTATGATGGTGTCGATGAATCCTTGCAGCGTCGCGACCCACACGGCCATGATATACCCCCGTTTCAGTGGAGGCTGATTGTCCGGCAAGTCGCGTGGTTCAAGCTGCTTGATTCATCGACAAGGTCTCATCCCGAACCATACCATCACCCCTCTGGTTCCCTGGCCGGTGTCGCAGTTCATTCTCTGCCTGATGACACTGGTTTCGATAATGGGCGACGTCGTCTAGTAGTCGTTTTTGTCGTTGATCTCGATCTTTCAACTCCTTCTCGTGCGCTACGGCTTGCGCGATCAGCTACGCCTTCCCATACTTTGTCTCTTCTCGGGCAGCTCTGGCCTCCTCCAAGGCCACGACGGCTTCATTACGTGTCGAGTTCACCTCTCCAGTCAAATTCTCCACCATCAGTTTTTGAGCACCTTTCTCCTCCTCTACAAATTGAAGCATTTCCTCTAAACGCGCGAGCTTACGACTAAGTTCATTTGAAGGCAGTTCCTCGTCAGGTGGATGTGGACTGTTCACAAGGATAATCTCCGAGCCTGCACCATTTGTCACTGAAACTGCAACACAAATAAGCGGTTAAAAGAAAGATCATTGACGGATGAGACAGACACTAAAGGGACAATACTTTGAGGCAATGGCTCAAGTTCAAGTCTTTATCTCGGTGCCGTTAATTCGCAGTCAGAGAATGTTGGTCTCCGCGCGTTCTTCGGATCGATCCTCCTTATCTGGGCTTTCCAAAGTGGCGCAGACTTGGTTCTTCCCGCCTCATATATCTCCTTGGTCATCAGTATTTCCCTACCTTCGGAGATCAGGCGGACTGCGCCTTTTCTCCGTAGTATCTTCATTGCGAGATTTTCCTTACTCGAAGCAGACAACAACTTACCTGGCCGAGGGATCTCAGTTTCTTCAACCCGCTCACGCATGTCCAAGTCAGTCTTGTCGTCAGGGGAAAGGCCAACGGCTAGAAGTGCTTCTTGGACGGTAGGCTCTTTCTGGAGCTCGGCGAGGGGTTCGGTTGTGGGATTCACACCACTCGTTACGGCCATACTATTATGAATTTCCTCCATCCCCTGCAAATAACCGGCGTTAACAGGGAGGTCAAGTTCTAGAGAGTCTTTGTCCGCAATAAGAAATTTATCTAGCATGGCCAATGCGATTACCTCCGACGGCTGTTCGATCTCCTTCTGCGATAGCGGGGCCGTGGCGACTTTTAGAGTGGAGGACTTCTTATTCTCTTTCCCCTTTTTACGGAGCTTCCTCTCTACCCGCTCCTCGGTGGTCGGCCCGGATCGGCATTTTGGTTTCTCCGGGGAGGGCTCGCTGATCCCTAGCTCAAGTTTCAGCTTATCCGCCGCAGTCAAAGCGGCCTTCATGGCCTTCTCCCGGATGTCATTAAGAGTGTCGGCTGGAGAAATTAGTCCACTTACATGGCTGTGTGGTGTGTCATCGGTGATGTCGACGTCAGGGGTAATGGCGGTCTTAGGGGTGACAGGCAGGTCGATTTTTGCCCCACCGTTCCCGCTCTACACGCTCGATTTGGTCTTCAATAAAAAGACCGGCGATTCTCAGATGGAAAAACGTCTTCTTGATCGCCACGGTCTCGCGGTTACGCGGTCAAGAATCGGGCCCTCGACTCCTCTTAAGGGAGAAACTGAATAGCGGTCTCCCCGGTAAACACCTACACAGGATTCAACGATAAATCCAGCGATTATGATCCCCAAAAAGATGACGGATCTCACTAAGGATGAGATTGCCTTAGTCTCCCGAGAAAAGAAGGCAAAAAATATCATAACAAGTTCAGTTGATGATTCAATGCTGCATAACTTATTCCACTGCAAATCTACCAAAGAGAAGTGGGACTGTCATGTTGTCATGATGGAAGGTACTGAAGATGTGAAAGACGATCGCAAATCGTTGTCAAACAAGGAGTACGAAGCCTTCAAGCAAGGTGCTAATGAATCCATAGCTTATAGCTTCGAGAAGTTCTTCAAGATAGTCAATGGCCTTAGAAAATATGGTCGTGCATTCACTAATGGTGATTTTAACGACAAGTTTCTAAGATCCCTGACTAAGGACTAGGACACAAAAGTTGTTTCCATTAGAGAATTCGGGAAGCTGTTAGAGATAGACCCGCAGAACCTGTTAAGAAAGCTGCTCTCCTATGAGCTTCAAATGAATACTGTTGGGGCGGGAAATGCGCCTTCTAGTTAACGGATTGTTCGGTCTCACAAGCTAGATGAATAAGGGGGTTGCGGGGAATAGAGGAGAAGGTTTGGCGAAGCAAGGGAGGAGTTTGATCGTGAACTGTCGATCAGACAGTTACTTTGGCAGTTAGCTCTGATGGTTAGACCGAGAGAAGAAAAGAGAAGAGGGGGCCGCTAGTAGCGGTAACAACAGACTTCGCCCACCGCGGCTTGAATGCCACTCTTGCGGTGGGCTTTCCTTTGATTATAATCGAAATTACAGCTCGTGGTTACACCTTAACATTGAAAGCAGAAGAAAAGGTACAAGAGGGAAGCTGGCGGCTAGGGAGAGAAGAATGCCAGGAGGCCGCGCGGTTTGACCAATGAAGGTCGGCAGACCGCGTGGTCAACGATCGGGCAGCTCGCTAGAATAAGCCGAGCGGACTGCTCGATCAAGCAGAAGGCAGGCAGGTCGCGCGGACTGAGGATCCGAGTCCGCAGGAGCTAATGACGGGTCCTTGACCCCTCTCCCTTTTGTCCTCCTGAATGAGAGGTCTGGGGCCTATTTATAGGCTCGGGTAGGTGACGGTCTTGGTAACGTCCCCCACTGGTGAGGCGGTAAGCTATGCGAGTAAAAACATTGAGTCCGCAGAGTCCGCACCGGGCCGCGCGGTCTGGGACTGCCTGGAGTCGGAGATGGTTGTCGCTGGTCGTTCGAGTACGAATGATGAGTCCGCTGAGTCCGCGCCGGGCCGTGCGGTCTGGGACTGCCTGGCTGTTGGGGGAGTGCTAAGCGAGTCTGCCTAGCCCGCTGCGATTGAGGATGAACAGGTCGCCTCCTGCTGAAGGTTAGTCGCACTTGGTGACGGGCTGATGACCTGGCGGACTTAACACCGAATCCGCCACCTTTTGAGCTTGTTGCTACCAAGCGGTCTAGGCGGATAGGAATGTGAGTCTGCGTTGGGCAATTTGCACCTGAAGAAGGATAAAACACCACACGGTTAACCGGTTTAACCGCGCTGCCTAAAGGAGCGGACTGAGGAAGCAGTCGGCAGACGCTGCAGAGCAAGCGGCTGCTGCGCGACCTGGGAGGTCTTGCTAGAGAGACCCTCCTAGCCGCGCGGACTGAGCGGCCTGAGTGATCAGTCCGCGCGGCCTTTAGAAGAAAAGGCCGGCAGGCCGCGACCTACTGGAGCAGGCCGCAACTTACAAGCTGTCAACCTTGGGAGGGATCACCGATTTCTGGGGGAACAAATACTAGGAAGGAGGAGCAAATCAACAGAGCATCTAGCAGAGAAAAGTCTGTGGCTCTGAAGGCGGAAGGTTCGTGGAAATCTAAAGCTGTGCCACTGATAATACGTTTTGTAGTCTAAACTATTATTGTATTTTCTGATTTTTAATACACGAATCATGTCTTGTAAGATTTTATGTTGACCTCCTTTTGTATATATATTATTGCAACTAATGTTTTCTTCTCTTTTTGCAGTCTTTCACAGCTTTCGGCCAAATAGACCTGAAACGCCCCCCTGACACGCCCTCCTTGGGCATGTCACAGGGCGTGTAACCCGAACCCAAGGAAGTTTGCTGGCAAAACTCAAATCCCGACAAAACACCTGACACGCCCCCCTAGCATGCCCTCCCTAGGCATGTCTCTAGGCTTGTCACCCTTATCACGAAGCTGCTGTCGCAATTAAAGATTTTTTGTTGCTGCACGTCAACACGTACATGACATGCCCCCCCTACACGGGCGTGTTCCTCAGGCGTGTAGCACCTTTTTCGATGACTGAAAGATTTTCAATCAATGATTTTGACGTGATGTGCCTTACATGCCCCCCTACACGGGCATGTCCCAGGGCGTGTCTGCCAACATATAGAAGCAATCATCATTTCATCAAGAATCCAGAGCCCGAGGTCAACCCAGTACCTGACACGCCCCGCTAACACACACTCCCTATGCGTGACAGGGGGCATGACCGACCCAGATAAAAATTCTACAAATTCAGTGGCTCCCCATTGTGTCCAGGAAGTAGTAGGTTGAGAGGGGAGGCGCTGCCCATTTATTTCTTGAAGTTTTTTAGTGTTCTTCCTCTCTCTCTTTCTCATTTTAAGTTTTTCTTAGTTCTAGTTTAGTGTACCCATTGTGTAATAGCTTTTGTAATTGTTTTTGTAGCTTAATGTTAATGCTAGCCTAGGTTTTTAATTTCCTTGCACTTGTAATCTTTTATTTCAAGTTGTAGATCTCTTTTAACATTAATATAAAGTGACCTTTTTCTTTGTTTTCTTAATGTTCTTCTACCCATCTCTCTTACTCCACCTCTCCATGATTAAATAATCCTTCCTGTACTCGATCTTGATGATTTGAGGTTCGAGTTGATTAAGTTATTAAACTTTAAGTTTACTTTTTTTTTGGGTTTAGGCCTTCAATTTACTCTTGATTATTCATGTTTGAAGTTATATCATCGATATATAATTTCCATCTTTGTTTTCACTCTTAGCTAGCCGAGAGGCTCATAGTTTGAAGTGAACACTCAAGAGTAAAGAGAGTTGCATGCACCCCTCGAGAGAGGCAGACATTAAATCTCCCAGATTGGAGTGAATCCAATAACGGGGTTCACAGCGTAAAGCGAGCTTTAGGCATCCGATTTGGACAAGAGTTTGGTCGGAGCTTCCTAAACTCAGGTGGGCACATCTTCGAGAAAGCGTGTTCATGCTTTAGGAACCTCCATGGTCAAGGTCCTTTGCATTATCAAGTTAGAATTTATTATCGTATTTTTGATCAACTTAGGCCGAGGTGATTCTCGATCGAGTGCTTTTCTTTATCATTGTTTAACCCCTCGTTTTAATCGCTAGTTGTGGTCTCTCTGATTAAGTGCAAGTGCTTTTCTTTATGCAAGTAGTCTCTTTTTTTAATTTAGTTAACAACCCTAAAAGTTTCTTCGATAAGATAATAGTCTTCATGTGAGTAAGATTACTCAATGGTACCCGGATTTTAATACGACACTAGTATCCCCTAGCTACAATTCAATAGGTATACTTGCCAAGTTGGATTGCTAGTTCGGTTTTATTCTCTTCATGATTAGTGGACACCAAGTTTTTGGCTGCGTTGCCAGGGAGCAACTTTTGTTGATAATTCAAAATCACGAACCTATTACTCTTATCATTTCTCTTTCTCACCCTCATTCTTAAAAATTAAAATTTTTAAAAAAACATATTAATGCTCTTAATAGAAACCCGTATCGAAATTTTTCTACACCACCTAACTCACTCGAAAAACAATGTGGCTTAAATACCACTATCTTGTCTAGTACCTTGCGAACCCTTTATTGGATAGCTCTTGGGAATTTCGGGAGTTAAAGAAAAAAAATATCTATTTCAAAAAAAATAGTAACTCTTTTTCTAGTTTATTTTTTTTTCTCTTTCTTTATCTTCTCTTCTTCTAGTGCATGACACGCGAAAATCCGTTGGATATTTTGGACTTGGACCACAAAATTGAGCGTACTCTTTGGAGAAGATTGTGATTTCAAGGCCCTACTCTCCAAATACCGGTTGAGGATTCTGAGTCCTTTTATACCCTAAGAATCGAAGAGCCCATCATTGAGGAAGCTCTGCATAGGCCTATGTCTTATTATGCACGGCCGAAAATAGAGGGTACAAAATTTAGCATAGTTCTCCCTGCTATAGCAAATAATTATTTTGAACTTAAGCCTAGCATAATTCAAATGGTGCAGTAGTATGTGCAATATGATGGACTTGAAGATGAAGATCCGAACGCGCATATAGCTAGATTTCTTGACATTTGTGACACCTTTAAAATCAATAGTGTTACAAATGATGCTATTAGGCTAAGACTCTTCCCTTTCTCACTAAGAACCAAGGCTAAGCAATGGTTGAACACTCTACCAAAAAACAACATCACCACCTGGGATCAACTAACATAAAAATTTTTGGCAAAGTATTTTCCGCCAGCTAAAACCGCAAAACTTAGGAACGATATTTCTTACTTTGGACAAATAGATTCTGAAACATTATATGAAACCCAGGAAAGGTTTAAAGAACTCTTAAAATGATGCCCCCATCATGTTCTGGCAGTATTGTTCTAGGTGAAGACATTTTATAACTGGCTAAATCAAAACACTAAGAAAATGATAGACGCATTTCTGGTGGTTCCTTAAACAACAAAACCCCGGAAGCAGCTCTTGAGCTTTTCAAGGACATGGCCATTGTTAACCCCATAATCCACAACATATACAGCTAGACGTCTCGTTCCTCCTTGGCCGGATTCCAGACCTCAGCCCGCCAAGGTCGCCCTTGGTTCTCAACTCAGCTGGATCGTCGACCTCCCGTCGACGATAGTCGAGGTCAGATCGGAGAGCTCCGAGTCAGGTCGCCCAGGTCGCTTAGGTCGCAACTGGTCTGACAGGATCGTGCTCGACGCGACCAAGGGAAGATTCCAGTTCGCAGGCCCAGTCCGCCGGTCCCGCGCGGACTGCTTCTTCTTTCTCTTTTGTTTCCCGTCACCGCTGCCCGGCTCCTTTGTACCCCGGGCAGCCGGTTATTTTAGCCCTGCCCGTTTGGGCAGGCCCCCAGCCTATAAATAGGGGGAAGTGGTGCACTCAAAGCACGTTGAATCGAGCCCAGGTGCCCACTTGTTAAAGGCTGCGGACTCGAATCTCTAGCTTTGCGATCTCCAGCTTGCTTTCTGCTTTGCTTTCCTTTTCCCTTCTTGTAACCCCTTCTTTGCAATCAAAAGTAAGCCCGTCGCAGGAGAGGCATTCAGGCCGCGACGGGCGAAGTCTGGTGTTGCCGTGCTCCACGGCTCTTGCTTTTCTGTTCCTTTTCTAGTCTGCCAAGTAGACTACTGCTCGCAGTTTGTTTTTCCTCTTTCTTCCCTAAGTGCTCGAACAGTTAGCTGCTGGTGCTCGTTTCCGCCTTCGCTTTTCGCGCATCAACAGTTAACACGCTACCTTCAGATTCGAGCAGTTTTTTGAAAACCACAGATAGAAATGTCGGATCGCCGAGCTCGCCGCTCCGATCGCTCCAGCTCGCCTGATGATTCGTTGTGGGAAGCGTTGGAGCAGTCCCGCTGGGAAGCTGAAGTATTTCGAAGAGAGACTGACCAGCGGCTCGATACAATCAGCCAGGCCCTGTTAGCACTGACTCAGCGGCTTGCTCCCCAGGTCGCTGAAGAAGTTGCTGAGACTCCTGTCTGCCAGACTCCGGTCCGCCGGACCCCAGCTCGTCACACCCCTCTTCAGCAGTCACCTACAACCGCACCTCCGCCTCTCCACCAAGCTCAATCCGCAGTTCCCCTGCGACCTCAGGTTGGAGAGTTCGCCCCCCTGATAGATTTCTTCAGGGAAGCAGCCCGAGGGACTCCGGCTCGCCGACTAGATTTTGTTGATCTGCAGTCCGCAGAGCCCGCAGAGCTTCGCCCTCCAGTCTGCCCTTCTGCTGATTCAGAGACTCCCTCTCCCTTCGTCGATCGAATCCGGTGGGAGTCAGCACCGAGCAATTTCAGAGAACCTCGTCTCCCTTTTTATTCTGGGGAGACTGATCCGATCTCCCACCTACAGGCATTCGAAGGGGCAGTTGCATTAAGGAGCCTCTCCGATGCCTTGAAATGTAAGCTTCTGGTGACCACTCTTGATGGTCAAGCGAGAGAGTGGTTTTACGAGCTGCCTTCGGGCACGATTTCTTCCTTCGCTGAGCTTCGCAGCGAGCTGCTTTTGAGGTTTGCAACCTCTAAGAAGAGAAAGGATGGGCCAGCAGCCCTTTTTGACATCAAGCAGAGAGACAACGAATCAGTGGCAAGATTCGTTGATCGGTTCCAAAAAGAAATCCAAGGGGTAAGGAATGTGAACACCGATTATTATAAATTTGCCCTGATTCACGGCCTCCAGGATGGCCCATTGAAATTCAAAGTGACAACAAAGGCACCATCGACTTATCAGGAGCTCATAGCGATAGCTAATCGCTTTATTGAGGGAGAAAATGCCAACCCGACCTATATCTCATCCCTGACAGCTAAAGCTGGAGGAAGGGATTCCTCCAACTTCTCCAACAATCAATATCACAACAAGCCTCCTCGGCCTGATTTCCAACCTCCATCTCAGAGGGGACGTAACCTCCGCCATAAGAAACCCTTCCTCGGCCATCAACAGTTTCATGATCAGAGACTGCCGTTGGCCGCCGCTCCTGCCGTTCCCCTTCAAGCGCTCCCCATTCTTCAGGGCGCCCTTCCAGCTTCAAATCCTTATGAGAGCAGCCCTATGGAAGAGCTTGCATATCTGGGCCTCGACTTTGAAGAGGTCGTCCAGATAATCCAGAAGAAGGCTCAAGAAAAGAGGCAAGGGCCTCAGAGAGACTGGAAGCCCAGGAACAACTCTCAGTACTGCAATTTTCATAAGGAGTAGGGCCATCTGACTAAAGATTGCAAGGCTCTTCAAAATCTAGTTGAGAGGTTGCTCGCCGAGGGTAAAATCGAGGACCTGGGCAGGAAGAGTGACTCTTCAAAGCCTTGCACCTCCAAGGGCAAGGAGGTGGCTGAAGTTCAGCAGGAGTGTATAGAGGTAAGGAATGAGGGCCATCTGGGGCTCATTGATATACCAAGTGAATGTATTGACGTTGTCGACGAAGGAGTCTTGGGAAGACTCTTTTACATCCATGGTCGAGCAGGGGCTGAGTCTACTCGGAAGTCTTCTCTATCAAGGCTTTCCCGAACTGAGATTGGTTCTACTTCTTCTTCTGCCCCACCTTCTGAAATCGTTACCTTTGGCCCTGCAGACCTTCCAATAACCGCTAATCCCTTCGATGATGCCATCGTAGTTCAAGCAGCCATCGGAGATTTCACGGTCGATAGAATTCTCATCGACACTGGCAGCTCCGTGAATCTCCTCTTCAAGTCAACTTTTGAAGCCCTGAGGACAGGAAAACCTCTGCTTTCCACCGAGGGGCCACTTTATGGCTTCTCGGGCGAAAGAAAGGAAGTTGAAGGAAATGTCACACTCCCGGTGGTGCTCGGAGGGGTGACCAAAGAGATCCAGTTCATAGTGGTGGATGCTCCAAGCAGTTATCATGCTATCTTTGGGAGACCATTGCTGAACAAGTATCGAGCCATCATTTCAACGTATCATTTGGCCATCAAGTTCTGCAAAGATGGCCGTCAATGCAGGGTCAGGAGTGACCCAAGGCAAGCTCGAGAGTGTTACCTCCGAACAGTCAGTATGACTGAGGTTTTCCCCCCAGCTTTTCCAGCAGCAGCAGAAGCCACTCCTCCATCAGAAGCTGCTGTGGATAGAGAAGGTGCTCACCTGGAACCTGCTCAGGTGACGCAAGAAGTCCCCATTGCAGAAGGGGAAGAAAGAAAGCTCTCCATCAACTCCGAGTTGCCAGAAGATCAAAAGGCGGAGTTGATATCTTGCCTGTTGAAGAATCTGGAAGTCTTCACTTGGTCAGCGGAGGACATGCCAGGGGTGGATCCTAACGTGGCTTGCCATCATCTCAATGTTGATCCAGCTGCCAAGCCCGTCCAGCAGAAGAAGAGGGATGTAGATGTCAAGTTGGAAGAGCCCATCAGAGAGGAGGTTGCCAAACTCCTCAAAGCACGCTTCATTCAAGAGATTCAATATCCCGAGTGGATCTCAAATGTTGTAATGGTTAAGAAACCTGGGGGGAAGTGGCGTATGTGTGTAGACTTCACCCGTTTGAATAAAGCATGCCCGAAAGATTTCTACCCCTTGCCTCAGATAGATTTATTATTTGATTCTGCGGTAGGGTATCCGTTTATGAGCTTTCTAGATGCGTTCTGTGGTTATCACCAAATAAGAATGCACAAACCTGATATCCCTCGCACATCGTTCATCACTAATGATGGTTGCTATTGTTATCTTGTGATGCCCTTTGGGCTTAAAAATGCTGGCGCGACTTATCAACGCATGATGGACCATGTGTTTAAAGAGCAAAAAAGTAGAAACCTCGAAGTGTATGTGGATGACCTTTTGATTAAGAGTAGGTCTCTTCCACAATACTTGATAGATCTAGCAGAGACCTTTTCCACTCTGCGAGGGTTCAAAATAAAGCTTAACCCGTTAAAATGCATCTTCGGGGCAAGTAAGGGGAAGTTTCTCGACCATCTCCTTACTCACGAGGGTCTTGCCCCCAATCCTGATAAGGTTAAAGCCATTCTTGATATGGCTCCTCCCCGTTCTCCAAAAGAGGTTCAGCAGTTGGGGGGGAGGTTGGCAGGACTCGGGAGATTCATCTCTCGAGTTGGGGATAAAAGTGCGCCGTTCTTCAAGACTCTTCGGGGAACGTCCAAGTTCCAGTGGACAGAAGAGTGTTATTTGGCCTTCGAGCAGTTGAAAAAGCAGCTAACCTCGACACCTTTACTCCAAAGCCCCCGAGCAGGGGAGATGTTGTTCCTATACTTGGGGGTTGGTCCCGAGGCAGTTAGTTCCGTCCTGGTCCGAGAAGAGAGCAGGAGGCAGTTCCCCGTTTACTATGTCAGTCACATCCTGAAAGATGCAGAGGCAAGGTACCCCATCCTTGAGAAGCTAGCTTTGGCATTGGTTATGTCTGCCCGCAGACTCCATCCATATTTCCAGGCTCATTCAATTCAGGTGGTTACTGATCAACCTTTGAAGAATGTGCTAGAGAAACCAGAGCATTCAGGCAGGCTAGCTAAGTGGGCAATTGAGCTGAGCGAGTTTGAAATTTCCTATGTGCCCAGGACAGCTATCAAGACATAAGTACTTGCAGATTTTCTGATTGACACAACAGAATCTAGCTCGGATCAGGCAGCAAGATCTCTTTTAGCTTGGACCATCTATGTGGATGGAGCTTCTGGAAGAAACTCTTCACGGGTAGGGGTGGTTTTGTTAAACCCGAATGGCGTCAAGCTTGAGCAGGCCATCAAGTTCTATTTTCCAGTGACTAACAATCAGGCAGAGTATGAAGCTTTATTGGCCGGCTTGAGGCTTGCAAGAGAGCTTGGAATTGATCATGTCCATATTAAGACTGATTCTCTGGAAATGGCTTCACAAGTTCTTGGTAACTTCGAGACCAGGGAGCCAGTGTTGAAAAAGTATCTTGTGCTGGTAAAGGTTGAGGTTGGCAGGTTCAAAAGTTTTACTATTGAGCACATTCCGAGGGCGGAGAATGAGGAGGCTGACGTTCTTGCCAAGTATGGGCTCTCGTCAGGAGGGACAACCTCTGAACTTTTTCACCCGGCAGTTGAGGAGGAAGGGTTAATGCAAATCGATCAGTGTTCCTTTTGGATGGACCCATTCATTCTCTACCTGTCGACTGGGAACCTGCATCAGTAGGTAAAAGATAAGAAGAGATTCAGGTTGAAAGCAGCACACTATTACTTGATATCCGATATTCTCTATAGAATAACCTTCTTGTCTACAATGGCAAGATGTGTTTCAGAAGGTGAAATTCCTACTGTTCTTCGAGAAGTGCATTCTGGCGAGTGCGGGAGTCACTCAGGAGCAAGAACATTGGAAAAAAGGATCCTGCGGCAAGGTTACTTCTGGCCCACAATGAAGAAAGATTCGGAGACCTATGTGAGAAAATGTGTTCAATGCCAGAAATTCGCTCCTCTTCAACATCAAGCAGCTCAATCTCTCAGATCGATTGCAACCCCTTGGCCCTTTGCTGTTTGGGGAATGGATCTCATCGGTCCTTTTCCCATGGCAAGTGGGCAGCGGCATTTCATTATAGTTATGATCGACTACTTCAGTAAGTGGATTGAGGCTAAAGCACTGGCAAAGACAACAACCCAAGTCGTGAGGAATTTTATTTGGGGGGAGATAGTCTGCCGGCATGGAATCCCTCTGGAAATAATCACTGATAATGGACCACGGTTCAATAATGCAGAGATGATAGACTTTTGCAGACAGATCGGAACAGAGCTGCGCTTTGCATCAGTTCATCATCCCAGAAGCAATGGTCAAGTAGAAGCAGCTAATAAGCAAATCCTCAACCTGCTTAAGAAGAAAGTTCAAAATCTCAAGGGCAGTTGGGTTGATCAACTTCCCTCAGTTCTCTGGACCCTGAGAACAACGCCTTCATCTACAACAGGGGAAACCCCGTTCAAGCTTTCTCACGGGTCCGAAGCATTAATTCCTGTTGAGTTTGAAGTTCTGTCACCTAGAGTGCTGCTTGCTAGGAAAGGTACGGAGGATTGGCTTGAGCTGAACAGCGAGGAGATGAGGTTCAGTTTGGAATATGTTGAAGAGGTTAGAGACAAGGCTGTCATCAGGCAAGAGGAAGTTAAAAGAAGAATGGCCCGTTACTTCGATAAGAATGTAAGGATCAAACACTTTCAAGTGGGAGATCTAGTTCTTAAAAAGGTCGACGCTGCTGCAAGAGCCAGCTCAGTTGGGAAGCTTAATCCTAGTTGGGCGGGACCATTCATTATTAAGGAAGCACTTGAGAATGGAGCCTACCGGTTACAAACATTTGAAGGAGAAGATATGCCGCACACGTGGAGTGGAGATGACCTAAAGCGGTTCTATTCCTGAACTTCTTTTCTTTCCATCTTATGTAAACTCTTTAAGAGGTTTATTATTAATGAAAGTTCCTTGCTAACGCTTCATCAAGTGTCTTTGTGTTTCAAGTGTTGACAGTTAATATATTGAGCAAGGACAACTCTAAACGGTTCTATCTCTGAACTCTCTCTTATATATTATACGAATCTCTCAAAATTGATATTTGTCTAAATACTCATACTAACACTTCTTCAAATGCCTCTTCTCTCTTACCTCCTCGAGCAACTCCCGACAGTTGCTTAATGCCAGGAGATATTGCCGAGTTCAGCAAAAACCTCCCCTAGAACCGTTGGTGTTAGCGTAACACCACGAAGACCACGTGTTGCGGGGAGATTTCGCACCGTGTAGTGGGAGCCTACCAACTCTAGTGCGGCAGGATACCGGATTTCGGATCCCGGCTAGTACCTAACCCCACTTCTGCATTATGGAGGAGCAGAGTGGTGGACAGCTCTACCATGCCACTTAAGGGATATCGTTACAACCCAGATGATCGCGCGGGGAAAGCAATGCTGCTCCGGCCGCACCTGCCCCCAGATCATCTTAAGGTTATAACCCTCGAACACTGCTTGGTACCCTCAAGAAGTGCCTGCAGGAGACCCACAGTCTTGTCGATCTCAAAGGAAAGCAATGCCGCTCCGGCCGCACCTGCCCGAGAGATCGACTTAGACTGTACTCCAGGCAAGAGGGCAGTGACTTGAGTTGTTGAGTCTGCAGATCTTGAGGTCCTGTGAGGAAAGCAATGCCGCTCCGGCCGCACCTACCCACATGGCCTCTAGACTGCAGCTTTCTTCTTCATAGGGGTCTTTAATTATTATTGATACAGTGCGGACTCCAGTTATCATATCCGCCCAGTCTGCCGGTCCTTGGGTTGATTCTGTAGTTCATAACCCTGTGAGGAAAGCAATGCCGCTCCGGCCGCACCTACCCGCTTGGTTATGAATTACGGGTCATTTCTGATATTATTATTGATGTAGTGCGGACTCCAGTTATCCTATCCGCCCAGTGTGCCGGTCCTTGGGTTGATTCTATAGTTCATAACCCTGTGAGGAAAGCAATGCCGCTCCGGCCGCACCTACCCGCTTGGTTATGAATTACGGGTCATTTCTGGTATGGTTATTGATGCAGTGCGGACTCCATTTATCTTATCCGCCTAATCCGCAGGATTCATTCAACTTATATAATTTAAAGATTATTTGGAAAAAATTCAACTGTAAATATCAGCAGACGGTGACCCTAGTCCGCCTAGTTCGCATATTCATGTTATTTGAGTTATCAGATTATGGTTTCCGTCATCTTGGTTCCCGCAAAAACTGGCAAAGTTTCTGCAAAATGCGGACTGCGAACCGAACTCGTTCAAGTCCGCATCATTCGTTCTCTTCGCTAAGAAAGCATTCCGTTCATATTGCAGTAAGATGTGGTTATGCAATTTCAGCTAGAGTTTTTAACAGGCAATAAAGCTATAACAAAGATTGATATGAGAAGTGCGACCTCTAAGTATAAGCGAAAAATAAGCTGAACATCTCAGAAGACGTCAAAAATATCCTTTTTCTATTCATTCAAAATTATATACATATCCTAGCGGACTCGCGCAGAGTACGCCCCCCCCCCCCCCTTTTACATTGAAAACCAAAAATTACAATTTATCCTCCTATTCGGTCCTTTGCTTCTTGTCTGCAGGATTCTCCAGGCTTAACCCATCCACATCCACCACAGGCGAATAGCTGCCCGACTCGCTGCTGCTGCTGTCACTGGAACAAGAAGCGGCCAAGGGTTCTGTCCGCGTGCTGCTCTCGTCAGAGCCGGATTTAGAGGATTGGTCAGACTGGCCTCCTTGCTGCTGACTGGAGGCCGCGTCTTCAGGAGCTTCCTTATCAGCGGACTCCTCGTCGTCCTCAGAAACCGCTTTTCCTTTAGCCGCTCGCTCGAACTCGGCAATCTTGTCCTTTAGCTCTGGGAAAAGCTCCAGGAAGGGAATGGAGTCCACCCCTGCTTTTGCATACCCTTCGCTGATAATGCATTCGATTGCCACCTCCACACTTTCCCTAACAAAAGGAAACATGGCCTTCTGGAAGTCGGGGTTTGTTATCTCATATGCGGCCTGGAGAAGAAACCAAAAATGTCAATCCGCGAAAGATAAGCGAGATAAACGGCGATTAACTGGCACTTACAGCCTTGTCCTCTTTATATTGATTGATCTTTGCGCCATGTCACTTATTTCTTTCTTTCAGCAAGTTGCTTTCCTTCCTATGCCGCGCATCTTCCTTAAGCAGCTCTCGCGTGAGCCTGCCCATGTAGTGGTTGGTGATGGCGCAGTTTGCACTGGCTTGTGCGGCGAGAAGAGGAAGGTTTTGCTTCCCGTACAAGGCAGAGAGGGCGACATGGGCGTGGCGAGATGGGCGCGGGCTCCTCCAGGAGGGAAGAGCCGTTAACAGACGGACATATTTTTTCTTCTCATGCCAATGGATCATTGGGTTACCCCTTAGATCCTTTTGCTTCTCGCCGAAGCCCGCAATATTGAAGCTGTCATCGGAAGAATAACTCGCGGCGGGATCTCCGTCTTCTTTCCTTTTCTTCACAATTTCTTTTCTTCTTTCTCCTTGTGTAGGAGTCTGTTCAGCCGGCGCGAAGGGCAGATTTGCGGGTACCGCCAAGGTCGCTGCAAGAGGAAAAATTAGCAACTTCCAGGTCGCTGCGGATACAAATGAAAGTCGCGAAACTTACTCTCCAAACGGCTTACGGTGTCCAGTCCGGGCAGCAGTGGGATGTAGTAGTCGACGTCAAGCCTCGCTCCCTCAAGGAACTTGACGATGGCGGCCTCGGTATCGCTCAGCCGCACGCTTTTGAAGTCGGCGTCTGAGCGCAGCTGCGGGTTGGTGTGAAGGAATCCAAGGTCGCCTTCAAAGATAAGATACCTAGAAGTGCAGTTGTGGATCTTATTCGGCAAACCCACAACTTTCATCCCCCTGCAGTAGAAGTTGATGATACCTTTGTACTCGCGATCTCCTGGTGGGGTTATAGAGCGAACAGAGAAAATCTTCCTGAAGATCTTCAAGGAAAACTCGACCTTCTTAGCTCGCAGGTAAGCGAGGTAGCTACAGATGGCGACCATGCTGTTCGGTGCGAGCTGGCCTGGAACCACCCCATAATGCTCGAAGATCTCTGCGATCTCCAAAAGCAGGGGGAATTTGAACCCGCAATCAAAATGATCGATTGGCACCGCAAGCTGGGTAGCTGTGGAGAAGTTCAATCGCTCTTGATGCTCGGGAAGCCGCACAAGTACTGGAGAGACCGCCATGTGCTTCTCCAAAAAGGCTTAGAAGTCAACTGCGGTTAGCCTGCTTCTTTTGTGCTCGGCAGCATGGAAGGCGACTGCGGCATCAGTACGCGCGGATACCATGTTTTCAGACCGCAGGGCTTTAGCTCTAACTGTTTCCTATACAAAGAGAAGATTAAGACCCTATTTATAGAAAACCATCTGACATGACAGCAGTTAATCCGCCCAGACCGATTGCTCAGTCCGCGCAGTTAGCTTCTTCCCTGTTTTCCCTACAAATTCAGACATTTCGCAAGGCTTTGTGGATTCAAAGGCAGTCCGCGAAGTTCGCTTCTCCCCTGCTTTCCTACTCTTTATCTACAAGTAATCGCGAACTCACAGGAGGCCCGCAGAGACCACAATTTTCCAGTAAACAAAATAAGCAAGCATAAAGCCAGCCCGCATAATTTACGTTCAACAACAAGGTTATCCGAAGTTTAAAGAAAAACATCATACAACAAACAGAAGTAGCATCACAGCACAAATACAGTTATAAAAGATGTTCAAACATCGAATCATACAACACAATATTTCGGCTTCAGCGCCTTCTGCGGTCTCGTGGGGCAGGTCGCTCCTCATCATCCATCCCAACATGAGCCGCCTGGTCGCTTCCTCGCAAGATCTCACAATAAAGTTGAGAAACCAGGTGGTGCATAGTGTTGAAGGTGCGGTGCATATGAGCGACATCCCTGGCTACCCGCGGGAACGGAATTAAGGGAACACCTGCCGGGGTTGGATCTGCGACCACCGCGGCCTTCCCGCTCGCCGCCGGGGCTAACCCCTCTCCCGCAACAGGTTAAGAAGACGGTTGCGGCCTTATCCCAGCAGCTTCGCTCATTTGTTTCTTCCCTTCTCTCGCCAGGCCAAGTACTTGTTCCTGTAGTGGCTGGCATCTCCACTTAGTCGATTTTTCTCCTTCTTCAGTCCTTCGAGCGCAGATGAAAGGCTGGCGACCTCGTTTTCTAAGATCTTTTCTCGCTCTTTACTCTTCTTTAATTCAGCCCGAATTTCGCATAACTCCTCCTCATACTTTCTCGCTAATAGCGTGTACGTTTCCTGAGCAGGCTACTCCTCCTGTGCGAGTTCAGCAGCAGTCCGCGCCGCAGTTTCCATTGATATGTCTGGTGGCGTAGGCACGATCTCGCCGGCCTCGACGGAATCAGGTGTTGACTTCTGAACTGCGACCAAAAAATAAAATTCGCTTCAGTATCCAAGTCGCAATATGCCCAGAAAGGTAAAAAAAAGAGTTCAATTCACTTTTGGTAATCATTGCGGCGATCTGGCGACTATCAAGGATAGGTCGCCTCACGCGCTCTGGATCAAAAGCATCTAGGCGACGCCTCCATTCTCGGCGGACTATCGCTCTCGTCTCGGCCAGCGATCTGCATGAGACGACAATGCCACCGGTTTCGGTAATGATCTTGACCGGCCGCCATTTCCGTGGAGGGGATTTATAAAACCATGAGCTCTGGAATCGATTGGGCGCCGGCTGCAACTTAACTGACCCCATCAGCTCGGCAACGGTCCGAAGATCCTCAGCCCGCTTATCCGCGGCAAGCTTCTCCGAGACCGCTTCGACCTTTGCCTTCATTGCGGCAAGCTGCTCCTTAGTCTTTTCCCTCTCTTCAGCTGGAAGAAAAGAAGGATCAGCGAGTTTCTCTCCTCTAATCTCGGCATCAGGCTGCAGCACTTCCAGCAGAGAGCGATTCATGCTCGCAAGCTGCTCGTCATCTATGGAGTCAAGGATCTCAGTAGTTGATAGGCTGAGCGTCGAAGGGGGATCACCTTCTGCAAATAGAGGAGCAGGGGTGACGAGCTCGCAGCCCCAGTCCGCTTGGAGATATTCTTCTCTTTCCTAACCTTCAGCCTCTTCTCTATTCGCTCCGCAACAGTACTCGTCTCTTTTCCTCTTTTTCTTTTCAGGCGTCTTATCCAAGTCAATGACGACCTGCTGCTGTTCGCGGACTTATGTCGGTGCGACAACCAGGGCCTGGGAAGACACTGGCTCCTTAGCTTGCTCAACGGAATCTTTAGCCGCGACTTCGGCGGGCTCTTTAACTCATTCCTCGGCAACCTCTTCTTCCCTTTCCTCTATCTGTTCGTCAGCAGGAAGCTTCTCCTCGATCATCTGCTGCTGGGCTTTCGGCGACGATACTTCCTTGCCCGTGTCTATCCGCAGCATAATAGTCCCAGAAGCAGAGCGGTGTACCTCCATGCTGGAAGAGCTCGCAGGATTCCTGTCAGAAATAGATGACGGATTCAATTTCTCATTCGGTGGGTTTGGAGGAACAGCAGTCACAATTTTCTCAGGCTCTATGTCGTGGGCTGGGTATGTTTTCTTTTGACCTGAGCTCTCTCCTCGGTAGCGGGCTGGAGTATCGTGACGGCGACTGGTCTTTTTAGGTCGGGAACTGACCTTGGGCTTCTCAGTCGAAGTAGCAAGGTTGCCGAAGAAATCCCGTAATCTTGCCTTGCCGGACTGGAAAGTTGAGACCGCAAGAGGTGAGTAATGACCCGTCGCGCAGCCAATTCTAACAGAGGACAGGGCTTCCAGCGGTATTTATAGCGCAAACAGTATTAATGATAGTTGCAGACTCGGCGGTTAAGAAAACATTTTCGGAATTTTCCAAAACTCAAAAATGTGTGGGGATTATGTTAACCCCAGAATCCACAGCATATCCAGCTAGACGTCTCGTTCCTCCTTGGCTGGATTCCAGACCTCAGCCCGCCAAGGTCGCCCCTGGTTCTCAACTCAGCTGGATCGTCGACCTCCCGTCGACGATAGTCGAGCTCAGATCGACGAGCTCCGAGTCACGTCACCCAGGTCGCTCAGGTCGCAACTGGTCTGACAGGATCGCGCTCGACGCGACCAAGGGAGGATTCCAGTTCACAGGCCCAGTCCGCCGGTCCCGCGCGGACTGCTTCTTCTTTCTCTTTTGTTTCCCGTCACCGCTTCCCGGCTCCTTTGTACCCCGGGCAGCCGGTTATTTTAGCCCTGCCCGTTTGGGCAGGCCCCCAGCCTAAATAGGGGAAAGTGGTGCACTCAAAGCACGCTGACACGAGCCCAGGAGCCCACTTGTTAAAGGCTGTGGACTCGAATCTCTGGCTTTGCGATCTCCAGCTTTCTTTCTGCTTTGCTTTCCTTTTCCCTTCTTGTAACCCCTTCTTTGCAATCAAAAGTAAGCCCGTCGCAGGAGAGGCATTCAGGCCGCGACGGGCGAAGTCTGGTGTTGCCGTGCTGTTGGTGCTCGTTTCCGCCTTCGCTTTTCGCGCATCAACAACCATGAACACATATTAGTGGAATGTGCCTAGCTCCCTCCAGAACTAACCTGCAGGTATCTTTGAAGTAGATAATGTCTCTCAGCTAGCTTTGCATGTGGAAGTATTAAATAAAAAGATAACGGTGATGACTGCTGTCTCCTCCACTCAGGTATGTGAATCTGCAACTCCTTCTCCCGAACAATTGGATTATGTTAATAATATGCCCAGAAATGCTTTTCATAATTTTTCTACTGCTAAAGTTTCATGCTCCGGGTTTCGCTTTTCCGAATAGGTATAATCTTGCTTTACGGAACCACCCGAACTTTCGTAGAGTAATCCCTCGAACGCAATGTGCCTGCCACCACAAAATGATTTTTCTACACCACCACCACCTCCTCAAAACTTTCCAAAACCTCCAAGTTTGGAGGAAATGTTTTCAAAATATATTAATGTTAATGACGCTACTATAAGGACCCTAGCCGGGACCGTTAAAAGTTTAGAGATTCAAGTAGGACAACTCGCAAAAATTATTTCTGAGTGACCCGTCGGGTCTCTTCCTTCCAACACCGAGCCCAAACTGAGAGGGCAAGCGAAAGCTATAACCTCCATTTTTAATATTCCACCACCTACTAAAAAAGAAGTTATCACTCTGCTCTCTACTTTAGAAAAAGATCTCACTCCCCCACCCATTTTTAAAACTAATCCAACTCAACCATACCCTTCCCAACTTACCAAACAACATCTTGATGATCAGTATACCCGCTTCTTAAAAATGTTTAAGAAAATCCACTTAAATCTACCCTTCCATGAAGCGATTTCCAAGATGCCGAAGTACGCTAAGTACCTAAAGGACCTCCTGACTAATAAGAAGAAGGTAGAGAACTTATCGCACGTCACATTAAATGTCGAGTTCTCCACTGTCTTGAAAAATAGTTTACCAAAGAAAATCAGTGATCCGGGTAGTTTTTCTTATACCGTGTGTCTTTAGTGATCTTTCTGTCAAGCATGTATCCACACACATGAGTATCAACCTGATGCCCCACTCGATATTCAAGAAGTTAGGAATTGGTAGCCTCAACCCCACACACATGAGTATCCACCTCACTTATAGATAAGTTAAATACCCATTTGAAATCGTGGAGGATGTCTTAGTTAAAGTCAACAGATTCATCTTTCCGGTGGGTTCGTCATATTAGACATCGAAGAAGATGTTGAGGTTCCCTTGATCCTTGGCCGACCCTTCCATGCCACCTCCCGATCTCTCATTGACGTAAGCAATGGTAAGCTCTTCCTACGAGTAGGTGACATTGAAGTGACCTTCTCTATAACTCCCTCAATGAAGAATACCTTAGAGAATATCGACTCATGTTTTTTCTTATATGCCTTAGGTGAAGAATCTTCCTACTGCCTTTCTGAAAGTGAAAATAAATTTCCTGGTTTTTCTTCTTCCTCTACTCTTCCAATTGAATCTCTACAAGAAGCCCCATGGCCACTAGCTCCACCCCTTTAAATTTTCCGTATTAAGAAAAAGTCTACGAAGACATTGTTTTTGAAAAAGAAAGAATTTTCAAAATGTCGTATGAAGAACCCCCTACCCTAGAATTAAAGGAACTACCCGAAAATCTTTGGTATGCCTTCTTAGAAAAGCACTCCAAGCTACCAGTAATAGTTTCGGCCTACCTGACTGAAGTGTAAAATGATAAGCTCCTATAAGTGTTACGTAAACATCGCCGAGCTATTGTCTAGCAGATATCTGATATCAAGGGCATAAGCCCATCTTTATGCACCCACAAAATCCTAATGGAAGATAATTCACATAATTCAATCCAACCTCAGCGCCGTATAAATCCAAATATAAAAGAAGTCGTAAAGGGATATGTTATGAAACTGTTAGATGCAGGAATTATCTATCCTATATCTTATAGTAAGTGGGTTAGCCCAGTCCAGGTAGTACCAAAAAAAGGGAGGGATAACTGTAATTAGTAATGAAAATAATGATTTAATCCCTACTAGGACGGTAACAGGGTGACAAATGAGTATTGACTATCATAAGTTAAATGACGCCACCCGTAAAGACCACTTCCCCTTGCGGTTCATCGATCAAATTTTAGAACGATTATCCGGCCATAGCTTTTTCTGTTTTCTCGATGGTCTCTCGGGGTACTTTCAAATCCCCATCTCTCCCGAGGACAAGGAGAAAACTACGTTTACTTGTCCCTTCGGCACCTTCACTTACCGAAGAATGCCGTTTGGATTATGCAATATGCCAGCAAAATTCCAGCGTTGTATCCTCGCTATCTATGACAATTACGTAGAAAGCATTATGGAGGTGTTTAGGGTTGGTTTATCCGTGTTCGGTGATGCCTTTGATAGATGCTTAGAAAAACTAAAAAAAGTCTTAGAAAAATGGGAAGAAACTAACCATGCCCTAAATTAGGAAAAATGTCATTTAATGTTGAGGGAAGGGTTAGTTTTGGGTCAAAAAAATTTTGGGAGAGGAATTGAAGTAGACATAGCTAAGAAAGAAGTTATCGAGAAGCTAGCGCCGCCTACGAACGTCAAAGCTATAAGAAGTTTCCTAGGATACAGTGGCTTCTACTGCCGCTTCATAAAAGACTTCTCCAAAATCACCAAACCCCTTACTCATCTTCTGGAAAAAGACATCCCGTTTATTTTTGATGACCTTTGTCTATCTGCATTTGAATTAATAAAGAAAAGTTAATTAATGCCCCTATTATGATAGCTCCGGTGTGGGACCTTCCCTTTGAAATTATGTGCGATGCGAGTAGTTTTTCGGAGGGAGTCGTACTAGGACAACAAATATCTAAAAACTTCCACCCCATCTATTATGCAAGTAATACACTTACATCAGCACAAGAGAATTATACCACAATCGAGATGGAGCTCCTAACTGTTGTTTTTGCTTTTGATAAATTTCGTCCATATATTACGCTTTCCAAAATTATCGTTTTTATGGACCACTCGGCTCTCAAATATCTTCTTGCTAAGATGGATGCCAAGCTATGCCTGATTCACTGGGTCTTACTCCTCCAAGAGTTTGACTTAGAAATCCGTGATAAGCGAGGAGCCGTGAATTTGGCCGCCGACCATCTCTCATAATTAGATAATCCGTATATAGAAAAATCAGATGAAAAATCTTTTAATGATTTCTTCCTCGATGAGAAGCTGCTTTTAATTAACACATCCCCTTCTCCTTGGTTTGCACACATAGCTAACAATTTAGTGAGTCATGTACTCCCGAAAGAGTTCTCCTCTCAGCAAAAGAAGAAATTCTTTTCTGAGTTGAAGAACTATTTTTGGGAGGACCCACATATTTTCTGAGTCTGTGCATACCAAGTGTTAAGGAGATGTGTCTCTTTTGAAGAAGGATTAGATATTTTAAAAAATTTGCATGAAGGACCGACTGGTGGTCACTATCAAGCTGCTCGCACCGCCCACAAAGTTGCGTGGGTTTTCAGTGGCCTAGACTGTTTAAAGACGCACAAGCCTTTGTGAGTGGGTGTGATAGTTGCCAACGGTCGGGAAATATTTCCAATAAAAATGAAATGCCACAATATTATCTGCTTGAGTGCGAAGTTTTCGACCTCTAGGGAATTGATTTTGTTGGCCCTGTTCCTTCTAGCTTCGGGAACAAGTTTATTTTAGTTGTTGTAGATAATGTTTCACGATGGGTTAAAGCCCAAGCTGTTCCTACTAACGACGCCCGAGTCGTAATTACTTTTTTGAAAAAAATATTTTCTCTATTCGGTATGCCACGAGCCATCGTTAGCGATAGGGGTTCACATTTTTGTAATGCGCAGTTTTAAAATTTTTTTATTAAATATGGCGTTATGCATAAGCTTTCAACTGCCTACCACCCCCAAACTAACGGACAAGTCGAAGTAGTGAACAGAGAGCATAAAAGAATTTTAAAAATGACTGTTTCAACCTCTAGAAAAGACTGGTCAACCAAATTAGACGATGCACTATGGGCCTGCCATACAACGTACACAACCGCCATCAGATGTACTAAATATCGGTTGGTTTATGGAAAATCGTGCCATTTACATGTAGAATTAGAACACCGTGCTTTTTCGGCCTTAAGATTTTTAAATTTCGATCCCCACTCCATCGGCGATTTTTGAAAATTTCAACTTAATTAACCCGACGAGTGGCGCTCTTATGCATACAAAAATAATAAATTTTATAAAGAGAGGAATAAAAGTTTTCATGACAAACACTTAAGGCACCCAAAATGGTCGGGGCCCCACACCATATTACACAAACAGGCAGAGAAATTACTAAATAATAACAAATACCATCGAACCCTAACACAGTGCATTCTAGCGGAAGTTTCATGGTTGAAAACTTGAACTCAAGAAAAATAGAAATGTCCATTACTACCAATTAGGAATAAATACAACCAAACACACAAGGTACATGGCCTTATGGCCTTACATGTTTCTCTTAACAATAGTGTGGTTTACAAACATCGGCGCGCAAGCCGGCCACACATGAACAAGAGTAAACAAAACAAGCCTTCGAGGGCAGCAGCTCAACCTGGGCTCCAGCCCGCTATTTCCCGCTTGGGCCAGCACCACCTGCAAAGAATCATTCCACCAAGAGGAGGAAAACAGGGTAACAGTCAGCATTCAACTGACCAATTATAAGGACCCTAGAACTGGCACGGGGCAGCGGAATTCCTTCCATTCATAGCATTTAAGTCACACATCATATATATATATATAATAATCCACCAAGGACGTGCATAACCGCACAAGCCAATACATATCACAAACGCCGGCACGACGGCCCGACGTTCCGTGCACTTAGGGCACATTATTGGTGTACTGAAACTCAGGTCCCACCACCGTTCAGATGTCCCAGACATGACGGTTCATTATGAGCATTTAGTCTTAATGGCGCGCAGGCCTAAGACTCTCGCTATGTAATTCTAATTGGGCCTTAAGCACCCACGGTTAGAAAACCATAATGCAGGTACAGATCCACCTTTCCCGTTGCTCACATTCATCAGACTCAAGCCATGACTGACGCGAATACGGCTTCACCTTTCCCTTCATTCCACCGTTGCAGCCCAATGGCTCAACTTCACACAAAATGGCACTCACAGCCACAAGAGTTGAACACCAAGCACCAACTCTCAAAGCTTTTTCCTTCATTTCTTCCAGTACTTCCTGGTGCACCAAGATACAAGTATCCACTAAGGATTTCATATAAGAAATCAATTTATCCGAAGTCTTCTCTTATTTGCAAACAAAGCATCACCAATCCAGACCAACTTGTCTGATTTGGCTTCACACAGTATGCCTAACCGTACTACACACTTCCGGTTCTAATGCAATAAAATAAGGGATGAACCACCGATCCCAAGGGAATCACTTAGCCATACACCCTTAGGTGGAGGATTCCTATGCAAATGGAGGAAATAAGGACTTCACTTGTCCAAGAAGGAAATCGTTACACTTGGAAGACTTTTTGGCGCCATGGAGAAAACTACAGAGTTAGAAAGCACCGCAATGATCTAGCCTTCGCAGATCTTAACTCGGCTCGCGATTTGGACCACCGTAGTACCATCGGAGGTCAGATTTATCCTCTTCTTCCTTCCCTTGCTCTCCTCTCTCTCTTCTTCTTAGAAAGAGAATGGTGATGATAGAATGAGAATTGACTTATCCATTCCCGCACTTAACCCTTCAGGAATTACCCAGGGCCATTAGATCTTCATCAAAGGAAATGAATGGCTCAGATTAGATCTAAAAAGCATCTTACCTAGGCTGACACGGCCTGTGACACGCCCGTGTCACAGGTCATGTACCTTAAGCGGCAAACAACTAACTCAAACCAGAACATGACACGGGCTTATACACGCCGTATCAAGCACCTTACATGCCCGAGTCACTCAGTATATGCCTGTGTTGAGGGGTGTGTCCCTCAATCGACATAGGACTAACAAATCCTAAGAAGGACACGGGTGTTGATGCACGAAAATGCCAAGGGGAAAACGAGCACCACCAGCTAACTGTTCGAGCACTGGGGAAAGAAGAAAAAGCAAACTGCGAGCAGTAGTCTACTTTGCGGACTAGAAAAGGGACAGAAAAGCAGAAGAGCCGTGAACCACGGCAACACCAGACTTCGCCCGTTGCTGCCTGAATGCCACTCCTGCGACGGTCTTGATTTTGATTGCAAATAAGCAGTGCTTTGAGTGCACCACTTCCCCCTATTTATATGCTGGGGGCCTGCCTAAACGGGAATGGCTAAAATAACCGGCTGCCCGGGGTACAAAAGAACCGGGCAGCGGTGACGGGAATCAAAAAAGGGAAAACAAGCAGTCCGCGCGAGATCGGCGGACTGGGCTTGCGAGCTGGAAACCTCCCTTGGTCGCATCGAGCACAATCCTGCCAGAAGAATCGCGACCTGAGCGACCTGCACGACCTGATCTTGGAGCTCGCGGAAAACTGGCAAGATTTGAGAGCAAACCATGGGCGGCCTGAACGGATTGATAACTGGAGTCTGCCTAGGTGGCTGGGATTTCCACGTCAACTGGCGATCTGGGCGGACTGAGAGCTTGAGTACGGCAAGACAGGAGCAAGAAGCCTAACTGAACATGTTGCGGATTTTGGGGTTAACATAATCCCCGTACATTTTCGAGTTTTGGAAAATTCCGAAAATGTTTCCTTAACCGCCATATCCGCAACTATCATAAATGCTTATTGTGCTATAATTACCGTCGGAAGTCCTGTCCTCTGTCAGAATTGACTGCGCGACGGGTCGTTACTCACCTCTTGCGGCCTCAACTTTCCTGTCCGGCATGGCAAGATTAGGATCCTTCTTTGGCAACCTCGCCACCTCGACTGAGAAACCCAAGGCGAGTTCCCGACCTAAGAAGGCGAGTCACTGGAACAATATACCTGCCCTCCATCAAGGAGAGAGTTCAGGCCGGAAGAAGAAGACAGACCCAGCCCGCGACATCGAGCATGAGAAGACCGCGACTGCTCCTACTGCTCAGAATCTACCGACAGGGAGCTCGAATAAGAAACTGAATCCGTCATCTATCTCTGATCAGAACCCTGCGAGCTCTTCAAGTATGGAGGTGCACCGTTCTGCCTCCGGAACTATTATGTTGCTGATAGACCTGAACAAGGAAGTGTCATCGCCAAAGATCCAGCAGCCGGATATCGAGGAGAAACTTTCAGCTGATGAGCAGGTGGAGGAGAGGGTAGAAGATGTAACTGAGGAGCGAGCTAAAGAGTCCGCCGAAGCCGCGGCTAAAGATTCTGCCGAGAAGCAAGCTGAGGAAACGTTGCCCTCTCTTGCGCTGATTGTCGCACCAACCTCAGTTTGCGAATCACAGCAGATCGTTATAGACTTGGATAAGACGCCTGAAAAGAAAAAGAGGAAGAGAGACAAGAGTACTGTTGAGGAGCGAGTAGAGAAGAAGCTGCGGGTTAGGAAAGAAAAGAATATCTCTAAGCGGACTGGAGCTGCGAGCTTGCAGCATAAGCCGCGAGAGAATGAAGTTCCGGACAACGATCTCGTCATCCCGGACGCTCTACCCGCAGAAGGTGACCCCCCCTCAACGCTCAGCTTATCAACCACCGAGATACTTGACTCTATTGACAACGAGCAGCTCGCGAACATGAATCGTTCCCTGTTGGAAGTGTTGCAGCCTGGTGCTGAGAACATGGGAGAGAAGCCTGCTGACTCTTCCTCCTTCCTTCCAGCCGAAGAAAGAGAAAAAACGAAGGATCAGCTCACAGTAATGAAGGCAAAGATTGAGGCGGTCTCGGCGAAGCTTGCTGCGAATAAGCAGGCTGGGGATTTGCAGATCGCTGCCGAACTTATGCAGTCAGGTAAGTTGCGCCTGGTGCCTAGGTGTTTCCAGAGCTCGTGGCACTACAAATCACCTCCCCGGAAATCGCGTCCGATTATTATCATTACAGAGACCGGCGACATAGTTGCCTCAAGCAGATCGCTGGACGAGACAAGGGAAAAAGTTCATCGGGAATGGAGGCACTGCCTTGGCGCTTTTGATCCAGAGCGCGTGAGGCGGCCTACATTCGATAGTTGCCAGATTGCTGCCATTATTTCAAAAAGTGACTTAACTTTTTACCTTTTATGCTTATTGCGACCTGGAAACTAAATCGAGTTTTACTTCCTTTGTTGCAGTACAGAAGTCAACCCACGATTCTATCGAGGTCGGTGAGATCGTGTCCTCGCCTGCAGAGGTGCCCGCGCAGGCTTTGATGCGGTCTGGTGCTGAGTCCGCGCAAGGGGAGCAGTCTTGCTAAGAGACATATGCATTATTAGCGAGGAAGTATGAGGAGGAACTAAACGAAATTCGAGTTAAGCTAAAGAAAGGTAAGGAGCAAGAAAATATCCTGGAGAACCAGGTCGCGAGCCTTTCTTCCACCATCGAGGGTCTAAAGAAAGAGAAGCAGCGGCTAAGCGGAGACGCCTGCCATTATAGGAGCCGATATTTGGCTTTGGTGAGAGAAGGGAAGAAGCAAGTGGGCGATGTTGCTGGGGTGAGGCCGCAAACATCTTTCCAACCTTCTGCAGGAGAGGCATCAGCCCCGACGACAATCGGGCAACCCGCAGTGGCCGCAGATCCAACACCAGCAGGTGTCCCGGCAATCCCGTTTAACCTGATAGTCAGGGATACTGCTCACATGCATCGCACATTCAACAACATGCACCATCTGGTTCAGCAACTATACAGGGAAATCTTGCGAGGAAGCGACCAGGCGGCCCATGTTGGGGTGGATGAAGAGCGACCTGCTCAGGGAGACCGCAAAAGCCGCTGAGTAGAACATTTAATTTGAACTGTGCGTATTGTATAGGTGTCCATTGAAACTTCTCTGTTTCATTTGTGCTGTGATGTGACTTTCCCTTGGTGTATGATATTATTATTATTCCTTTAAACTTGAACAATCCTGTGGTTATGAATGCGAATTATGCGGGATGGTTTTATGTTTGCTCATTTCTTTTAATGAAAAATTTAGGTCTTTGCGGACTGCCTGTAAGTTCGCGATTACTTGTAGATAGCTTGCAGGAAAACTGGAAACGCGCGGGCTGAGCGGACTGCATTTTAATTCGCAAAGCCTTGAGAATTTGTCTGAAATTGCAGGGAAAACAGGGAAGAAGCGGGCTGCGCGGACTGAGCAATCGATCTGGGCGGATAGACTGCTGTCATGTCAAATGATTTTTCTATAAAAAGCGTCTTCATTTTCTCTTTGCATAGGAAACAGTCGATGTAACACCCTAAAAGACCCCAAAAAGACTCAACATGAAGTTTGAGGTGCAGGCTGTTTGACACGGCCTGGGACACGGGCGTGTCCCAGGGCGTGTCGGGGGCTACACGGCCTGGGACACGGGCGTGTCCTAGGGCGTGTTCAGGTTAGTCGACGATCGTCGAGCCTGGGACACAGCCTTCGACACGGGCGTGTCCCAGGGCGTGTCCGAATTAAATTTCGAGATTAGCCTATTCGAGTCAGAAAAGTACACGGCCTTGAACACGGCCGTGAACACGGGCGTGTCAGGTTGGACACGGGCATGTCAGATGCCGTGTTCCGACCCGTGTACTGGTTGCAGCTCGATGAAGCAGGTTTGACACGGGCGTGTCTCAGGATGACACGGGCGTGTCAGGTTCAACACGGGCGTGTCGATGCCCGTGTTGTTCAGTCAGTTCAAACTGCGTGTGCCGCTTAAGGGTACACGGCCTGTGACACGGGCGTGTCACAGGCCGTGTCAGCCAAAAATTGGGTTTTTTGGGCAAATCGTGGCCGTTCAGATTCTCTCTTTGGATCCAAGGGCTCAGGTGAATCCTGGCTGGATTAAATTCGTCAAGGGGTGATGAAGAAGTCATTCTTCATTTTGCTTAAGGAAGAGAGAAAGAGAGAGGAGGAAGAAGAAGGAGGAGAAGAGCAAGCCACCGGCGGAGCTCCCGTGGTCCGATTCGTGATCCGAAGCCGGCGTTGTGAAGGCAAGGCTGCTGCGGTTCTTTCTCACCGGCTAGTTTTCGATGGCTCCGAAGAGATCGACAAGGGTAACGATCTCCCTCCTTGGACATGTGAAGTCCTTCTTTTCTGCATTGCATAGGGAAAACCTTTCCCCGCGAGTGTGCGGTGGGTTGTGGTGTCCCTTGGGGTAGATATGTGAAGTCCCCCTTGTTAGAGGCCGGAATTGGAGTACGGCTCTAGGCATGCTGTGTGAAGCCCATCTGGACATGGTCTGGATTGGTGATGCTTGTTTGCATATCGGAGAAGGCTCCGTGATTATGGCTTGTGTTGCCTTGTGCCTACCTGTTGCTTGGTGCAGCAGGAAGTACTGGATGATGTCCAGGAAATGAAGAGGGTTGGATGCAACTCTTGTGGCCGTGCGTTGCCACTTTATGAGCGGTTGAGCCGTTGGGCTGCAACTCGGTGAAAAGGCAGATTGCCGAACAGGAAAGGTGAAACCGACCCGCGCCTATAAATAGTCATGGATACTTCCGTATTCGAGGTGGCACGGCGACTTGAGCAACGGGGGGTGGCTGATCCGTACCTGCGTTAGGTCCGTCCGACTTGGAAGCCTGGTTATAGGTTTTGTTGGAGCGCCTAATGAGAGTCTTAGGCCCGCGCGCCGGAAAGACTAGAATGCTCAAATACCGTGTAGACGGTGGTGTTGACCCTGGTATTCCGGTACACCAAGAAGTGCGAGAAGGAGGGGAGGATATTCTTTACATTCTTAAGGAGAGAGGTTCTTTGATACCGGAGGAGCAAAAACTTACCTTCGATGACCTCTTTCCCGATTTTAAAAAGATGGAGGCCGAACGAGATAACGCGGTCCGTGCGGCTAAGATAGCCGAATCTCCTCCCGCTCCTAAGGCTGAAGCCGATGCTCGTAATGATGAAGAGAGCGATGCTGAAGAAGTTACTGAGGAGGATTCCGGGGATTGCGGAGAATCCGATTCGTTAGAATCTTCCGGATCGAGTGAGTCTCTGATTGCTTCCAGTTCATCCGGTTTGGAACGGGATCGTCAAAAGAAAAAAAGCCAAGATATAAATAGAATATGCGTATTTTCTCTTTTCAGACCGCGCGGACTCTCTTTTTGTAAACCGCACGGTATAAATGTAATGGCCTTTTTATAAATGATAGTCCTGATTTCTCATGCTATGTGATGCCGTGTGGTTGAATGATTTTTACTTTCTGGGTTAATTAACGGATTGAAAAGTATTTCGCATCTTGATTCTACCTCAAACCTCGTGTGACGGGTTTGCGACTCGCACTTTTATATTCGTTCGATAATAATTAAATCTGCGGCTATCGACACCATTATCCGCACGATCATTATTTGTATAAGAAAAACAACATGAAACTCCCATATCAAATCTGCGGCTAGCAACATCATTATCCGCACGATCATTATCTGTATAAGAAAAAAACACAAGAACACCCATATCAAATCTGCGGCTTGCAACATAATTATCCGCACGATCATTATCTGAGAATTGCCTAGGTCATGCACTGGTCCGCTATCGTTGACCTCCTTATCGCTTGTCCGAGAGTGAACAGAAATTCTGGAAATCTTGCCCTGCGATCAACTTTGTCTTATATTATCGCGCGGTTATGCGAATAAACTTGAATTTAGAAAAGAAGGGAGATGTGCCCGATTACTACGGCCTAGATTGATCATCAAGGATGAGGCTGGCGGGTGCTGAGACTCGCACCATCTCATCCCAAGGAGGATCAATGAAACCGTGATAATATCCCTTATGATGCATGGTAGAGCTAAGCACCCACCTTGACCCTCCTGATACGCAGAGGTGGTGTGTTAGATGCCAGCTGGGATCCGATGTCTAGAAGCCCTCCGCACAAGAATCTCCAAGCTCCCACTACACGGTGCGAAAAATCCCCGCTACGTGTGGTCATGGTGGTGTTACGCTAATGACAATGATTCTCGCAGGGGATCAAGCTAAACTCGGCGGTGTTATCTCGAGTTTGTTATTTCTTAACTTGAGTCCGTAGAATGAATACCCTGCGATCTGTTTTTAAGAGTAAAATCATTTCAGATCATCCCCGCTCAAAGTATGGGTGATATCCTGCCCTTCATATGTTTGCAGTTTGTAAGCTCCTCTTTTCAAGACTTCCTTTATGATAAAAGGTCCGGTCCAGTTGGGAGTAAATTTTCCGACCGAGCCATTTCTTGCTGCTGCGTCCACCTTTTTTAGAACTAAGTCTCCCACCTGAAATTGCTTAATCCTTAATTTTTGGTCAAAATATCGCGCTGTTCGCCTTTTTACTTCTTCCTGTCTGATAGTAGCCTCATCTCGGAGTTCCTTGATGTGATCTAGGCAATATCTCATCTTTTCATCATTTATTTCCAGCCAATCTTCCCAGTTTTGCCTAGCCAGCAAGACCCTGGGTGTTGATACTTCAAACTCTATCGGGATGAGGGCCTCAGATCCATGTGAGAGCTTGAATGGAATCTCTCCTGTGGAGTTGGAAGGTGTAGTTCTTAGGGCCCATAATACTGAGGGGAGTTGATCAGCCCAACTATTCTTCAGACTTTGAACCCTTTTCTTAAGTAAGTTCAGAATTCGCTTATTGGCCGCTTCTACTTGGTCGTTGCTCCGAGGATGATGTACTGAAGAAAATCGGAGGTCGGTTCCTGCCTTCCTGCAAAAATCAGTCATTTTCGTGTTATTGAACTGAGGTCCATTATCGGTGATTATCGTCATAGGGACTCCGTGCCTACAAATTATATCACCCCAAATAAAGTTTTTAACTATTTGAGTTGTGGTCCTTGCTAGTGCTTTGGCCTCAATCCACTTAGTGAAGTAGTCAATCATAACCAAGATGAAGCGTCGTTGACTACTCGCCATTGGAAACGGCCCGATGAGATCCATTCCACAAATTGTGAACGGCCAAGGTGTCGTGATCGAGCAAAGTTGTCGAGCGGGCTGGAGTTTCAGTGGAGCAAATTTCTGGCATTGAACACATTTATTTGCATACATCTTTGCGTCCTTCCTTATCGTTGGCCAAAAATACCCCTGACATATGATTCGTTGTTCTAGGGTTCTGACTCCAGAATGGCTACCACACTCTCCTGAATGGGTATCTTGAAGAATGATGGGGACTTCCTCTTCCGTAACACATCTTGCCATAGGTGAGATGAAAGTTCTTCTGTAAAGTATCCCAGAAATTAGGTTGTAATATGCTGCTTTAATTCTGAATCTTCTTCGATCTCTAACGGTAGGGTGATACTCTCCTTTTGATAGGTATAGAATGAATGGGTCTACCCAAGAGTCATGCTGGTCGACTTGCATTGCCTCCCCTTCTTCAACTGATGGTCGAAAATGCTCGGACGCTATTTCCCCCGTAGTATCGCCGAATTTTGACAAGGTATCGGCTTCCTCATTCCCGATTCTAGGGATGTGTTCAATCGTAAAGCTCTTGAATCTCCCGATTTCCGCTTTTACCAGCACAAGATATTGTTTGAGAATTGGTTCTCGGGTTTCGAAGTTTCCGAGTACTTGTGACGCCATTACTAAGGAATCTGTCATAACGTGAGCGTGGTCGAGGCCAAGTTCTCTCGCAAATCTCAACCCTGCTAGAAGTGCTTCATATTCGGCTTGATTGTTGGTAATCGGGAAAAAGAATTTCACCGCATGCTTTATTTTTACTCCGTTCGGATTCATGAGGACTATCCCTGCTCCCGACGAATTCTTCCCCGAAGCTCCATCGACATAATGTCCAAGAAGATGGAAGACTTTCTTTCTGAGCAAAACTTTGCTACGTGGTTTCTACAGTGAATTCCGCCAAAACCTGAGCTTTTATCACTGTTCGCGGTACGTATGTGATTTCGAACTCACTTAGCTCGATTGCCCATTTAGCGAGTCTTCCCGAATATTCTGGCCTTTCTAATATCCCTTTCAGGGGCTGATCTATCACAACTTGGATTGAGTGTCCCTAGAAATATGGTCGGAGTCGACGCGCAGAGATGACCAAGGCCAACGCCAGCTTTTCGAGGATGGGGTATTTTAATTCAGTGCTTTTTAGGATATGGCTAACATAATATACTGGGAATTGCCTTTTCTTTTCTTCCCTGACAAGGACGGAACTAACCGCTTCGGGTCCCACTCCCAGATAAATGTATAATGGTTCTCCTGTGCGAGGACTTTACAACAATGGGGTCGTGGTTAATTGTTTTTTGAGTTGTTTGAAAGCCTTGTCACATTCATCAGTCCATTCAAACTTTGAGGCCCCCCGAAGAGTTTTAAAGAAGGGAGCGCTCTTATCTCCTACCCTAGAGATGAAGCGGCTAAGTCCTGCTAGCCTTCCTCCTAGTTGCTGGACCTCTTTTGGGGAGTGAGGTGGTTTCATACCCAGGATGGCTTTTACCTTATCAGGATTGGAAGGTAATCCTTTGGGAGTAAGGAGATGACCAAGGAACTTCCCTTGGCCAGCACCGAAAACACATTTCAACGGGTTTAACCTCATCCTAAACTTCCGTAGGGTAGTGAAGGTTTCTGTGAAGTCCTCCAAATGTGCAGAAAAGGATTTGCTTTTTATGAGGAGATCGTCCACATAGACTTCTAAATTTCTTCCCTTTTGATCTTTGAAAACCTAATCCATCATGCGCTGATAAGTAGCTCCTGCATTCTTAAGACCGAAAGGCATCACTAGAAAACAAAAACACCCTTCATTCGTGATAAAGGACGTTTGTGGTATGTCGGGTTTATGCATTTTAACCTGGTGATAGCCAGAGAACGCGTCTAAAAAGCTCATGACAGAATAACCAACCGCTGAATCTACTAAAGCATCTATTAGAGGCAGGGGGTAGAAATCTTTGGGGCATGCTTTATTAAGTTTTGTGAAATCTACACACATCCTCCATTTTCCTCCTGGTTTAGGTACCATTACAACATTTGATATCCAAGCAGGATATTGTATCTCTTGAACAAATTTGGCTTTCACCAGCTTGCTGACTTCCTCCCGGATTGGGCTGGCCAACTTTGTTGCGACGTCCCTCTTCTTCTGTTGTACAGGCTTATACTTCAGGTCGACATTGAGATGATGGCATGCTACATCCGGATCCACCCCGGGCATATCTTCAGGGGACCATGCGAAGATGTCGAGGTTCTTCAGGAGACAAGAGATTAGTTGGGTTTTCTCCTCTTCCGATAGTTCTGCATTAATGGAGAGCTTTTTCTCTTCTCCCTAAGCGATGGGCACCTTCTTGATAGGTTGAGCAACCTCCAAATGGAGTCCTTCCTTCGCGTTCTCTTTCGATTCTCCAAGCTCGATTGTTGTGACTGTCGGAGGGGTTACCTATTCAATCATGTTAACCGTTTTCACATAACATTCCCGGGCCCGATGGTTACTCCTAATCCGATACTGCTTCCCTTGAGCAGAACATTTGATAGCCAGATGATAAGTCGACACAATCACCCGATACTAATTTAATAGAGGCCTCCCGAAAATCGCGTGATAGCTACTTGCCGCGTCGACCACCACAAACCGGATCATCTTGGTGATTCCCCCAAGGTCACTAACAGCGAAACATTTCCTTCTGCTTCCTTCCTCTCTCCGGAGAAGCCGTAGAGTGGCCCCTCGGTAGAAGATAATGACTTCCCGGTCTTTAGGGACTCGAACGTCTTTTTGAACAAGAGATTCACCGAGCTTCCTGTATCTATCAGAATCTTGTCTACTGTGAAATTTTTGATGACGGCCTGGATAACAACCGCATCGTTGAATGGGTTGGCGACGGAGGAGAAATCGTCTGGACCAAAAGTAACGAGTTCCCTAGTCGGTGCTGAAGAAGACGTCATAGCCACCTCCTGCTTACATAACCTGGAAACGGAAGACTTTCGTCTTGATTCGAGGCCTCCCCCTCCGTGTATGTAAAAGAGCCGCCCAAGGGTTCCTTCGTCATGAACATTTACACAATCATTCGGATAATGTACATTACCTAGGCTGCCAATGTCAGCGATGCCTTCACATTCCTGGAATACCTCAGCCACTTCTTTGCCTTTTGAGGTGTTTGAAATGATGGGGGTCTCTTTACAGAAGAAGTCTGACATCTTTCATTCTGAAACCAGCTTCTTACCAAAAAGCGTAGGGCCCGACAGTGCTCTGTAGGATGTCCATCCTCCTTGTGAAATTCGCAGAAGTTCTTTGAGTTGGGGGGTCTTACTTCTCCCCGGGGTTTGGCCTTTCTGAAATCTTTTCTTTGCAGGACCTCGGCGATTTCCTCCCAGGTCATTTTCATAACGCGAGGCTCTTCATGTTGACTAATAGGAAGGACTTGTGGGACCGTCGGAATAGGAGAAGTGTTTAAGGGCAGCATTTGCTCTCGGAACTGCTGATGACTGAGGAACGGCCTCTTATGTCGAAAGTTTCTCCCCCTTTGAGGTGACGATTGATGAACATGGCGGGAAGGTTTTGGAACGTGGCGTGCCGTGGAAGAATTCCCCAAGCCTCCGCCACCTGCCATAGAAGTTAGAGTAGAAATATAGGTTGGGTTAGCACTTTCTCCTTCGATGAATTTGTTTGCGAGAGCGATTAGGGCTTGATAAGTTGTCGGAGCCTTTGTCATGGCTTTGTATTTTAATGGGCCTTCCTGGAGGCCATTGATCAGGGCGACCTTGTAATAGTCTGGATCTACATTCTCTATTTGAAGAATCTCCCTTTGAAAACGATCTACAAACCATGTCAGACTTTCACCCTCCCTTTGTATAATTTTGAAAAGATCCGCAGGACCACTTTTCCTTTTTTTGGAGGTTGAGAACCTTAACAAAAGCTCTTTGTAGAGCCCAGCGAAAGAATTAACCGAGCGAGGACGAAGCTAGTGAAACCACTCTCGAGCCGGCCCGTCAAAAGTCGTCACCAGCAACTTACACTTTAGTGCGTCCGTTAGGCATCTAAGAGCCACAGCATCTTCGAATGCTTGCAGGTGTGTAACCGGGTCGGACACGCCGGTATAAGAAGGTAAACGAGGTTCTCTGAAATTGTTCGGTAAGGGCTCCCGCCTTATTCGCGCGACAAATGGAGACGGGTCCTCCATCTCGACTGGGGTTGAAGGTGAGGCGCGGTTAAAATCTGGGAAATTAACGGGTAAACCGGGGGGCGTGACATGCACGGAGTTGACCTTGGGCTCTGGATTCTGGCTGGAATGATGATTGCTTATGTACATTGGTGGACATGCCCTCGGCCACGCCTGTGTAGTAGGGGCGTGTAAGGCACGTCAAATCTCAATCATTGGTCGGAAATCCGTCAAACATCGAAAAGGTGGAACACGGCCCAGGACCACGCCCGTGTAGGGGGGCGTGTTAGTACTATCTACGTGCAGCAATGAGAAACGCTTTAAATACAGTAGCAGACTTCGGGATGAGGGTGACACGCCCAGGGACGGCATGTTAGGGGGCGTGTCAGGTGGTTTTTCTTTGGAAATGCCTTCTAGAAGCAAAAATCCTCTAGACTAGGTGACACGCCCTGTGACACGCCCAGGGAGGGCGTGTCAGGGGGCATGTCAGGGCAATTTTTGGCTAAAAATTCCAGAAACCTACAAAAAGACATGAAAACATTAGTGGTAAAATTATATACATAAGGAAGTCAACATATAAGCTTACAAGACAAGATTTGCACATTAAAAGCCAGAAAATACCCTAAAAGTTTAGACTACAAAACGTACTATCACTCCCACGCATAATGCTCTTTTTCAAACATACCCGATGAGTTGACACATTGGATTAAAATTACACACCCCTATCATGGGCGTGATAGGGGTGTGTGTCCAGTAAATCAAGGGGCTTGGATAAGCATTCAAGACAGGTGTTTGCGTCGGCGTGACATTTTAGCGAACATGCCCTGATCACGGTTGAGACCATGGGGCGTGCCATCTTCTCTAACCATCAGATTAACTTTAGATTGCGCTATTTCCTGCCATTTTCCCAAACTCGATAAAGACATGCCCTGGGAAAAGGCGTGTCCGGGGGTGTGGCCAACATTTTAATGCATTTTGGAAGTTAATCTTCCAACGTTTCCCAGGCTTTCATGACGGCAGTTTCATACCAGACATGTCCCAGTCAAAGGCATGACCTAGGGGCATAAGTCTACATCAAACATTTTTATAAATTTTAGAGAACTCCATGAGTTGAGGTGGGAGATTTTGGAGCTCATTTCTTATAATTCTAGTTCGTTTTAGCTGTATTTTAATTCTGAGTAGCTTGTTTAGTTCTGTTTTCTCTTTCCTAGTGTACTCTTTTCCGTGTAATTTCATTTCACATATTACAACTTTAGTAATCATGCATCTCTCTATTTTTGTGTGTAATCCACCCATTGTGATGCGTAGCAAAATTTTCATTAGCACTTAATCACGATGAACTTTAGAATAAAATGAACTTTATTTTGTCGCTAAATAATTGGGCAAGCTTTAGTTCATTACATTTTTATTTATCTTTGAATAATTTTTCTTCGAATTCATATGTCGCTAGTATGTTTTTCGATCTAAGATCCACATGATAGTTATCGAGAAATCTATAAAAGCGAGAAGATCAGTCAAAGTTAAAAGGAGTTGCATGCACTTCTCTAGAGAGGATGACATAAATCTTCCGGATTAGGGTCAAACCCAATAATGGGGTTCAATGCTTAAATCAAGCTTAGGGGTTTTGACTTGATAATGGGTCTTAATCGATCAACCTAAGGTTAGTTGTTAGCATATTCTCGAGAGAGGCGCTTATATAATTTGGGAACCTTCATAATCGAAGTTACTTAATATAGAAGTTTGCAGGTTTTCTTTTATAAAAAAGTTTCTTTTGTGCTAATCGATTCTAGAACAAGTGCTAGTTTTTAATCCATCACATTTCTTTTAAAAGATTTAATTACACTCCTTAGTTTTGCAAAATCAACCAACCTTTTCTTTAGATAAAATAATAGCTCTTCCATGTGAGTACAAGTACTCGACATGCCCCGAGTCTAAATACGACACCTACTCCTATACTCTAGAACAATAGGCGCACTTGCATTTTTAGTTCTTACTCTAGCAAGAGTTCAAACAAATAGCATCAACCGTGCACTTCAATGCTGTGAAGACACAAATTTGGCACTAAATTGGGAGAAGTGCCACTTTATGGTCCAAGAGAGTTTATGCTCAGACATAAATTTTTGAGTAAGTGGATCGAGGTTGATAGGTCCAAAATCAAAGTCCTAGAGAAGCTTCCCCTACCTACTAACATTAAATCAATTAGAAGTTTTCTAGACACGCAAGATTCTATAAGCGATTCTTTTGAGATTTTTTTAAAATTTAAAAATCGTTAACTCACCTTAGAAAAAGAATCAATGTTTATTTTTGATGTGAATGTCAGAAAGCATTTAATAAAATTTAATTGCACAAATTGCTAGATCACGTTAACTGTTTTTACATAACATTCTCGGGCCGCTCGGTGATTACTCCTGATCCGATAATGTTTTCCTTGAGCAGAAATTTGATAGCCAAATGGTAAGTTGACACAATTGCCCGATACTCGTTTAGCAGAGGCCTTCCAAAAATCGCATGATAGCTGCTTGTCGCGTCAATTACCACGAACCGGATCATCTTGGTGATTCCCCCAGAGTTACTAGTAGCGAAATGTTTCCTTCTGCTTCCTTCCACTCTCCTGAGAAGCCGTAGAGTGGACACTCTGTGGAATACAATGGTTTCCCAGTTTTTAGAGCCTCAAACGTCTTCTTGAACAAGAGATTCACCGAGCTTCCCGTATCTATCAGAATCTTGTCTACTGTGAAGTTTTTGATGACGGCTTGGGTAACAACCACATCGTTGAAAGGGTTGGCGATGGATGAGAGGTCATCTGGACCAAAAGTAACGAGTTATCTGGTCGGAGCCGAGGAAGAAGTCATAGCCACCTCCTGCTACACAACTTTGAGATGGAGGATTTTCGGCTTGATTCGAGGACTCCCCCTTCGTGGATGCAGAAAAGTCACCCGAGGGTTCCTTCATCATGAACATCCACACAATCATTCGGGTAACTCATATTACCTAGGCTGCCAATGTCAGCGACTTCCTCACATTCCTGGAGCACCTCAGCCCTCTTTGCCCTTTGAGGTGTTTGAATTGACGGGAGCCTCTTTACAGATCTGACATTTTTCCCTCTGAAACCAGCCTTCTTACCAAAAAGCGAAGGGATAGATAGTGCTCTATAGGAGTCCCCTCTTCTTTGTGAAATTCGCAGAAATTCTTAGAGCTGGGGGGTCTCACCTATCCCTGGGGTATGGCATTTTTGAAATCTTTTCTTTGCAGGACTTCAGCGTCTTCCTCCCAAGTCATGTTCGCAATGTTAGGCCCTCCGTGCTAACTAATAGGGTGGACTTGTGGGACTACCGGAATAGAAGCAGTGTCCAATGGCAACATTCGCTCTCGGAACTGCTGATGGTTGAGGAATGGCCTCTTATGACGAAAGTTTCTACCCCTTTCGTCTCCTTTTCATTAAACCGCTAGTAACCGACAATTCGCAGTTCTTCTTTTACCGTTTTCTCTCTCTTGCTAGTTCTCCAGCGACCAAGAGACATTCTCGACATGAACATTGAACACACGACCTTCAGATTCGAGTTGTCCGTGAATCCTAGCGGTTTCGATATGTCGGACAGGCGATCCCCTCACTACTCTCACTATCGTCACTCTAATCGTGAGGGGTCCTCCGAAGCATCCCTTTGGAGGGCGCTCGAAGAATCTCGCCAGGAGATGGAGCGAGATAGGTGGGAAACCGGCGAACGCCTTGATGCAATCAGCCAAGCTCTAGCAGTTCTTAACCAACGGTACGCGATGCCTCCAACCGCAGCACCCGTGGAACCCGTAATCTTTCTGACCCCCGCGACCAATCAGCCCGCTTTCCAGCCATGTCACACCACCGCGCAACCGCAGCCCCGGGAAGATGAGCTAAATCTTTTCGTGGGTTACTTCCAAGATACCGCTCGGGCAGGTCCGGCTGAGTGGTTAGATTTTGAAGAAGACCGCCAGCACGGCATACCCTCTGATTTCCCAAATCCTAACCGCGCCTCACCTTCAACCCCGGCCGAGATGGAGGATCCGTCTCCGTTTGTCGCGCAGATAAGGCTAGAGCCCGCACTGAATAATTTCAGGGAACCTCTCTTAACTTTTTATACCGGCGCATCCGATCCGGTCACGCACCTACAATCATTCGAAGATGTCGTGGCCCTTAGATGCCTGACAGATGCGCTAAAGTGTAAGTTGCTGGTGACGACTTTCGATGGGCAGGCTCGAGAGTGGTTTCACGAGCTTCATCCTCGCTCCATTAACTCTTTCGCCGGGCTCTGCCAAGAGCTTTTGTTGAGGTTTTCAACCCCCAAAAAAAGGAAAAGTGGTCCCGCAGCTATTTTCAAAATTATTCAGAAGGAGGGCCAGAGCGTTGCGTGATTTGTAGATCGTTTTCAAAGGAAAATTCTGGAAGTAGAGAATGTAGACCAAGATTATTACAAGGTAGCCCTGATCAACGGCCTCCAGGAAGGCCCAAACCCGACATACCACACACGTCTTTGATCACAAATGAAGGGTGTTTTTGTTATCTGGTAATGCCATTTGGGCTTAAAAATGCAGGAGCTACCTATCAGCGCATGATGGACTCTGTTTTCAAAAATCAAAAGGGAAGGAACCTAGAAGTTTATGTTGACCATCTCCTTATAAAAAGTAAATCCTTTTCGGAGCATTTAGAAGATCTCGCAGAAACCTTCGCAACCCTACGGGAGTTTAGGATGAGGCTAAACTCGTTGAAGTGTGTTTTTAGTTCCAGCCAAGGGAAGTTGGGTCATCTCCTTACGCCTGAAGGGTTGGCTCCAAATCCTGATAAGGTAAAAGTTATCCTGGGTATGGCACCTCCTCGCTCCCCAAAGGAGGTCCAGCAGCTAGGAGGAAGGCTAGCAGGTCTTAGTCGCTTCATCTCAAGGGTAGGAGATAAGAGCGCTCCCTTCTTTAAGACTCTTTGGGGGCCTCAAAGTTTGAATGGATTAATGAATGAGATGAGGCTTTCAAACAACTCAAAAGACAGTTAACAACGACTCCATTGTTACAAATTCCTCGCACAGGAGAACCTTTATACGTCTATCTGGGAGTGGGTCTCGAGGCGGTTAGCTCCATTCTTATATGGGAGGAAAGGAAAAAGCAATTCCCTGTATATTAGGTTAGCCATATCCTAAAGAGTGCTTAATTAAGATACCCTATCCTTGAAAAGCTAGCTTTGGACTTAGTCATTTCTGCACGTTGACTCCGTCCATATTTCCAGGAACATTCAATCCAAGTTGTGGTGGATCAGCCTCTAAAAGGAATTTTGGAAAGGCCAGAACATTCGGGAAGACTTGCTAAATGGGCGATCGAGCTAAGTGAGTTCTAAATCGCATACGTACCCCGAACAACAATAAAAGCTCAGGTTTTGGCAGATTTCATGGTAGAAACCACGAAACAAAGTTTGCTCAGGAAGAAAATTCTCCGTCTGCTTGGATCATTTATGTCGATGGAGCCTCTGGATAGAATTCGTCAAGAGAAGGGATAGTCCTCATCAATCCAAACGGAGTCAAAATAAAGCATGCGGTGAAATTCTTTTTCCCGGTTACTAACAATCAGGCCGAATATGAAGCACTTCTTGCAGGGTTAAGGTACACAAAAGAGCTCGGCATCGATCACGCCCACGTCAAAATAGATTCCTTAGTAATGGCGTCGCAAGTGCTCGGGAAATTCGAAACCCGAGAACCAATTCTCAAACAATATCTAGTGCTGGTGAAAGTAGAAATTGGGAGATTTAAAAGTTTTGTTATTGAACACATCCCAAGGATTGGAAATGAGGAAGTCGATGCCTTATTGAAATTCGGTGTTACTACGGGGGAAGTAGCATCTGAGCTTTTTATACCATCGGTCGAAGAAGGGGAGGCAATGCAAGTCGACCAGCGTTACTCCTGGATAGATCCATTAATTCTATACTTATCGAAAGGAGAATATCACCATGTTATTAAAGATCGAAGAAGATTCAAAGTTAAGACAGCATATTACAACCTGATCTCCAGGATACTTTACAGAAGAACTCTCATCTCACCCATGGCAAGATGTGAAAAACAGTTGGGCTGATCAACTCCCCTCAGTATTATGGGCCCTAAGGACTACACCTTCCAGCTCCACAGGAGAGACTCCCTTCAAGCTCTCACATGGATCAGAGGCCCTCATCCCAATAGAATTCGAAGTACCATCGCCCAGGGTCTTACTGGCTAGGCAAAACTGGGAAGACTGGCTTGAAATTAATGATGAAAAAATGAGATACCGCCTGGATCAAATCGAGGAACTTCGAGATGAGGCCACCATCAGGCAAGAGGAAGTGAAAAGGAGGATGGCGCGATATTTCAATCAGAAAGTAAGGGTCAAGCAATTTCAGGTAGGAGACCTAGTTTTGAAGAAAGTAGATGCTGCAACAAGAAATAGCCCGGTCAGAAAATTGAATCCCAATTAAATCGGGCCTTTTATCATAAAGGAAGTTCTAAAAAGGGGAGGACATCACTTATACCTGGAGCGGGGATTATTTGTAGCGGTTTTATTCTTAGGGCAAATCGCGGGGTATTTATTCTCAAGACTCGAAGCAAGGAAATGTTAAGCCCGGGGTAACACCGCCGAGTCCAGCTCGATTTCCCACGAGAGTCATTGTCATTAGCGTAACACCACCAAGACCAGATGTAGCGAGGAGTTTTCGCTCAAAGTAGTGGGAGCTTGCAGATTCTCGTGCGGAGGGCTTCTGGGCGTCGGATCTTCCTTGAGAAGAGATGGTGCGGTCTCAGCACCCACCAACCTCATCCTTGTTGATCAATCTAGTTCGTGGTAATCAGGCACACCACCTTTCTTAATTCTGAACTCAATTTTTATCGCATAACCGCGCGGCAAGGTGAAACTGGGTTGATCGCAGGACGAGTTTTTCGGATCTTCTATTCTCCGTCAGATCAGCGGTCAAGTCGGTCTCTCAAAGAAAAATTGTCAAGACAAGCGGGTGAGGAGACAAGAACCTGCGAACCAGTCACCACTATTAGCACGACAAGTAAATAATTATCTTGTGATCGCGCGGGTAAGAAGTTGCAAGTCGTCAGTTTGTAATATGGAATTCTGTATTATTTTTTCTCATCTGAATATAATCGCGCGGGTAAGAAGTTACAAGTCGTCAGTTTGTTATATGGAATTCTGTATTATTTTTTCTCATCTGAATACAATCGCGCGGATACAAAGTTGCAAGTCGCAAGACTTTTATATGAAATTCTGTACTGATTTTCTTGTCTAAATTATAATCGAACAGATAAGAGAGGTTACGAGCTGCAGACCCATTACGTGGAATTCGGTGCAGGATCAAGTAGCGAAATCTTCATATCAATACGTTAATTAATTGAGTAAATAAAAACCACTCAACCGCACGACATCACACAGCAGGAAAAATTAAGAATGTCATTCATAAGAAAAGGCATTACAGATATACCGCGCGGTTTACAAAAAATAGAATCCACGCAGTCTTAAAAGTGAAAATAGATACATCTTGTCTATATCTTGGCTTTCTTCTTCTGGCGATCTCGTCCCGAGCTGGATGAACTTGAAGCACTAGAAGACTCGCTCGACCCGGAAGATTCTGAAGAACCGGACTCTCCGCTATCCCCAGAATCTTTCTCGGTAACTTCTTTGGCATCGTTCTCTCAACCATCGCGGGTATTGGCCTCAGCCTCAGAAGCAGGAGTTGATTCAATTATTTTAGCCGGACCGGCTGCATTATCCCGCTCGGCTTCAAGTGTTCTGAAGTCGGGGAAGAGGTCGTCGAATGTAAGTTTTTGTTCCTCCGGTACCAAAGAACCTCTCTCCTTGAGGATGTAAAGAATGTCTTCCCCTCCTTCCCGCAAATGGGAGATGATTTCGTGCAAGAAAGCCGGGTTCTCCCGGTTATTCATTCGCTGTAAGATTAAAAGCAATATAAGATTTGGTTAGAAATTAAGACTGGCCGGATAAAAAACAACGAATTAGGTTCTTGTTACCTCGACGACCTCCCTCAGTTTTTTGTTATCAGCCCTCAGAGCTTCATTTTCTTCTTCTAACTCCTCCACCCTTGCCTCCAGCTGCTCGGCTACGCCAGTAACCTTGGCCAGGGCTTCACCCATGAAGTGGTCAAGGGTGAAGCTTCTCACCTGAGCTTGAGCAGCTAAGGTGGGTAGCCGCGGTTGGCACTGACTTCATCTTGGCCATGTTTTTATTCCCATACAGTGCAATGCCAGCCACCTGGGCATGGAGAGTAAGCTTGGAGCTTGACCAGGGAGGAAGAGAAGTGGAGACTGAGATATGTTCCCCATTCCGATGAAATCGCACGGCCTCCTTACCGCGGAGATCCTTCAGGGGCCTCTCGATCCAATCCGGCATGAAAGGAATGACCGAACTTTCACACGCTACAGGATCATCGACCTCGATACGGTCAGCTTCCCTCTGTTTATGCATCTCACTTTGAGTCAGCACTGGACCTTCTGGAGAGATCGGTTTGCCTGCCGGAACCTCTAGCTGAACTGTAAAGGGAAGAGGTTAACAGACGCCACGAATACAAACTTCTTAAAGCAACAAAACGCTCACATTGGGTCATATCGCATTCGGCCGCGACTACCCGCAGCGGCAAATAATAAATAATATCCAGCCGCTCCTTTTTGTTGAAGTTTACGATTTCTAATTCTTTCCCTTCAAGCTCTATCCTTCTAAAGTTATTAGCCGCGCGGGCTTGCGGATTCAAGGGGAGGACTCTGAGGTTACCCGTGAAGACCAGATATCTAGTTGACCAGTCCGTAACTTTGTTAGGGAGATTTACTACCTTCAGCCCCTTGCAGCCGAAGTAAATAATGTCGTGGAAAAGTTTGTTTCCTTTTTACCCGCCCTGATCGATCGAGCCACGAAACAGTTTCTAAAGAGGTTCATAGTGAATTTTACCCACTCCGAACGCAGATAGATCAAAAAGCTCATTATAGTGCCAATTGTATTCGGGGGAAGTTGACTAAGGACGACTCCATAAAAGTCCATAATTTCTATCAGCTCGATGAAGGAAACCGCGCGACTATCGAGTAATCGTGCATATACCTATTCACAAATTGCAAAAGTGGTCAATGGGTATGACAGCCATGTTATTTCCAACCGAATTTAACCGCTCAGCCGCTGAAGGAAACCGCGCGACTATCGAGTAATCGTGCATATACCTATGCACAAATTGCAAAAGCTCGCTTTCGGTCGAGGAAGAGCTCCTGAATTCTGACCGGAGAAATACAGCTGAAGCACTAGATGGCTCGGACACCATTTTTCTTATCCGGTGGAAGTAATGAACTCTGATTTTATTATAAGGGAAGAATCTTCTATACTATTTATAGAGAAAATTGTAATCAAAAAAGCGTGAATGATCAGACATATGATAAAAAAACCGCGCGCGTATATCAAAACGTGAAGTCGAGTGGTTAAAAGATATAATGGCAAGGGAAATTTAAAATTCAAACAATAGTTTACGAATAATTTTAACCGCACAGTGCCACCAAGTTCAAATAAACATACAAAACTATTTTCCCATTGCATTCATTTCCCTCTTTCTCTCGTCACTTATTAGCTCTCCGCGATCTGGCAGGTCCCCACCAATGTGAGCCACCAGTCACCTGCCTGCAGAATCGTGGAGATCGCAGCGGATATATGGTGAAGCACAGTATGATGGTGTCGATGAATCCTTGCAGCGTCGCGACCCACACGGCCATGATATACCCCCGTTTCAGTGGAGGCTGATTGTCCGGCAAGTCGCGTGGTTCAAGCTGCTTGATTCATCGACAAGGTCTCATCCCGAACCATACCATCACCCCTCTGGTTCCCTGGCCGGTGTCGCAGTTCATTCTCTGCCTGATGACACTGGTTTCGATAATGGGCGACGTCGTCTAGTAGTCGTTTTTGTCGTTGATCTCGATCTTTCAACTCCTTCTCGTGCGCTACGGCTTGCGCGATCAGCTACGCCTTCCCATATTTTGTCTCTTCTCGGGCAGCTCTGGCCTCCTCCAAGGCCACGACGGCTTCATTACGTGTCGAGTTCACTTCTCCAGTCAAATTCTCCACCATCAGTTTTTGAGCACCTTTCTCCTCCTCTACAAATTGAAGCATTTCCTCTAAACGCGCGAGCTTACGACTAAGTTCATTTGAAGGCAGTTCCTCGTCAGGTGGATGTGGACTGTTCACAAGGATAATCTCCGAGCCTGCACCATTTGTCACTGAAACTGCAACACAAATAAGCGGTTAAAAGAAAGATCATTGACGGATGAGACAGACACTAAAGGGACAATACTTTGAGGCAATGGCTCAAGTTCAAGTCTTTATCTCGGTGCCGTTAATTCGCAGTCAGAGAATGTTGGTCTCCGCGCGTTCTTCGGATCGATCCTCCTTATCTGGGCTTTCCAAAGTGGCGCAAACTTGGTTCTTCCCGCCTCATATATCTCCTTGGTCATCAGTATTTCCCTACCTTCGGAGATCAGGCGGACTGCGCCTTTTCTCCGTAGTATCTTCATTGCGAGATTTTCCTTACTCGAAGCAGACAACAACTTACCTGGCCGAGGGATCTCAGTTTCTTCAACCCGCTCACGCATGTCCAAGTAGGTCTTGTCGTCAGGGGAAAGGCCAGCGGCTAGAAGTGCTTCTTGGACGGTAGGCTCTTTCTGGAGTTCGGCGAGGGGTTCGGTTGCGGGATTCACACCACTCGTTACGGCCATACTATTAAGAATTTCCTCCATCCCCTGCAAATAACCGGCGTTAACAGGGAGGTCAAGTTCTAGAGAGTCTTTGTCCGCAATAAGAAATTTATCTAGCATGGCCAATGCGATTACCTCCGACGGCTGTTCGATCTCCTTCTGCGATAGCGGGGCCGTGGCGACTTTTAGAGTGGAGGACTTCTTATTCTCTTTCCCCTTTTTACGGAGCTTCCTCTCTACCCGCTCCTCGGTGGTCGGCCCGGATCGGCGTTTTCGTTTCTCCGTGGAGGGCTCGCTGATCCCTAGCTCAAGCTTCAGCTTATCCGCCGCAGTCAAAGCGGCCTTCATGGCCTTCTCCCGGATGTCATTAAGAGTGTCGGCTGGAGAAATTAGTCCACTTACATGGCTGTGTGGTGTGTCATCGGTGATGTCGACGTCAGGGGTAATGGCGGTCTTAGGGGTGACAGGCAGGTCGATTTTTGCCCCACCGTTCCCACTCTACACGCTCGATTTGGTCTTCAATAAAAAGACCGGCGATTCTCAGATGGAAAAACGTCTTCTTGATCGCCACGGTCTCGCGGTTACGCGGTCAAGAATCGGGCCCTCGACTCATCTTAAGGGAGAAACTGAATAGCGGTCTCCCCGGTAAACACCTACACAGGATTCAACGATAAATCCAGCGATTATGATCCCCAAAAAGATGACGGATCTCACTAAGGATGAGATTGCTTTAGTCTCCCGAGAAAAGAAGGCAAAAAATATCATAACAAGTTCAGTTGATGATTCAATGCTGCATAACTTATTCCACTGCAAATCTACCAAAGAGAAGTGGGACTGTCATGTTGTCATGATGGAAGGTACTGAAGATGTGAAAGACGATCACAAATCGTTGTCAAACAAGGAGTACGAAGCCTTCAAGCAAGGTGCCAATGAATCCATAGCTTATAGCTTCGAGAAGTTCTTCAAGATAGTCAATGGCCTTAGAAAATATGGTCGTGCATTCACTAATGGTGATTTTAACGACAAGTTTCTAAGATCCCTGACTAAGGACTAGGACACAAAAGTTGTTTCCATTAGAGAATTCAGGAAGCTGTCAGAGATAGACCCGCAGAACCTGTTAAGAAAGCTGCTCTCCTATGAGCTTCAAATGAATACTGTTGGGGCGGGAAATGCGCCTTCTAGTTAACGGATTGTTCGGTCTCACAAGCTAGATGAATAAGGGGGTTGCGGGGAATAGAGGAGAAGGTTTGGCGAAGCAAGGGAGGAGTTTGATCGTGAACTGTCGATCAGACAATTACTTTGGCGGTTACCTCTGATGGTTAGACCGAGAGAAGAAAAGAGAAGAGGGGGCCGCTAGTAGCGGTAACAACAGACTTCGCCCACCGCGGCTTGAATGCCACTCTTGCGGCGGGCTTTCCTTTGATTATAATCGAAATTACAGCTCGGGGTTACACTTTAACATTGAAAGCAGAAGAAAAGGTACAAGAGGGAAGCTGGCGGCTAGGGAGAGAAGAATGCCAGGAGGCCGCGCGGTTTGACCAATGAAGGTCGGCAGGCCGCACGGTCAACGATCGGGCAGCTCGCTAGAATAAGCCGAGCGGACTGCTCGATCAAGCAGAAGGCAGGCAGGTCGCGCGGACTGAGGATCCGAGTCCGCAGGAGCTAATGACGGGTCCTTCACCCCTCTCCCTTTTGTCCTCCTGAATGAGAGGTCTGGGGCCTATTTATAGGCTCGGGTAGGTGACGGTCTTGGTAACGTCCCCACTGGTGAGGCGGTAAGCTATGCGAGTAAAAACATTGAGTCCGCAGAGTCCGCACCGGGCCGCGCGGTCTGGGACTGCCTGGAGTCGGAGATGGTTGTCGCTGGTCGTTCGAGTACGAATGATGAGTCCGCTGAGTCCGCGCCGGGCCGTGCGGTCTGGGACTGCCTGGCTGTTGGGGGAGTGCTAAGCGAGTCTGCCTAGCCCGCTGCGATTGAGGATGAACAGGTCGCCTCCTGCTGAAGGTTAGTCGCACTTGGTGACGGGCTGATGACCTGGCGGACTTAACACCGAATCCGCCACCTTTTGAGCTTGTTGCTACCAAGCGGTCTAGGCGGATAGGAATGTGAGTCTGCGTTGGGCAATTTGCACCTGAAGAAGGATAAAACACCACACGGTTAACCGGTTTAACCGCGCTGCCTAAAGGAGCGGACTGAGGAAGCAGTCGGCAGACCCTGCAGAGCAAGCGGCTGCTGCGCGACCTGGGAGGTCTTGCTAGAGAGACCCTCCTAGCCGCGCGGACTGAGCGGCCTGAGTGATCAGTCCGCGCGGCCTTTAGAAGAAAAGGCCGGCAGGCCGCGACCTACTGGAGCAGGCCGCAACTTACAAGCTGTCTACCTTGGGAGGGATCACCGATTTCTGGGGGAACAAATACCAGGAAGGAGGAGCAAATCAACAGAGCATCTAGCAGAGAAAAGTCTGTGGCTCTGAAGGCCGAAGGTTCGTGGAAATCTAAAGCTGTGCCACTGATAATACGTTTTGTAGTCTAAACTATTATTGTATTTTCTGATTTTTAATACACGAATCATGTCTTGTAAGATTTTATGTTGACCTCCTTTTGTATATATATTATTGCAACTAATGTTTTCTTCTCTTTTTGCAGTCTTTCACAGCTTTCGGCCAAATAGACCTGAAACGCCCCCCTGACACGCCCTCCTTGGGCATGTCACAGGGAGTGTAACCCGAACCCAAGGAAGTTTGCTGGCAAAACTCAAATCCCGACAAAACACCTGACACGCCCCCCTAGCATGCCCTCCCTAGGCATGTCTCTAGGCTTGTCACCCTTATCACGAAGCTGCTATCGCAATTAAAGATTTTTTGTTGCTGCACGTCAACACGTACATGACATGCCCCCCTACACGGGCGTGTTCCTCAGGCGTGTAGTACCTTTTTCGATGACTGAAAGATTTTCAATCAATGATTTTGACGTGACGTGCCTTACATGCCCCCCTACACGGGCATGTCCCAGGGCGTGTCTGCCAACATATAGAAGCAATCATCATTTCATCAAGAATCCAGAGCCCGAGGTCAACCCAGTACCTGACACGCCCCGCTAACACACACTCCCTATGCGTGACAGGGGGCGTGACCGACCCAGATAAAAATTCTACAAATTCAGTGGCTCCCCATTGTGTCCAGGAAGTAGTAGTTTGAGAGGGGAGGCGCTGCCCATTTATTTCTTGAAGTTTTTTAGTGTTCTTCCTCTCTCTCTTTCTCATTTTAAGTTTTTCTTAGTTCTAGTTTAGTGTACCCATTTTGTAATAGCTTTTGTAATTGTTTTTGTAGCTTAATGTTAATGCTAGCCTAGGTTTTTAATTTCCTTGCACTTGTAATCTTTTATTTCAAGTTGTAGATCTCTTTTAACATTAATATAAAGTGACCTTTTTCTTTGTTTTCTTAATGTTCTTCTACCCATCTCTCTTACTCCACCTCTCCATGATTAAATAATCCTTCCTGTACTCGATCTTGATGATTTGAGGTTCGAGTTGATTAAGTTATGAAACTTTAAGTTTACTTTTTTTTGGGTTTAGGCCTTCAATTTACTCTTGATTATTCATGTTTGAAGTTATATCATCGATATATAATTTCCATCTTTGTTTTCACTCTTAGCTAGCCGAGAGGCTCATAGTTTGAAGTGAACACTCAAGAGTAAAGAGAGTTGCATGCACCCCTCGAGAGAGGCAGACATTAAATCTCCCAGATTGGAGTGAATCCAATGACGGGGTTCACAGCGTAAAGCGAGCTTTAGGCATCTGATTTGGACAAGAGTTTGGTCGGAGCTTCCTAAACTCAGGTGGGCACATCTTCGAGAAAGCGTGTTCATGCTTTAGGAACCTCCATGGTCAAGGTCCTTTGCATTATCAAGTTAGAATTTATTATCGTATTTTTGATCAACTTAGGCCGAGGTGATTCTCGATCGAGTGCTTTTCTTTATCATTGTTTACCCCTCGTTTTAATCGCTAGTTGTGGTCTCTCTGATTAAGTGCAAGTGCTTTTCTTTATGCAAGTAGTCTCTTTTTTTAATTTAGTTAACAACCCTAAAAGTTTCTTCGATAAGATAATAGTCTTCATGTGAGTAAGATTACTCAATGGTACCCGGATTTTAATACGACACTAGTATCCCCTAGCTACAATTCAATAGGTATACTTGCCTAGTTGGATTGCTAGTTCGGTTTTATTCTCTTCATGATTAGTGGACACCAAGTTTTTGGCTGCGTTGCCAGGGAGCAACTTTTGTTGATAATTCAAAATCACGAACCTATTACTCTTATCATTTCTCTTTCTCACCCTCATTCTTAAAAATTAAAATTTTTAAAAAAACATATTAATGCTCTTAATAGAAACCCGTATCGAAATTTTTCTACACCACCTAACTCTCTCGAAAAACAATGTGGCTTAAATACCACTATCTTGTCTAGTACCTTGCGAACCCTTTATTGGATAGCTCTTGGGAATTTCGGGAGTTAAAGAAAAAAAATATCTATTTCAAAAAAAATAATAACTCTTTTTCTAGTTTATTTTTTTTTTCTCTTTCTTTATCTTCTCTTCTTCTAGTGCATGACACGCGAAAATCCGTTGGATATTTTGGACTTGGACCACAAAATTGAGCGTACTCTTTGGAGAAGATTGCGATTTCAAGGCCCTACTCTCCAAATACCGGTTGAGGATTCTGAGTCCTTTTCTACCCTAAGAATCGAAGAGCCCATCATTGAGGAAGCTCTGCATAGGCCTATGTCCTATTATGCACGGCCGAAAATAGAGGGTACAAAATTTAGCATTGTTCTCCCTGCTATAGCAAATAATTATTTTGAACTTAAGCCTAGCATAATTCAAATGGTGCAGTAGTATGTGCAATATGATGGACTTGAAGATGAAGATCCGAACGCGCATATAGCTAGATTTCTTGACATTTGTGACACCTTTAAAATCAATAGTGTTACAAATGATGCTATTAGGCTAAGACTCTTCCCTTTCTCACTAAGAACCAAGGCTAAGCAATGGTTGAACACTCTACCAAAAAACAACATCACCACCTGGGATCAACTAACATAAAAATTTTTGGCAAAGTATTTTCCGCCAGCTAAAACCGCAAAACTTAGGAACGATATTTCTTCCTTTGGACAAATAGATTCTGAAACATTATATGAAACCCAGGAAAGGTTTAAAGAACTCTTAAAATGATGCCCCCATCATGTTCTGGCAGTATTGTTCTAGCTGAAGACATTTTATAACTGGCTAAATCAAAACACTAAGAAAATGATAGACGCATTTCTGGTGGTTCCTTAAACCACAAAACCCCGGAAGCAGCTCTTGAGCTTTTCAAGGACATGGCCATTGTTAACCCCATAATCCACAACATATACAGCTAGACGTCTCGTTCCTCCTTGGCCGGATTCCAGACCTCAGCCCGCCAAGGTCGCCCTTGGTTCTCAACTCAGCTGGATCGTCGACCTCCCGTCGACGATAGTCGAGGTCAGATCGGAGAGCTCCGAGTCAGGTCGCCCAGGTCGCTTAGGTCGCAACTAGTCTGACAGGATCGCGCTCGACGCGACCAAGGGAAGATTCCAGTTCGCAGGCCCAGTCCGCCGGTCCCGCGCGGACTGCTTCTTCTTTCTCTTTTGTTTCCCGTCACCGCTGCCCGGCTCCTTTGTACCACAGGCAGCCGGTTATTTTAGCCCTGCCCGTTTGGGCAGGCCCCCAGCCTATAAATAGGGGGAAGTGGTGCACTCAAAGCACGTTGAATCGAGCCCAGGTGCCCACTTGTTAAAGGCTGCGGACTCGAATCTCTAGCTTTGCGATCTCCAGCTTGCTTTCTGCTTTGCTTTCCTTTTCCCTTCTTGTAACCCCTTCTTTGCAATCAAAAGTAAGCCCGTCGCAGGAGAGGCATTCAGGCCGCGACGGGCGAAGTCTGGTGTTGCCGTGCTCCACGGCTCTTGCTTTTCTGTTCCTTTTCTAGTCTGCCAAGTAGACTACTGCTCGCAGTTTGTTTTTCCTCTTTCTTCCCTAAGTGCTCGAACAGTTAGCTGCTGGTGCTCGTTTCCGCCTTCGCTTTTCGCGCATCAACAGTTAACACGCGACCTTCAGATTCGAGCAGTTTTTTGAAAACCACGGATAGAAATGTCGGATCGCCGAGCTCGCCGCTCCGATCGCTCCAGCTCGCCTGATGATTCGTTGTGGGAAGCGTTGGAGCAGTCCCGCTGGGAAGCTGAAGTATTTCGAAGAGAGACTGACCAGCGGCTCGATACAATCAGCCAGGCCCTGTTAGCACTGACTCAGCGGCTTGCTCCCCAGGTCGCTGAAGAAGTTGCTGAGACTCCTGTCTGCCAGACTCCGGTCCGCCGGACCCCAGCTCGTCACACCCCTCTTCAGCAGTCACCTACAACCGCACCTCCGCCTCTCCACCAAGCTCAATCCGCAGTTCCCCTGCGACCTCAGGTTGGAGAGTTCGCCCCCCTGATAGATTTCTTCAGGGAAGCAGCCCGAGGGACTCCGGCTCGCCGAGTAGATTTTGTTGATCTGCAGTCCGCAGAGCCCGCAGAGCTTCGCCCTCCAGTCTGCCCTTCTGCTGATTCAGAGACTCCCTCTCCCTTCGTCGATCGAATCCGGTGGGAGTCAGCACCGAGCAATTTCAGAGAACCTCGTCTCCCTTTTTATTCTGGGGAGACTGATCCGGTCTCCCACCTACAGGCATTCGAAGGGGCAGTTGCATTAAGGAGCCTCTCCGATGCCTTGAAATGTAAGCTTCTGGTGACCACTCTTGATGGTCAAGCGAGAGAGTGGTTTTACGAGCTGCCTTCGGGCACGATTTCTTCCTTCGCTGAGCTTCGCAGCGAGCTGCTTTTGAGGTTTGCAACCTCTAAGAAGAGAAAGGATGGGCCAGCAGCCCTTTTTGACATCAAGCAGAGAGACAACGAATCAGTGGCAAGATTCGTTGATCGGTTCCAAAAAGAAATCCAAGGGGTAAGGAATGTGAACACCGATTATTATAAAGTTGCCCTGATTCACGGCCTCCAGGATGGCCCATCAAATTCAAAGTGACAACAAAGGCACCATCGACTTATCAGGAGCTCATAGCGATAGCTAATCGCTTTATTGAGGGAGAAAATGCCAACCCGACCTATATCTCATCCCTGACAGCTAAAGCTGGAGGAAGGGATTCCTCCAACTTCTCCAACAATCAATATCACAACAAGCCTCCTCGGCCTGATTTCCAACCTCCATCTCAGAGGGGACGTAACCTCCGCCATAAGAAACCCTTCCTCGGCCATCAACAGTTTCATGATCAGAGACTGCCGTTGGCCGCCGCTCCTGCCGTTCCCCTTCAAGCGCTCCCCATTCTTCAGGGCGCCCTTCCAGCTTCAAATCCTTATGAGAGCAGCCCTATGGAAGAGCTTGCATATCTGGGCCTCGAGTTTGAAGAGGTCGTCCAGATAATCCAGAAGAAGGCTCAAGAAAAGAGGCAAGGGCCTCAGAGAGACTGGAAGCCCAGGAACAACTCTCAGTACTGCAATTTTCATAAGGAGAAGGGCCATCTGACTAAAGATTACAAGGCTCTTCAAAATCTAGTTGAGAGGTTGCTCGCCGAGGGTAAAATCGAGGACCTGGGCTGTAACATCCCATTTCAGGCTAGACCCCTAGGAGTCGGTTGGTTGTGGTAGAACCCTAGGGAGCCCAAAACTTGAAATAAATCGACTAAGGAATCGGCTCACGGGTTGGTCATGCCCGTGACCCGCCATGTCATGCCCGTGACAAGGGCGTGACACGCTCGACGATCGTCGATCCCAACTCGACGATCGTCGAACCAAATTCGGCCACACGGGTCTGTCACGCCCGTGACCCTCCAGGTCACGCCCGTGACAAAGGTCGTGACACGCTCGACGATCGTCGAACCCCACTTCGACGATCGTCGACCCAAAATTGACCACGCGCCATGTCACGCCCGTGACTTGCATTGTCACGCCCGTGACATTGGGCGTGACCGCGCTCGACGATCGTCGATTTCTGTTCGACGATCGTCGACCCAGAACTAGTCATCAGGCATGTCACGCCCGTGACCCGCATTGTCACGCCCGTGACATTGGGCGTGACCACGCTCGACGATCGTCGATTTCAGCTCGACGATCGTCGACCAGAATTAGTCACCAGGCCTGTCACGCCCGTGACCCAAGTGTCACGCCCGTGACCCTTCGACGATCGTCGATCTCAGTTCGACGATCGTCGAACCCAGAACTGCTAACCGGGCCTGTCACGCCCGTGACCTATGTGTCACGCCCGTGACCAAGGCCGAAACATCAGCCAAACTAGAAGTTTCGGTAACCGACGCCTTAATAAATTCTGGCTGTGGGAATGAAAAATCAAGAGTATTTATGGGTCGTTCCCTACTTTAATTATGTTAATAATTAAGGAAAAGTGGGTCCAATAGGAAACTGCCACCTGGCAAGCACCTCTTCATTTCCAACTTTCCAACTGCCATTCGGCATAACCGAAACGTCATAAGAATATGATTAATGGCCGCCAACATTTCATCTCCAACGTTTCACCCTTTCCCCTCCCCATTTCCTCATCTATAAAAGATTCCTGAGTGCAAGAGGAAAAGGTTACACTCCCTCAACTGTTCAGACTTCCTCCTTGCTGTTGAAGAATTTCCGGCGACGCCACCACCGCGCAAATGGCTTCCCGACGCTCTGCACGCCTTCAACCCGCGAACAAGGTCCTCCCCTCCCTCTTCTTCTGCGGATAGATCTTAGGAATCGTTAGGAGAGATATCGGGCTCAAAAGAGCCAGATCGGGTGAGCGTAATGGTGGTTTTCCGAAAATATCATGGTGGCGGGTTCGCCGGAAACCGCCTCTCCGGCGGCCGTGCCGCCGCCCGACGTTAGCCCTCGCCTCAACGGAGGTGGTGGTGGTGGTGGCCGGCCAGGGAGATGGCTGGGTGGCCGGGAAATAGCTTGGAAAGGCTACAGGAAAATTAGGTTTTCAGTCTCTGGTTCGGGCTGTAGAAGAAGATGAACAGTGCCTTTAATTAGATTTTATTTGTAAAATCAATTTCTGAATGAGATTTCTGTCATGTTACATAATTTGTGAAAAATACATAGAGGCTCCTACAAGAAAAGTGGTAACCATAGAAACTGTAGCCCTTGAAGTCTAGTTTTATTCAAAATTAATTTCATTCAATTTGGATTCCTGGTTAGGCCACAGCACCCTTTTTGGTGAGGTCTATCCAGAGGGCTGCCTTGACCTTAGAAAAATTCCCCACTCCAATCCAGTCGTCCAAACGACTTGAAATTTGGGATGTGGTCTAATCTTACATATATCTAGGTGCTATCCAAAAATGAGAATTTTTGGAGAATATTTTTCTATAGTTTTTAGAAAAATTCAATAATCCTAGCCGAATTTAATTAGGTGGTTAAATAATTTCCAAACCCTCCCAAATTTTGGTGAGTGGTCCCTGGGTTCACCTTAAGGTTCTGTATAATTTTTCATCTCATTTGGAGATGGTTTGGTTTAGAATTGATCAACCCTAAGTTTTGCCCTAATAAGGGGTCTTAGGTTAAAAGTGCACTTTTGAAGTTTGAGTGGTGAGATCACCTCAACAGAGGCTGAGATTTTTACCACTGGCTAGTAATGTTCTCTAGCACCCCCTCATGGAGTTTGAGGTGGATCGGGGTAAGTTTACCCTAAGGACTAAGGCCAAACCCTAAGGATGGATCTTGGTGGTTTGTGAAGGTCATGTGGTCAAATGACCTTGGATTGACCCGAGGTCGGGTTATGAGAACCATAGGGCTAATATAGTTCTCTGGATGAAATTTTAGTGGATTTGGAGATCGTTGGGATATCTAAAAATCTAACCCTAGTTTAGGGCGCAAAACTTATAGAGATAGGAAATGACACCAAACCACATTGAAAAATGATGAGAATTGGGTAGAGTGGATTATAGGGGTAGTACATGCTCTGGATATTTTTCTATGAATTTTATGCTCACTATTTTGGGTACTTCTTTAATGAATTGGTAGTTGCATGATTTGCTTAGAAAATTTATTAGAGTGTACAAACTTCCTGGAAAATTGATGAAATTTAGGCAGAGAACCTTTATTATGATTTTAAAACTCTGTGAATTTTTATGGGATTTTTAGAAGCTTAATTGTAGGGCTTGCTTCATTAAGTATTATTTATCATGGATATTGGATTAAATTTATTTTGGTGCTTAGCTAGCTGATAAAATTATGATTCTTTGCACAATGACCTTTTCTGTATCATGCTATTAAGCAGTAATGTTTTCATAATTTTATGAAGAGTAATTTCGGTACTTCCTTCTTTACATGAGAATAATGGGATTTTAATGGATAAATTGATTAGAGGCTAAATATCTTTTGTAAAATCCTGCAAATTAGTATTTGATGATATCTTACTGTTATTTAGTGATCACAATTTTTGGGTTGCCATAACTTAAGAATATCATATAGTTCATGTTAAAAAATACCCATGGCCAATCTTTGAGAAAAATAAAATAAATATCAGATTAATTAGGAAAATTATAAATTCCTGGATTTAAGCTAATTAAGTCATGATAGTCCTCCAGTAAATATTATAGGAGATTTGGAAGATAACTTGGAGTACCTCCCCTTGTGTACCACATATAGCTTAGGATGGTCTGCATTTAGTAAAACCACGGAATTCTGATAATCGATGGTTGGTAGGGCAAATTTAGAATGAGTTCATTATTAGAAGGCAGGATAAGTAGAATGTGGGACTGGATAGGATAAGAGAGTACGGGAACGACGAAAGATCGTCCGTCCCGGGAGGAAGAGGAAGAGTCTTAATACGCTAGGGTTAGATTCATTATAACATTAAAAGGGGATTGGGTAAATGGTAGACAACCAATAATAATAAGTGCCTTGCGAAAGGGAACTTCGGGCCGTAATGCACCGTCTTGGTTCCTAGTGCCCCTTGAGAGCCCTTCACGGGGTATACCGGGGGCAGTCCTGGGCTAACGTAAACCATAGGAGTAATAAATCAAAAGAGCAACTAGTATAACTAGGATTGCACACACTCACTCCCCGGTAGTTAGGAAAGTAGAATTATAGGATTACTTGCCATCAGACAGTAGCTCTGAAGGTAGATGCACGGACAGTACTGTCCGGGGGGCCGCGGGCTCGAGGGTTGGAGTACAGAGAAAGGTGGTGGGTCATCGGTACTAGGCGATCGATCACACCGACAGCGGTACGATGACTCGGAGAAAAGTCTGGAGGGTACATCCGGCAGCAGTACGCGGATACTCTAGGTTGTGTTCTTCTAGGGGCGTACGGAAGGGCTAGGCCTGGTAGTGTGGTTACCCGCCTAGGAGTGGGGGGCCCGACCCACTGTCTCCGTTTGCCACTACGGAGGTTCCTGGGGGTGAAGCTAGCCTCCCGAACAGGGGGAACTAAAGGTCTGTGCGCATAGAGTCGTGTGCGTGGGTTGCACTTGCATGAATCATGGCATAGCATGTTTGCATATAACCGTCACCCCAACGTATAAATCGGTATGGGACTTTTTATACGATGGGAGCCTTGCAGAAGATCCCTTAACTTATAAGTTTGTATGGGCATTCATATAAGTTAAGGTTACTTACATACTTACTTACTGTTCTCTAGTTGTCTTTTTATATAAATTGCTTCTTATTAATTGTTCTACCTATTACAACATTTATACTGCTCCCCGATATAACTTGCTAGTTAGGTCCACCGACACTTGCTTGTCTACTCTCCACTTTTGTAGCTTCCCTTTCCTCCTCTCCGCCCGGTGCTTAGGAGCCGTGGTGGGAGGGGTAGGGGATGATAGGGCTTAGTCTTTATGACTAATGGTTTTCGAACCAAACATTATAGGAGCTCCGGATGGGAGACAGGGACCAGCACCAGCGGAGTACGGTGCGCATGGAGGTGGGACAGTCTAGCACCGGTGCACCTGCGACCAGCTCCGTGAGTGATTAGCATTTTCTTAGCTTCCGCGATGAGAGACTTGTAGTGAGGACTCTGATGTACTGGGCTCAAGCCCATCTATCTATTTTCCTATTATTGTATTGATGGACTGGATATGATTCTCTTTTATCTACATGTTTTCTGTGGACTTGTTTACACTTTTGTATAAATGCTTCTCTCATTTGTGATCGAAAAGGGCCGGCAGAATTGGCGATTTGTAGTGGTTGCCTTCCCGAGATGTCGGTGCCACCGCAAAGCGGCAATTCTGGGCTAAGACCCCCGGTGGTTGAAAAATAAAAAAAAAGGGGGTCTTACAAGTGGTATCAGAGGAGACCTCGATCGAAAGAGAAGTAGTTCACAGAAACCTTGGGCCACCCCCGTGCGAGCTTAGTTTGCGGACAAACTAGCAGCGGAAGCAGTGGTGTGCCCATAAGGGAAATCACATGTGAAAGTCCATTATAACTCTTCTTAAATTCCATTCATTCGCTCTCTAACAAATGGAATTTTTTCTTGTAGCCTGCGACGAACCCTACATCGCAGCAGGGGACACCTCAGGCCCCGGATGTGGTCCTGACTCCGCCAGCACCCGTTCCGTTCCAGCAGACGGAGATGGGGCAAACATTGACGGCCATCCTGGAGGCCTTCAGAGCTCAGCAAGCCCCAGCCCCACAGCCGAACCCCGGGGCCAATTGGATGACTGTCTTCCGGGGACTATCCCCTCCATCCTACCAGAAGATGGAGTCCGCAGTACATACGGAGGAGTGGTTGGACACCATTTACGAGATGCTGGCAGGGATTCGATGCCCCACGGAGGAGGCAGTTGCCTTGGCAGTCTCCTGCTTAGAGTCACACGGAAAGAGATGGTGGAAATCTCAGCTGGACACCACCTTTGCAGGGGTGGATTGTGCTGATATTACCTGGGAGGAGTTCAGAGCAGCGCTCTTGGGACACTTTGTACCTCAGTCGGCGAGAGATGACCTGGAGGATAGGTTCCTGCGGTTGAGGCAGGGGAGCAGGACTGTGGTGGAGTACTATCAGGAGTTCACACACCTGGCCCGTTATGCGGATGCTTACCAGTTAGACGATGCTGGCTATGCCCGGAGGTTTTATAAGGGGCTGCAGGATGACATGAGGCAGGCCCTCCTTTTCGTTTCAGAGGGGAGTCTGGCCAGGATTCTGGAGATGGCTAAGAAGAGAGAGGCGGATCAGCTTACAGTGAGGAGCCGGAAGAGACCGGCTGATGATACAGTGATTGGAGGACGTGGAGACCGCCCTCGAGGCCAAGTTATTGGAGAGAGAAGGAACGGGGATCAGCCCCGTCAGGAGTTTGGGCAGGAGCAGAGGACTCAGGGGATATTGGCTCCCCAGCCTATACAGATGCTGGAAATGCCAAGGACGGCAGGGCAGCCACCGGTATGCTATCAGTGCAACCAGCCGGGGCATATCAAGCGGAACTGCCCTGTGGGGCGAGCACCCCCACCAGCACATCAGGGCGCTCCACCCCCCAGACAGTTTGGCGGACGAGGACAGGACCGAGGACGAGGATTTCAGGATCGAGGCCGTAGGCAAGAGAGAGAGCAGGTGTACGCTCTAGACCTGACACAGCCTCGGAACCCGGAGCAGGTTATCACAGGTATGGCAGCACTTTTAAATTTTCTTCATATAAACTACTATTTTAGACGTAACCTGCTTAGAAATTTAAGAGAAGATGAACTGCAACAAAAATACTAAGACACTTAATTACCCCAGGCATAGTTTTCGTTAGCGGCAAGCCCGCTCACACCCTCTTTGACACCGGTGCGTCGCAATCATTCGTGTCGGAGGAGTTCGTGAAAGGACTGGCAGGAGTGCAGCCATTCACCGGGAAGATGATGAGGGTGCGCCTACCCGATGGATCGGAGATATTGACCTCTACTCATTGTGATATGGAAGCAAGGATCGGCGGAAAGGCGTTTGAGGCACCCGCGACGGTTTTGAGGATGCCAGATTACGATCTGATTCTGGGCATGACCTGGCTGTACTGGAACCATGCCCAGATCGATTGCGTGGCAAAGAGGATCACCGTGAGGCACGGCGACTCCTTCATTGTTATCGAAGGTATTACATCAGCACCCCGTACCTTACTTTCTTCTATACAGGCCGTTAAGGCCCACCTGCAGGGGGAAGAGGTTTATCAGATCCTCTTTGAGGCGGTCGTAGCCAAGGACTCCATTGCAGATATTCCAGTGGTGCGGGACTTCGCCGACGTGTTTCCGGAGAAGCTACCAGGGTTACCCCCGCACCGAGAGAGGGACTTTCAGATTCAGCTTATACCAGGGGCTAAGCCGGTATCCAGAGCTCCCTATCGAATGGCCCCAAAGGAGTTGGTGGAATTCCGGAGTCAGCTTCAGGAGTTAGTGGAGGCCGGGTTCGTTCGGCCTAGCTCTTCACCATGGGGAGCTCCGGTGCTGTTCGTTAAGAAGAAAGACGGGACCCTCCGACTGTGCATAGATTACCGGGCTCTGAACAGGTTGACGGTCCGGAACACTTATCCCTTACCACGGATAGATGAGCTTTTTGACCAGCTGGAGGGAGCCCATTGGTTCTCAAAGCTGGATCTGAGATCAGGATACTACCAGCTTCGCATTCGGGAGGAGGACATCCCGAAGACGGCGTTCAGCAGCAGATACGGCTTGTACGAGTTTACCGTGATGCCGTTCGGGCTCACGAATGCACCCTCCGCATTCATGACTTTGATGAATCGAGTGTTCGAGGAATACCTGGATGTCTTCGTCATTGTATTCATCGACGACATCCTCATCTATTCAAGGACGGAGGAGGAGCACGCGAGACATCTAGCCTTGACCTTGGAGAAGCTGCGGGAGCACGAGATGTATGCCAAGTACAGCAAGTGCCAGTTCTGGCTAAAGGAGGTGGCATTTCTGGGTCACGTCATCAGTGGAGCAGGTCTGGCAGTGGATCCGGCAAAGATCCAGGCAGTACGGGATTGGCCACCGCTAAAGTCGGCCACGGATGTTCGGAGTTTCTTGGGGCTTGCCGGTTACTACCGGAAGTTCGTAAAGGGGTTCTCTCAGATTGCCCTTCCTCTTACGTCTCTGACGAAGAAGGAGTCCCCTTTTACTTGGACGCCGCGGTGCGAATCTGCCTTCCAGAAGCTGAAGGATCGTCTCACCTCGGCCCCATCCTTGCTCTCCCATCAGGGAGGGAGGGATTTCAGGTATATGCAGATGCTTCCTATCAGGGGATGGGCGCCGTCCTTATGCAGAGTGGGCACGTAATCGCCTATGCCTCCCGTCAGTTGAAGCAGCACGAGCAGAACTACCCCGTGCACGATTTGGAGATGGGGGCAGTCATTTTTGCCCTTAAGATCTGGCGGCACTATCTCTACGGGGTACATTGTGATATCTTCTCCGACCACAAGAATCTGAAGTACGTCGACACCCAGAAGGAGTTAAACATCAGGCAGAGACGCTGGGTGGAGTTTCTTTCGGACTACCAATATACCATGCACTACCATCCGGGGAAGGCGAACGTGGTTGCGGATGCTCTGAGCCGGAGAGCGAGTACGACTGGAGCAGGCCCGCAGCTGATGGCCTTGGAGTTGATTAGATCATTCGAGGAGATGCAGATTTCGCTAGTATCTGAGGATGACCCGGAGCGGTACATGGAGTACCTGGGGTCGATGGCTACTACAGATGACATCCGAGACCGCATCAGAGATGGGCAGAGGCTGGACGAGAGAACTGAGCCGATATTCCGAGCCCTGGAGGAAGGCACGACAGGAGATTACACTTTGAGGGATGGGCTCCTGTGTTTCTTGGGCAGAGTCTACATACCAGCAGGAGGACGGATCCGGGAGGATATTTTGACGGACGCTCACTGCAGCCGGTATTCGGTACACCCGGGGATCACCAAGATGGTAAAGGATCTAAAGAGGATGATGTACTGGCCGGGCATGAAGAAAGATATTACATATTTTGTGACGCATTGTGAGGCCTGCCAGCTCGTGAAGGCGGAGTGTAGGAACCCGGCAGGATTACTGCAGCCGCTTCCAATGCCAGAATGGAAGTTTGAGGACATAGCCATGGACTTTATACATGGGCTACCTAAATCCCGTGCGGGGAACGACTCGATCTGGGTGATAGTGGACAGGCTGACAAAGGTGGCCAGATTTATCCCAGTGGCGAAGGACACACCGGTCAGTGTTTTAGTACGGAGGTTCATCGAGCAGTTTGTGCGTTATCATGGGGTGCCCAAGACTATCGTTTCGGATCAGGATGGGCGGTTTACATCCAGGGAATGGAGGTCAGTCCAGGCCCATCTGGGTTCTCGGCTGACTTTCAGCACAGCTTTCCACCCTCAGACCGACGGACAGACAGAGCGCACAAACCGTACACTGGAGGACTTGTTACGACTGTGTATTCTGGACCGTGGCGAGCCTTGGGAGAGATTGCTGCCACTGGTCGAGTTTTCGTACAACAACGCTCATCAGTCCAGCATAGGCATGGCTCCATACGAAGCGTTGTACGGAAGGAGATGCAGAACCCCACTATCATGGGTTCAGGATGAGGATCCGCAGGCACTGGGCTCGGAGTTTGTGGGAGATACAGATGCTCAGATTAGGTTGATCCGAGACAGGATGTTGGAAGCCCAGAGTAGACAGGCGAAATACTATGATGCGAGGCATCGTCAAGTGGAGTTCCAGGTGGGGGACCGAGTTTTCTTGAAGATACGGCCGATGCACGGAGTCTCGCGGGTTCGCGGGCGGAGGAAGCTCAGTCCAAGATATATGGGGCCCTACAGGATCCTGGAGCGGGTCGGCCCCTTAGCCTATAGACTGGAACTACCGCCGGAGTTAGCGGGATTACATGACGTCTTCCACGTCTCCTCACTTCGGAGGGCTCTGCTACGCCCTGAGCAGCTGATTCCCTCGGCAGATGGCCCGGTGGCCTCGGATCGGTCAGTCAACGTGGAGCCTATCAGGATTGACGATACGGCAGTGCGGGTCTTGCGGAGAAAGAAGGTCCCGTTAGTCAAGGTTCTGTGGAACAATCATGGGCAGGAGGAGCATACATGGGAGCCACAGGACTTGATGCGGCAAAAATATCCGGAACTTTTTCGTCAGGTATACCTCAAAACCCCTCTGGACAATCAATTGCCTTCCTGTTTTAAACCAATGGAATTGAAATTTCAAGAATAGGGGCTAATCTTTGGTTTATTGGGGCGTATATACCTAGTTAGGTGGGCGAATTAAACCTTAGATTTGAAATCGCACAAGCAAACGTAACGTAGGGAGGTAATCATTCGGTTCTCATGGGATGTTACAAGTTTATTTTCCCGATTTGAGTCCCGTAGGCTTAACCTTGATTTCGGGGACGAAATCTTTGTTTTGTTTATTGGGATTTGTAACATCCCATTTCCGGCTAGACCCCTAGGAGTCGGTTGGTTGTGGTAGAACCCTAGGGAGCCCAAAACTTGAAATAAATCGACTAAGGAATCGGCTCACGGGTTGGTCACGCCCGTGACCCGCCATGTCACGCCCGTGACAAGGGCGTGACACGCTCGACGATCGTCGATCCCAACTCGACGATCGTCGAACCAAATTCGGCCACACGGGTCTGTCACGCCCGTGACCCTCCAGGTCACGCCCGTGACAAAGGGCGTGACACGCTCGACGATCGTCGAACCCCACTTCGACGATCGTCGACCCAAAATTGACCACGCGCCATGTCACGCCCGTGACTTGCATTGTCACGCCCGTGACATTGGGCGTGACCGCGCTCGACGATCGTCGATTTCTGTTCGACGATCATCGACCCAGAACTAGTCATCAGGCATGTCACGCCCGTGACCCGCATTGTCACGCCCGTGACATTGGGCGTGACCACGCTCGACGATCGTCGATTTCAGCTCGACGATCGTCGACCAGAATTAGTCACCAGGCCTGTCACGCCCGTGACCCAAGTGTCACGCCCGTGACCCTTCGACGATCGTCGATCTCAGTTCGACGATCGTCGAACCCAGAACTGCTAACCGGGCCTGTCACGCCCGTGACCTATGTGTCACGCCCGTGACCAAGGCCGAAACGTCAGCCAGACTGGAAGTTTCGGTAACCGACGCCTTAATAAATTCTGGCTGTGGGAATGAAAAATCAAGAGTATTTATGGGTCGTTCCCTACTTTAATTATGTTAATAATTAAGGAAAAGTGGGTCCAATAGGAAACTGCCACCTGGCAAGCACCTCTTCATGTCCAACTTTCCAACTGCCATTCGGCATAACCGAAACGTCATAAGAATATGATTAATGGCCGCCAACGTTTCATCTCCAACGTTTCACCCTTTCCCCTCCCCATTTCCTCATCTATAAAAGATTCCTGAGTGCAAGAGGAAAAGGTTACACTCCCTCAACTGTTCAGACTTCCTCCTTGCTGTTGAAGAATTTCCGGCGACGCCACCACCGCGCAAATGGCTTCCCGACGCTCTGCACGCCTTCAACCCGCGAACAAGGTCCTCCCCTCCCTCTTCTTCTGCGGATAGATCTTAGGAATCGTTAGGAGAGATATCGGACTCAAAAGAGCCAGATCGGGTGAGCGTAATGGTGGTTTTCCGAAAATATCATGGTGGCGGGTTCGCCGGAAACCGCCTCTCCGGCGGCCGTGCCGCCGCCCGACGTTAGCCCTCGCCTCAACGGAGGTGGTGGTGGTGGTGGCCGGCCAGGGAGATGGCTGGGTGGCCGGGAAATAGCTTGGAAAGGCTACAGGAAAATTAGGTTTTCAGTCTCTGGTTCGGGCTGTAGAAGAAGATGAACAGTGCCTTTAATTAGATTTTATTTGTAAAATCAATTTCTGAATGAGATTTCTGTCATGTTAAATAATTTGGGAAAAATACTTAGAGGCTCCTACAGGAAAAGTGGTCAACATAGAAACTGTAGCCCTTGAAGTCTAGTTTTATTCAAAATTAATTTCATTCAATTTGGATTCCTGGTTAGGCCACAGCACCCTTTTTGGTGAGGTCTATCCAGAGAGCTGCCTTGACCTTAGAAAAATTCCCCACTCCAATCCAGTCGTCCAAACGACTTGAAATTTGGGATGTGGTCTAATCTTACATATATCTAGGTGCTATCCAAAAATGAGAATTTTTGGAGAATATTTTTCTATAGTTTTTAGAAAAATTCAATAATCCTAGCCAAATTTAATTAGGTGGTTAAATAATTTCCAAACCCTCCCAAATTTTGGTGAGTGGTCCCTGGGTTCACCATAAGGTTCTGTATAATTTTTCATCTCATTTGGAGATGGTTTGGTTTAGAATTGATCAACCCTAAGTTTTGCCCTAATAAGGGGTCTTAGGTTAAAAGTGCACTTTTGAAGTTTGAGTGGTGAGATCACCTCAACAGAGGCTGAGATTTTTACCACTGGCTAGTAATGTTCTCTAGCACCCCCTCATGGAGTTTGAGGTGGATCGGGGTAAGTTTACCCTAAGGACTAAGGCCAAACCCTAAGGACGGATCTTGGTGGTTTGTGAAGGTCATGTGGTCAAATGACCTTGGATTGACCCGAGGTCGGGTTATGAGAACCATAGGGCTAATATAGTTCTCTGGATGGAATTTTAGTGGATTTGGAGATCGTTGGGATATCTAAAAATCTAACCCTAGTTTAGGGCGCAAAACTTATAGAGATAGGAAATGACACCAAACCACATTGAAAAATGATGAGAATTGGGTAGAGTGGATTATAGGGGTAGTACAAGCTCTGAATATTTTTCTATGAATTTTATGCTCACTATTTTGGGTACTTCTTTAATGAATTGGTAGTTGCATGATTTGCTTAGAAAATTTATTAGAGTGTACAAACTTCCTGGAAAATTGATGAAATTTAGGCAGAGAACCTTTATTATGATTTTAAAACTCTGTGAATTTTTATGGGATTTTTAGAAGCTTAATTCTAGGGCTTGCTTCATTAAGTATTATTTATCATGGATATTGGATTAAATTTATTTTGGTGCTTAGCAAGCTGATAAAATTATGATTCTTTGCACAATGACCTTTTCTGTATCATGCTATTAAGCAGTAATGTTTTCATAATTTTATGAAGAGTAATTTCAGTACTTCCTTCTTTACATGAGAATAATGGGATTTTAATGGATAAATTGATTAGAGGCTAAATATCTTTTGTAAAATCCTGCAAATTAGTATTTGATGATATCTTACTGTTATTTAGTGATCACAATTTTTGGGTGGCTATAACTTAAGAATATCATATAGTTCATGTTAAAAAATACCCATGGCCAATCTTTGAGAAAAATAAAATAAATATCAGATTAATTAGGAAAATTATAAATTCCTGGATTTAAGCTAATTAAGTCATGATAGTCCTCCAGTAAATATTATAGGAGATTTGGAAGATAACTTGGAGTACCTCCCCTTGTGTACCACATATAGCTTAGGATGGTCTGCATTTAGTAAAACCACGGAATTCTGATAATCGATGGTTGGTAGGGCAAATTTAGAATGAGTACATTATTAGAAGGCAGGATAAGTAGAATGTGGGACTGGATAGGATAAGAGAGTACGGGAACGACGAAAGATCGTCCGTCCCGGGAGGAAGAGGAAGAGTCTTAATACGCTAGGGTTAGATTCATTATAACATTAAAAGGGGATTGGGTAAAGGGTAGACAACCAATAATAATAAGTGCCTTGCGAAAGGGAACTTCGGGCCGTAATGCACCGTCTTGGTTCCTAGTGCCCCTTGAGAGCCCTTCACGGGGTATACCGGGGGCAGTCCTGGGCTAACGTAAACCATAGGAGTAATAAATCAAAAGAGCAACTAGTATAACTAGGATTGCTCACACTCACTCCCCGGTAGTTAGGAAAGTAGAATTATAGGATTACTTGCCATCAGACAGTAGCTCTGAAGGTAGATGCACAGACAGTACTGTCCGGGGGGCCGCGGGCTCGAGGGTTGGAGTACGGAGAAAGGTGGTGGGTCATCGGTACTAGGCGATCGATCACACCGACAGCGGTACGATGACTCGGAGAAAAGTCTGGAGGGTACATCCGGCAGCAGTACGCGGATACTCTAGGTTGTGTTCTTCTAGGGGCGTACGGAAGGGCTAGGCCTGGTAGTGTGGTTACCCGCCTAGGAGTGGGGGGCCCGACCCACTGTCTCCGTTTGCCACTATGGAGGTTCCTGGGGGTGAAGCTAGCCTCCCGAACAGGGGGAACTAAAGGTCTGTGCGCATAGAGTTGTGTGTGTGGGTTGCACTTGCATGAATCATGGCATAGCATGTTTGCATATAACCGTCACCCCAACGTATAAATCGGTATGGGACTTTTTATACGATGGGAGCCTTGCAGAAGATCCCTTAACTTATAAGTTTGTATGGGCATTCATATAAGTTAAGGTTACTTACATACTTACTTACTGTTCTCTAGTTGTCTTTTTATATAAATTGCTTCTTATTAATTGTTCTACCTATTACAACATTTATACTGCTCCCCGATATAACTTGCTAGTTAGGTCCACCGACACTTGCTTGTCTACTCTCCACTTTTGTAGCTTCCCTTTCCTCCTCTCCGCCCGGTGCTTAGGAGCCGTGGTGGGAGGGGTAGGGGATGATAGGGCTTAGTCTTTATGACTAATGGTTTTCGAACCAAACATTACAGGAGCTCCGGATGGGAGACAGGGACCAGCACCAGCGGAGTACGGTGCGCATGGAGGTGGGACAGTCTAGCACCGGTGCACCTGCGACCAGCTCCGTGAGTGATTAGCATTTTCTTAGCTTCCGCGATGAGAGACTTGTAGTGAGGACTCTGATGTACTGGGCTCAAGCCCATCTATCTATTTTCCTATTATTGTATTGATGGACTGGATATGATTCTCTTTTATCTACATGTTTTCTGTGGACTTGTTTACACTTTTGTATAAATGCTTCTCTCGTTTGTGATCGAAAAGGGCCGGCAGAATTGGCGATTTGTAGTGGTTGCCTTCCCGAGATGTCGGTGCCACCGCAAAGCGGCAATTCTGGGCTAAGACCCCCGGTGGTTGAAAAAGAAAAAAAAAGGGGGTCTTACATGGGCAGGAAGAGTGACTCTTCAAAGCCTTGCACCTCCAAGGGCAAGGAGGTGGCTGAAGTTCAGCAGGAGTGTATAGAGGTAAGGGATGAGGGCCATCTGGGGCTCATTGATATACCAAGTGAATGTATTGACGTTGTCGACGAAGGAGTCTTGGGAAGACTCTTTTACATCCATGGCCGAGCAGGGGCTGAGTCTACTCGGAAGTCTTCTCTATCAAGGCTTTCCCGAACTGAGATTGGTTCTACTTCTTCTTTTGCCCCACCTTCTGAAATCGTCACCTTTGGCCCTGCAGACCTTCCAATAACCGCTAATCCCTTCGATGATGCCATCGTAGTTCAAGCAGCCATCGGAGATTTCACGGTCGATAGAATTCTCATCGACACTGGCAGCTCCGTGAATCTCCTCTTCAAGTCAACTTTTGAAGCCCTGAGGACAGGAAAACCTCTGCTTTCCACCGAGGGGCCACTTTATGGCTTCTCGGGCGAAAGAAAGGAAGTTGAAGGAAATGTCACACTCCCGGTGGTGCTCGGCGGGGTGACCAAAGAGATCCAGTTCATAGTGGTGGATGCTCCAAGCAGTTATCATGCTATCTTTGGGAGACCATTGCTGAACAAGTATCGAGCCATCATTTCAACGTATCATTTGGCCATCAAGTTCTGCAAAGATGGCCGTCAATGCAGGGTCAGGAGTGACCCAAGGCAAGCTCGAGAGTGTTACCTCCGAACAGTCAGTATGACTGAGGTTTTCCCCCCAGCTTTTCCAGCAGCAGCAGAAGCCACTCCTCCATCAGAAGCTGCTGTGGATAGAGAAGGTGCTCACCTATAACCTGCTCAAGTGACGCAAGAAGTCCCCATTGCAGAAGGGGAAGAAAGAAAGCTCTCCATCAACTCCGAGTTGCCAGAAGATCAAAAGGCGGAGTTGATATCTTGCCTGTTGAAGAATCTGGAAGTCTTCACTTGGTCAGCGGAGGACATGCCAGGGGTGGATCCTAACGTGGCTGGCCATCATCTCAATGTTGATCCAGCTGCCAAGCCCGTCCAGCAGAAGAAGAGGGATGTAGATGTCAAGTTGGCAGAGCCCATCAGAGAGGAGGTTACCAAACTCCTCAAAGCACGCTTCATTCAAGAGATTCAATATCCCGAGTGGATCTCAAATGTTGTAATGGTTAAGAAACCTGGGGGGAAGTGGCGTATGTGTGTAGACTTCACCCGTTTGAATAAAGCATGCCCGAAAGATTTCTACCCCTTGCCTCAGATAGATTTATTAGTTGATTCTGCGGTAGGGTATCCGTTTATGAGCTTTCTAGATGCGTTCTGTGGTTATCACCAAATAAGAATGCACAAACCTGATATCCCTCGCACATCGTTCATCACTAATGATGGTTGCTATTGTTATCTTGTGATGCCCTTTGGGCTTAAAAATGCTGGCGCGACTTATCAATGCATGATGGACCATGTGTTTAAAGAGCAAAAAAGTAGAAACCTCGAAGTGTATGTGGATGACCTTTTGATTAAGAGTAGGTCTCTTCCACAATACTTGATAGATCTAGCAGAGACCTTTTCCACTCTGCGAGGGTTCAAAATAAAGCTTAACCCGTTAAAATGCATCTTCGGGGCAAGTAAGGGGAAGTTTCTCGACCATCTCCTTACTCACGAGGGTCTTGCCCCCAATCCTGATAAGGTTAAAGTCATTCTTGATATGGCTCCTCCCCATTCTCCAAAAGAGGTTCAGCAGTTGGGGGGGAGGTTGGCAGGACTCGGGAGATTCATCTCTCGAGTTGGGGATAAAAGTGCGCCGTTCTTCAAGACTCTTCGGGGAACGTCCAAGTTCCAGTGGACAGAAGAGTGTTCTTTGGCCTTCGAGCAGTTGAAAAAGCAGCTAACCTCGACACCTTTACTCCAAAGCCCCCGAGCAGGGGAGATGTTGTTCCTATACTTGGGGGTTGGTCCCGAGGCAGTTAGTTCCGTCCTGGTCCGAGAAGAGAGCAGGAGGCAGTTCCCCGTTTACTATGTCAGTCACATCCTGAAAGATGCAGAGGCAAGGTACCCCATCCTTGAGAAGCTAGCTTTGGCATTGGTTATGTCTGCCCGCAGACTCCATCCATATTTCCAGGCTCATTCAATTCAGGTGGTTACTGATCAACCTTTGAAGAATGTGCTAGAGAAACCAGAGCATTCAGGAAGGCTAGCTAAGTGGGCAATTGAGCTGAGCGAGTTTGAAATTTTCTATGTGCCCAGGACAGCTATCAAGACATAAGTACTTGCAGATTTTCTGATTGACACAACAGAATCTAGCTCGGATCAGGCAGCAAGATCTCTTTTAGCTTGGACCATCTATGTGGATGGAGCTTCTGGAAGAAACTCTTCACGGGTAGGGGTGGTTTTGTTAAACCCGAATGGCGTCAAGCTTGAGCAGGCCATCAAGTTCTATTTTCCAGTGACTAATAATCAGGCAGAGTATGAAGCTTTATTGGCCGGCTTGAGGCTTGCAAGAGAGCTTGGAATTGATCATGTCCATATTAAGACTGATTCTTTGGAAATGGCTTCACAAGTTCTTGGTAACTTCGAGACCAGGGAGCCAGTGTTGAAAAAGTATCTTGCGCTGGTAAAGGTTGAGGTTGGCAGGTTCAAAAGTTTTACTATTGAGCACATTCCGAGGGCGGAGAATGAGGAGGCTGACGTTCTTGCCAAGTATGGGCTCTCGTCAGGAGGGACAACCTCTGAACTTTTTCACCCGGCAGTTGAGGAGGAAGGGTTAATGCAAATCGATCAGTGTTCCTCTTGGATGGACCCATTCATTCTCTACCTGTCGACTGGGAACCTGCATCAGTAGGTAAAAGATAAGAAGAGATTCAGGTTGAAAGCAGCACACTATTACTTGATATCCGATATTCTCTATAGAAAAACCTTCTTGTCTACAATGGCAAGATGTGTTTCAGAAGGTGAAATTCCTACTGTTCTTCGAGAAGTGCATTCTGGCGAGTGCGGGAGTCACTCAGGAGCAAGAACATTGGAAAAAAGGATCCTGCGGCAAGGTTACTTCTGGCCCACAATGAAGAAAGATTCGGAGACCTATGTGAGAAAATGTGTTCAATGCCAGAAATTCGCTCCTCTTCAACATCAAGCAGCTCAATCTCTCAGATCGATTGCAACACCTTGGCCCTTTGCTGTTTGGGGAATGGATCTCATCGGTCCTTTTCCCATGGCAAGTGGGCAGCGGCGTTTCATTATAGTTATGATCGACTACTTCAGTAAGTGGATTGAGGCTAAAGCACTGGCAAAGACAACAACCCAAGTCGTGAGGAATTTTATTTGGGGGGAGATAGTCTGCCGGCATGGAATCCCTCTGGAAATAATCACTGATAATGGACCACGGTTCAATAATGCAGAGATGATAGACTTTTGCAGACAGATCGGAACAGAGCTGCGCTTTGCATCAGTTCATCATCCCAGAAGCAATGGTCAAGTAGAAGCAGCTAATAAGCAAATCCTCAACCTGCTTAAGAAGAAAGTTCAAAATCTCAAGGGCAGTAGGGTTGATCAACTTCCCTCAGTTCTCTGGACCCTGAGAACAACGCCTTCATCTACAACAGGGAAAACCCCGTTCAAGCTTTCTCACGGGTCCGAAGCATTAATTCCTGTTGAGTTTGAAGTTCTGTCACCTAGAGTGCTGCTTGCTAGGAAAGGTACGGAGGATTGGCTTGAGCTGAACAGCGAGGAGATGAGGTTCAGTTTGGAATATGTTGAAGAGGTTAGAGACAAGGCTGTCATCAGGCAAGAGGAAGTTAAAAGAAGAATGACCCGTTACTTCGATAAGAATGTAAGGATCAAACACTTTCAAGTGGGAGATCTAGTTCTTAAAAAGGTCGACGCTGCTGCAAGAGCCAGCTCAGTTGGGAAGCTTAATCCTAGTTGGGCGGGACCATTCATTATTAAGGAAGCACTTGAGAATGGAGCCTACCGTTTACAAACATTTGAAGGAGAAGATATGCCGCACACGTGGAGTGGAGATGACCTAAAGCGGTTCTATTCCTGAACTTCTTTTCTTTCCATCTTATGTAAACTCTTTAAGAGGTTCATTATTAATGAAAGTTCCTTGCTAACGCTTCATCAAGTGTCTTTGTGTTTCAAGTGTTGACAGTTAATATATTGAGCAAGGACAACTCTAAACGGTTCTATCTCTGAACTCTCTCTTATATATTATACGAATCTCTCAAAATTGATATTTGTCTAAATACTCATACTAACACTTCTTCAAGTGCCTCTTCTCTCTTACCTCCTCGAGCAACTCCCGACAGTTGCTTAATGCCAGGAGATATCGCCGAGTTCAGCAAAAACCTCCCCTAGAACCGTTGGTGTTAGCGTAACACCACGAAGACCACATGTTGCGGGGAGATTTCGCACCGTGTAGTGGGAGCCTACCAACTCTAGTGCGGCAGGATACCGGATTTCGAATCCCGGCTAGAACCTAACCCCACTTCTGCATTATGGAGGAGCAGAGTGGTGGACAGCTCTACCATGCCACTTAAGGGATATCGTTACAACCCAGATGATCGCGCGGGGAAAGCAATGCTGCTCCGGCCGCACCTGCCCCCAGATCATCTTAAGGTTATAACCCTCGAACACTGCTTGGTACCCTCATGAAGTGCCTGCAGGAGACCCACAGTCTTGTCGATCTCAAAGGAAAGCAATGCCGCTCCGGCCGCACCTGCCCGAGAGATCGACTTAGACTGTACTCCAGGCAAGAGGGCAGTGACTTGAGTTGTTGAGTCTGCAGATCTTGAGGTCCTGTGAGGAAAGCAATGCCGCTCCGGCCGCACCTACCCACTTGGCCTCTAGACTGCAGCTTTCTTCTTCATAGGGGTCTTTAATTATTATTGATACAGTGCGGACTCCAGTTATCATATCCGCCTAGTCTGCCGGTCCTTGGGTTGATTCTGTAGTTCATAACCCTGTGAGGAAAGCAATGCCGCTCCGGCCGCACCTACCCGCTTGGTTATGAATTACGGGTCATTTCTGATATTATTATTGATGTAGTGCGGACTCCAGTTATCCTATCCGCCCAGTGTGCCGGTCCTTGGGTTGATTCTATAGTTCATAACCCTGTGAGGAAAGCAATGCCGCTCCGGCCGCACCTACCCGCTTGGTTATGAATTACGGGTCATTTCTGGTATGGTTATTGATGCAGTGCGGACTCCATTTATCTTATCCGCCTAATCCGCAGGATTCATTCAACTTATATAATTTAAAGATTATTTGGAAAAAATTCAACTGTAAATATCAGCAGACGGTGACCCTAGTCTGCCTAGTTCGCATATTCATGTTATTTGAGTTATCAGATTATGGTTTCCGTCATCTTGGTTCTCGCAAAAACTGGCAAAGTTTCTGCAAAATGCGGACTGCGAACCGAACTCGTCCAAGTCCGCATCATTCGTTCTCTTCGCTAAGAAAGCATTCCGTTCATATTGCAGCAAGATGTGGTTATGCAATTTCAGCTAGAGTTTTTAACAGGCAATAAAGCTATAATAAAGATTGATATGAGAAGTGCGACCTCTAAGTATAAGCGAAAAATAAGCTGAACATCTCAGAAGACGTCAAAAATATCCTTTTTCTATTCATTCAAAATTATATACATATCCTAGCGGACTCGCGCAGAGTCCGCCCCCCCCCCCCCCCCTTTTACATTGAAAACCAAAAATTACAATTTATCCTCCTATTCGGTCCTTTGCTTCTTGTCTGCAGGATTCTCCAGGCTTAACCCGTCCACATCCACCACAGGCGAATAGCTGCCCGACTCGCTGCTGCTGCTGTCACTGGAACAAGAAGCGGCCAAGGGTTCTGTCCGCGTGCTGCTCTCGTCAGAGCCGGATTTAGAGGATTGGTCAGACTGGCCTCCTTGCTGCTGACTGGAGGCCGCGTCTTCAGGAGCTTCCTTATCAGCGGACTCCTCGTCGTCCTCAGAAACCGCTTTTCCTTTAGCCGCTCGCTCGAACTCGGCAATCTTGTCCTTTAGCTCTGGGAAAAGCTCCAGGAAGGGAATGGAGTCCACCCCTGCTTTTGCATACCCTTCGCTGATAATGCATTCGATTGCCACCTCCACACTTTCCCTAACAAAAGGAAACATGGCCTTCTGGAAGTCGGGGTTCGTTATCTCATATGCGGTCTGGAGAAGAAACCAAAAATGTCAGTCCGCGAAAGATAAGCGAGATAAACGGCGATTAACTGGCACTTACAGCCTTGTCCTCTTTATATTGATTGATCTTTGCGCCATGTCACTTATTTCTTTCTTTTAGCAAGTTGCTTTCCTTCCTATGCCGCGCATCTTCCTTAAGCAGCTCTCGCGTGAGCCTGCCCATGTAGTGGTTGGTGATGGCGCAGTTTGCACTGGCTTGTGCGGCGAGAAGAGGAAGGTCGTCAGGAGCCACACTCTGCAGTTCGCGAAGGTTTTTCTTCCCGTACATGGCAGAGAGGGCGACATGGGCGTAGCGAGATGGGCGCGGGCTCCTCCAGGAGGGAAGAGCCGTTAACAGACGGACATATTTTTTCTTCTCATGCCAATGGATCATTGGGTTACCCCTTAGATCCTTTTGCTTCTCGCCGAAGCCCGCAATATTGAAGCTGTCATCGGAAGAATAACTCGCGGCGGGATCTCCGTCTTCTTTCCTTTTCTTCACAATTTCTTTTCTTCTTTCTCCTTGTGTAGGAGTCTGTTCAGCCGGCGCGAAGGGCAGATTTGCGGGTACCGCCAAGGTCACTGCAAGAGGAAAAATTAGCAACTTCCAGGTCGCTGCGGATACAAATGAAAGTCGCGAAACTTACTCTCCAAACGGCTTACGGTGTCCAGTCCGGGCAGTAGTGGGATGTAGTAGTCGACGTCAAGCCTCGCTCCCTCAAGGAACTTGACGATGGCGGTCTCGGTATCGCTCAGCCGCACGCTTTTGAAGTCGGCGTCTGAGCGCAGCTGCGGGTTGGTGTGAAGGAATCCAAGGTCGCCTTCAAAGATAAGATACCTAGAAGTGCAGTTGTGGATTTTATTTGGCAAACCCACAACTTTCATCCCCCTGCAGTAGAAGTTGATGATACCTTTGTACTCGCGATCTCCTGGTGGGGTTATAGAGCGAACAGAGAAAATCTTCCTGAAGATCTTCAAGGAAAACTCGACCTTCTTAGCTCGCAGGTAAGCGAGGTAGCTACAGATGGCGACCATGCTGTTCAGTGCGAGCTGGCCTGGAACCACCCCATAATGCTCGAAGATCTCTGCGATCTCCAAAAGCAGGGGGAATTTGAACCCGCAATCAAAATGATCGATTGGCACCGCAAGCTGGGTAGCTGTGGAGAAGTTCAATCGCTCTTGATGCTCGGGAAGCCGCGCAAGTACTAGAGAGCCCGCCATGTGCTTCTCCAAAAAGGCTTAGAAGTCAACTGCGGTTAGCCTGCTTCTTTTGTGCTCGGCAGCATGGAAGGCGACTGCGGCATCAGTACGCGCGGATACCATGTTTTCAGACCGCAGGGCTTTAGCTCTAACTGTTTCCAATACAAAGAGAAGATTAAGACCCTATTTATAGAAAACCATCTGACATGACAGCAGTTAATCCGCCCAGACCGATTGCTCAGTCCGCGCAGTTAGCTTCTTCCCTGTTTTCCCTACAAATTCAGACATTTCGCAAGGCTTTGTGGATTCAAAGGCAGTCCGCGAAGTTCGCTTCTCCCCTGCTTTCCTACTCTTTATCTACAAGTAATCGCGAACTCACAGGAGGCCCGCAGAGACCACAATTTTCCAGTAAACAAAATAAGCAAGCATAAAGCCAGCCCGCATAATTTACGTTCAACAACAAGGTTATCCGAAGATTAAAGAAAAACATCATACAACAAACAGAAGTAGCATCACAGCACAAATACAGTTATAAAAGATGTTCAAACATCGAATCATACAACACAATATTTCGGCTTCAGCGCCTTCTGCGGTCTCGTGGGGCAGGTCGCTCCTCATCATCCATCCCAACATGAGCCGCCTGGTCGCTTCCTCGCAAGATCTCACAATAAAGTTGAGAAACCAGGTGGTGCATAGTGTTGAAGGTGCGGTGCATATGAGCGACATCCCTGGCTACCCGCGGGAACGGAATTAAGGGAACACCTGCCGGGGTTGGATCTGCGACCACCGCGGCCTTCCCGCTCGCCGCCGGGGCTAACCCCTCTCCCGCAACAGGTTAAGAAGACGGTTGCGGCCTTATCCCAGCAGCTTCGCTCATTTGTTTCTTCCATTCTCTCGCCAGGCCAAGTACTTGTTCCTGTAGTGGCTGGCATCTCCGCTTAGTCGATTTTTCTCCTTCTTCACTCCTTCGAGCGCAGATGAAAGGCTGGCGACCTCGTTTTCTAAGATCTTTTCTCGCTCTTTACTCTTCTTTAATTCAGCCCGAATTTCGCATAACTCCTCCTCATACTTTCTCGCTAATAGCGTGTACGTTTCCTGAGCAGGCTGCTCCTCCTGTGCGAGTTCAGCAGCAGTCCGCGCCGCAGTTTCCATTGATATGTCTAGTGGCGTAGGCACGATCTCACCGGCCTCGACGGAATCAGGTGTTGACTTCTGAACTGCGACCAAAAAATAAAATTCGCTTCAGTATCCAAGTCGCAATATGCCCAGAAAGGTAAAAAAAAGAGTTCAATTCACTTTTGGTAATCATTGCGGCGATCTGGCGACTATCAAGGATAGGTCGCCTCACGCGCTCTGGATCAAAAGCATCTAGGCGACGCCTCCATTCTCGGCGGACTATCGCTCTCGTCTCGGCCAGCGATCTGCATGAGACGACAATATCACCGGTTTCGGTAATGATCTTGACCGGCCGCCATTTCCGTGGAGGGGATTTATAAAACCATGAGCTCTGGAATCGATTGGGCGCCGGCTGCAACTTAACTGACCCCATCAGCTCGGCAACGGTCCGAAGATCCTCAGCCCGCTTATCCGCGGCAAGCTTCTCCGAGACCGCTTCGACCTTTGCCTTCATTGCGGCAAGCTGCTCCTTAGTCTTTTCCCTCTCTTCAGCTGGAAGAAAAGAAGGATCAGCGAGTTTCTCTCCTCTAATCTCGGCATCAGGCTGCAGCACTTCCAGCAGAGAGTGATTCATGCTCGCAAGCTGCTCGTCATCTATGGAGTCAAGGATCTCAGTAGTTGATAGGCTGAGCGTCGAAGGGGGATCACCTTCTGCAAATAGAGGAGCAGGGGTGACGAGCTCGCAGCCCCAGTCCGCTTGGAGATATTCTTCTCTTTCCTAACCTTCAGCCTCTTCTCTATTCGCTCCGCAACAGTACTCTTGTCTCTTTTCCTCTTTTTCTTTTCAGGCGTCTTATCCAAGTCAATGACGACCTACTGCTGTTCGCGGACTTATGTCGGTGCGACAACCAGGGCCTGGGAAGACACTGGCTCCTTAGCTTGCTCAACGGAATCTTTAGCCGCGACTTCGGCGGGCTCTTTAACTCATTCCTCGGCAACCTCTTCTTCCCTTTCCTCTATCTGTTCGTCAGCAGGAAGCTTCTCCTCGATCATCTGCTGCTGGGCTTTCGGCGACGATACTTCCTTGCCCGTGTCTATCCGCAGCATAATAGTCCCAGAAGCAGAGCGGTGTACCTCCATGCTGGAAGAGCTCGCAGGATTCCTGTCAGAAATAGATGACGGATTCAATTTCTCATTCGGTGGGTTTGGAGGAACAGCAGTCATAATTTTCTCAGGCTCTATGTCGCGGGCTGGGTATGTTTTCTTTTGACCTGAGCTCTCTCCTCAGTAGCGGGCTGGAGTATCGTGACGGCGACTGGTCTTTTTAGGTCGGGAACTGACCTTGGGCTTCTCAGTCGAAGTAGCAAGGTTGCCGAAGAAATCCCGTAATCTTGCCTTGCCGGACTGGAAAGTTGAGACCGCAAGAGGTGAGTAATGACCCGTCGCGCAGCCAATTCTAACAGAGGACAGGGCTTCCAGCGGTATTTATAGCGCAAACAGTATTAATGATAGTTGTAGACTCGGTGGTTAAGAAAAAATTTTCGGTATTTTCCAAAACTCAAAAATGTGCGGGGATTATGTTAACCCCAGAATCCACAGCATATCCAGCTAGACGTCTCGTTCCTCCTTGGCCGGATTCCAGACCTCAGCCCGCCAAGGTCGCCCCTGGTTCTCAACTCAGCTAGATCGTCGACCTCCCGTCGACGATAGTCGAGCTCAGATCGACGAGCTCCGTGTCACGTCACCCAGGTCGCTCAGGTCGCAACTGGTCTGACAGGATCGCGCTCGACGCGACCAAGGGAGGATTCCAGTTCACAGGCCCAGTCCGCCGGTCCCGCGCGGACTGCTTCTTCTTTCTCTTTTATTTCCCGTCACCGCTTCCCGGCTCCTTTGTACCCCGGGAAGCCGGTTATTTTAGCCCTGCCCGTTTGGGCAGGCCCCCAGCCTAAATAGGGGGAAGTGGTGCACTCAAAGCACGCTGACACGAGCCCAGGAGACCACTTGTTAAAGGCTGTGGACTCGAATCTCTGGCTTTGCGATCTCCAGCTTTCTTTCTGCTTTGCTTTCCTTTTCCCTTCTTGTAACCCCTTCTTTGCAATCAAAAGTAAGCCCGTCGCAGGAGAGGCATTCAGGCCGCGATGGGCGAAGTCTGGTGTTGCCGTGCTGTTGGTGCTCGTTTCCGCCTTCGCTTTTCGCGCATCAACAACCATGAACACATATTAGTGGAATGTGCCTAGCTCCCTCCAGAACTAACCAGCAGGTATCTTTGAAGTAGATAATGTCTCTCAGCTAGCTTTGCATGTGGAAGTATTAAGTAAAAAGATAACGGTGATGACTGCTGTCTCCTCCACTCAGGTATGTGAATCTGCAACTCCTTCTCCCGAACAATTGGATTATGTTAATAATATGCCCAGAAATGCTTTTCATAATTTTTCTACTGCTAAAGTTTCATGCTCCAGGTTTCGCTTTTCCGAATAGGTATAATCTCGCTTTACGGAACCACCCGAACTTTCGTAGAGTAATCCCTCGAACGCAATGTGCCTGCCACCATAAAATGATTTTTCTACACCACCACCACCTCCTCAAAACTTTCCAAAACCTCCAAGTTTGGAGGAAATGTTTTCAAAATATATTAATGTTAATGACGCTACTATAAGGACCCTAGCCGGGACCGTTAAAAGTTTAGAGATTCAAGTAGGACAACTCGCAAAAATTATTTCTGAGTGACCCGTCGGGTCTCTTCCTTCCAACACCGAGCCCAAACTGAGAGGGCAAGCGAAAGCTATAACCTCCATTTTTAATATTCCACCACCTACTAAAAAAGAAGTTATCACTCTGCTCTCTACTTTAGAAAAAGATCTCACTCCCCCACCCATTTTTAAAACTAATCCAACTCAACCATACCCTTCCCAACTTACCAAACAACATCTTAATGATCAGTATACCCGCTTCTTAAAAATGTTTAAGAAAATCCACTTAAATCTACCCTTCCATGAAGCGATTTCCAAGATGCCGAAGTACGCTAAGTACCTAAAGGACCTCCTGACTAATAAGAAGAAGGTAGAGAACTTATCGCACGTCACGTTAAATGTCGAGTTCTCCACTGTCTTGAAAAATGGTTTACCAAAGAAAATCAGTGATCCGGGTAGTTTTTCTTATACCGTGTGTCTTTAGTGATCTTTCTGTCAAGCATGTATCCACACACATGAGTATCAACCTGATGCCCCACTCGATATTCAAGAAGTTAGGAATTGGTACCCTCAACCCCACACACATGAGTATCCACCTCACTTATAGATAAGTTAAATACCCATTTGAAATCGTGGAGGATGTCTTAGTTAAAGTCAACAGATTCATCTTTTCGGTGGGTTCGTCATATTAGACATCGAAGAAGATGTCGAGGTTCCCTTGATCCTTGGCCGACCCTTCCATGCCACCTCCCGATCTCTCATTGACGTAAGCAATGGTAAGCTCTTCCTACGAGTAGGTGACATTGAAGTGACCTTCTCTATAACTCCCTCAATGAAGAATACCTTAGAGAATATCGACTCATGTTTTTTCTTATATGCCTTAGGTGAAGAATCTTCCTACTGCCTTTCTGAAAGTGAAAATAAATTTCCTGGTTTTTCTTCTTCCTCTACTCTTCCAATTGAATCTCTACAAGAAGCCCCATGGCCACTAGCTCCACCCCTTTAAATTTTCCGTATTAAGAAAAAGTCTACGAAGACATTGTTTTTGAAAAAGAAAGAATTTTCAAAATGTCGTATGAAGAACCCCCTACCCTAGAATTAAAGGAACTACCCGAAAATCTTTGGTATGCCTTCTTAGAAAAGCACTCCAAGCTACCAGTAATAGTTTCGGCCTACCTGACTGAAGTGCAAAATGATAAGCTCCTATAAGTGTTACGTAAACATCGCCGAGCTATTGTCTAGCAGATATCTGATATCAAGGGCATAAGCCCATCTTTATGCACCCACAAAATCCTAATGGAAGATAATTCACATAATTCAATCCAACCTCAGCGCCGTATAAATCCAAATATAAAAGAAGTCGTAAAGGGATATGTTATGAAACTGTTAGACGCAGGAATTATCTATCCTATATCTTATAGTAAGTGGGTTAGCCCAGTCCAGGTAGTACCAAAAAAAGGGAGGGATAACTGTAATTAGTAATGAAAATAATGATTTAATCCCTACTAGGACGGTAACAGGGTGACAAATGAGTATTGACTATCATAAGTTAAATGACGCCACCCGTAAAGACCACTTCCCCTTGCGGTTCATCGATCAAATTTTAGAACGATTATCCGGCCATAGCTTTTTCTGTTTTCTCAATGGTCTCTCGGGGTACTTTCAAATCTCCATCTCTCCCGAGGACAAGGAGAAAACTACGTTTACTTGTCCCTTCGGCACCTTCACTTACCGAAGAATGCCGTTTGGATTATGCAATATGCCAGCAAAATTCCAGCGTTGTATCCTCGCTATCTATGACAATTACGTAGAAAGCATTATGGAGGTGTTTAGGGTTGGTTTATCCGTGTTCGGTGATGCCTTTGATAGATGCTTAGAAAAACTCGAAAAAGTCTTAGAAAAATGGGAAGAAACTAACCATGCCCTAAATTAGGAAAAATGTCATTTAATGTTGAGGGAAGGGTTAGTTTTGGGTCAAAAAAATTTTGGGAGAGGAATTGAAGTAGACATAGCTAAGAAAGAAGTTATCGAGAAGCTAGCGCCGCCTACGAACGTCAAAGCTATAAGAAGTTTCCTAGGATACAGTGGCTTCTACTGCCGCTTCATAAAAGACTTCTCCAAAATCACCAAACCCCTTACTCATATTCTGGAAAAAGACACCCCGTTTATTTTTGATGACCTTTGTCTATCTGCATTTGAATTAATAAAGAAAAGTTAATTAATGCCCCTATTATGATAGCTCCGGTGTGGGACCTTCCCTTTGAAATTATGTGCGATGCGAGTAGTTTTTCGGAGGGAGTCGTACTAGGACAACAAATATCTAAAAACTTCCACCCCATCTATTATGCAAGTAATACACTTACATCAGCATAAGAGAATTATACCACAATCGAGATGGAGCTCCTAACTGTTGTTTTTGCTTTTGATAAATTTCGTCCATATATTACGCTTTCCAAAATTATCATTTTTATGGACCACTCGGCTCTCAAATATCTTCTTGCTAAGATGGATGCCAAGCTATGCCTGATTCACTGGGTCTTACTCATCCAAGAGTTTGACTTAGAAATCCGTGATAAGCGAGGAGCCGAGAATTTGGCCGCCGACCATCTCTCATAATTAGATAATCCGTATATAGAAAAATCAGATGAAAAATCTTTTAATGATTTCTTCCTCGATGAGAAGCTGCTTTTAATTAACACATCCCCTTCTCCTTGGTTTGCACACATAGCTAACAATTTAGTGAGTCATGTACTCCCGAAAGAGTTCTCCTCTCAGCAAAAGAAGAAATTTTTTTCTGAGTTGAAGAACTATTTTTGGGAGGACCCACATATTTTCTGAGTCTGTGCATACCAAGTGTTAAGGAGATGTGTCTCTTTTGAAGAAGGATTAGATATTTTAAAAAATTTGCATGAAGGACCGACTGGTGGTCACTATCAAGCTGCTCGCACCGCCCACAAAGTTGCGTGAGTTTTCAGTGGCCTAGACTGTTTAAAGACGCACAAGCCTTTGTGAGTGGGTGTGATAGTTGCCAACGGTCGGGAAATATTTCCAATAAAAATGAAATGCCACAATATTATCTGCTTGAGTGCGAAGTTTTCGACCTCTAGGGAATTGATTTTGTTGGCCCTGTTCCTTCTAGCTTCGGGAACAAGTTTATTTTAGTTGTTGTAGATAATGTTTCACGATGGGTTAAAGCCCAAGCTGTTCCTACTAACGACGCCCGAGTCGTAATTACTTTTTTGAAAAAAATATTTTCTCTATTCGGTATGCCACGAGCCATCGTTAGCGATAGGGGTTCACATTTTTGTAATGCGCAGTTTTAAATTTTTTTTTATTAAATATGGCGTTATGCATAAGCTTTCAACTGCCTACCACCCCCAAACTAACGGACAAGTCGAAGTAGTGAACAGAGAGCATAAAAGAATTTTAAAAATGACTGTTTCAACCTCTAGAAAAGACTGGTCAACCAAATTAGACGATGCACTATGGGCCTGCCATACAACGTACACAACCGCCATCAGATGTACTAAATATCGGTTGGTTTATGGAAAATCGTGCCATTTACATGTAGAATTAGAACACCGTGCTTTTTCGGCCTTAAGATTTTTAAATTTCGATCCCCACTCCATCGGCGATTTTTGAAAATTTCAACTTAATTAACCCGACGAGTGGCGCTCTTATGCATACAAAAATAATAAATTTTATAAAGAGAGGAATAAAAGTTTTCATGACAAACACTTAAGGCACCCAAAATGGTCGGGGCCCCACACCATATTACACAAACAGGCGGAGAAGTTACTAAATAATAACAAATACCATCGAACCCTAACACAGTGCATTCTACCGGAAGTTTCATGGTTGAAAACTTGAACTCAAGAAAAACAAAAATGTCCATTACTACCAATTAGGAATGAATACAACCAAACACACAAGGTACATGGCCTTATGGCCTTACATGTTTCTCTTAACAATAGTGTGGTTTACAAACATCGGCGCGCAGGCCGGCCACACATGAACAAGAGTAAACAAAACAAGCCTTCGAGGGCAGCAGCTCAACCTGGGCTCCAGCCCGCTATTTCCCGCTTGGGCCAGCACCACCTGCAAAGAATCATTCCACCAAGAGGAGGAAAACAGGGTAACAGTCAGCTTTCAACTGACCAATTATAAGGACCCTACAACTGGCACGGGGCAGCGGAATTCCTTCCATGCATAGCATTTAAGTCACACATCATATATATATATATAATAATCCACCAAGGACGTGCATAACCGCACAAGCCAATACATATCACAAACGCCGGCACGACGGCCCGACGTTCCGTGCACTTAGGGCACATTATTGGTGTACTGAAACTCAGGTCCCACCACCGTTCAGATGTCCCAGACATGACGGTTCATTATGAGCATTTAGTCTTAATGGCGCGCAGGCCTAAGACTCTCGCTATGTAATTCTAATTGGGCCTTAAGCACCCACGGTTAGAAAACCATAATGCAGGTACAGATCCACCTTTCCCGTTGCTCACATTCATCAGACTCAAGCCATGACTGACGCGAATACGGCTTCACCTTTCCCTTCATTCCACCGTTGCAGCCCAATGGCTCAACTTCACACAAAATGGCACTCACAGCCACAAGAGTTGAACACCAAGCACCAACTCTCAAAGCTTTTTCCTTCATTTCTTCCAGTACTTCCTGGTGCACCAAGATACAAGTATCCACTAAGGATTTCATATAAGAAATCAATTTATCCGAAGTCTTCTCTTATTTGCAAACAAAGCATCACCAATCCAGACCAACTTGTCTGATTTGGCTTCACACAGTATGCCTAACCGTACTACACACTTCCGGTTCTAATGCAATAAAATAAGGGATGAACCACCGATCCCAAGGGAATCACTTAGCCATACACCCTTAGGTGGAGGATTCCTATGCAAATGCAGGAAATAAGGACTTCACTTGTCCAAGAAGGAAATCGTTACACTTGGAAGACTTTTTGGCGCCATGGAGAAAACTACAGAGTTAGAAAGCACCGCAATGATCTAGCCTTCGCAGATCTTAACTCGGCTCGCGATTTGGACCACCGTAGTACCATCGGAGGTCGGATTTATCCTCTTCTTCCTTCCCTTGCTCTCCTCTCTCTCTTCTTCTTAGAAAGAGAATGGTGATGATAGAATGAGAATTGACTTATCCATTCCCGCACTTAACCCTTCAGGAATTACCCAGGGCCATTAGATCTTCATCAAAGGAAATGAATGGCTCAGATTAGATCTAAAAAGCATCTTACCTAGGATGACACGGCCTGTGACACCCCCGTGTCACAGGTCATGTACCTTAAGCGGCAAACAACTAACTCAAACAAGAACATGACACGGGCTTATACACGCCGTATCAAGCACCTTACATGCCCGAGTCACTCAGTATATGCCTGTGTTGAGGGGTGTGTCCCTCAATCGACATAGGACTAACAAATCCTAAGAAGGACATGGGTGTTGATGCACGAAAATGCCAAGGGGAAAACGAGCACCACCAGCTAACTGTTCGAGCACTGGGGAAAGAAGAAAAAGCAAACTGCGAGCAGTAGTCTACTTTGCGGACTAGAAAAGGGACAGAAAAGCAGAAGAGCCGTGAACCACGGCAACACCAGACTTCGCCCGTCGCTGCCTGAATGCCACTCCTGCGACGGGCTTGATTTTGATTGCAAATAAGCGATTACAAGGAGGGGAAAAGGAAACGATGCGGAAAGCAAGCTGGAGATCGCAAAGCCAGAGATTCGAGTCCGCAGCCTTTAGTAAGTAGGCTCCTGGGCTCGAGTCAGCGTGCTTTGAGTGCACCACTTCCCCCTATTTATATGCTGGGGGCCTGCCTAAACGGGAATGGCTAAAATAACCGGCTGCCCGGGGTACAAAAGAACCGGGCAGCGGTGACGGGAATCAAAAAAGGGAAAACAAGCAGTCCGCGCGAGACCGGCGGACTGGGCTTGCGAGCTGGAAACCTCCCTTGGTCGCATCGAGCACAATCCTGCCAGAAGAATCGCGACCTGAGCGACCTGCACGACCTGATCTCGGAGCTCGCGGAAAACTGGCAAGATCTGAGAGCAAACCATAGGCGGCCTGAACGGATTGATAACTGGAGTCTGCCTAGGTGGCTGGGATTTCCACGTCAACTAGCGATCTGGGCGGACTGAGAGCTTGAGTACGGCAAGACAGGAGCAAGAAGCCTAACTGAACATGTTGCGGATTTTGGGGTTAACATAATCCCCGTACATTTTCGAGTTGGGAAAATTCCGAAAATGTTTCCTTAACCGCCATGTCCGCAACTATCATAAATGCTTATTGTGCTATAATTACCGTCGGAAGTCCTGTCCTCTGTCAGAATTGACTGCGCGACGGGTCGTTACTCACCTCTTGCAGCCTCAATTTTCCTGTCCGGCATGGAAAGATTAGGATCCTTCTTCGGCAACCTCGCCACCTCGACTGAGAAACCCAAGGCGAGTTCCCGACCTAAGAAGGCGAGTCACTGGAACAATATACCTGCCCTCCATCAAGGAGAGAGTTCAGGCCGGAAGAAGAAGACAGACCCAGCCCGCGACATCGAGCATGAGAAGACCGCGACTGCTCCTACTGCTCAGAATCTACCGACAGGGAGCTCGAATAAGAAACTGAATCCGTCATCTGTCTCTGATCAGAACCCTGCGAGCTCTTCAAGTATGGAGGTGCACCGTTCTGCCTCCGGAACTATTATGTTGCTGATAGACCTGAACAAGGAAGTGTCATCGCCAAAGATCTAGCAGCCGGATATCGAGGAGAAACTTTCAGCTGATGAGCAGGTGGAGGAGAGGGTAGAAGATGTAACTGAGGAGCGAGCTAAAGAGTCCGCCGAAGCCGCGGCTAAAGATTCTGCCGAGAAGCAAGCTGAGGAAACGTTGCCCTCTCTTGCACTGATTGTCGCACCAACCTCAGTTTGCGAATCACAGCAGATCGTTATAGACTTGGATAAGACGCCTGAAAAGAAAAAGAGGAAGAGAGACAAGAGTACTGTTGAGGAGCGAGTAGAGAAGAAGCTGCGGGTTAGGAAAGAAAAGAATATCTCTAAGCGGACTGGAGCTGTGAGCTTGCAGCATAAGCCGCGAGAGAATGAAGTTCCGGACAACGATCTCGTCATCCCGGATGCTCTACCCGCAGAAGGTGACCCCCCCTCAACGCTCAGCTTATCAACCACCGAGATACTTGACTCTATTGACAACGAGCAGCTCGCGAACATGAATCGTTCCCTGTTGGAAGTGCTGCAGCCTGGTGCTGAGAACATGGGAGAGAAGCCTACTGACTCTTCCTCCTTCCTTCCAGCCGAAGAAAGAGAAAAAACGAAGGATCAGCTCACAGTAATGAAGGCAAAGATTGAGGCGGTCTCGGCGAAGCTTGCTGCGAATAAGCAGGCTGGGGATTTGCAGATCGCTGCCGAACTTATGCAGTCAGGTAAGTTGCGCCTGGTGCCTAGGTGTTTCCAGAGCTCGTGGCACTACAAATCACCTCCCCGGAAATCGCGTCCGATTATTATCATTACAGAGACCGGCGACATAGTTGCCTCAAGCAGATCGCTGGACGAGACAAGGGAAAAAGTTCATCGGGAATGGAGGCACTGCCTTGGCGCTTTTGATCCAGAGCGCGTGAGGCGGCCTACATTCGATAGTTGCCAGATTGCTGCCATTATTACAAAAAGTGACTTAACTTTTTACCTTTTACGCTTATTGCGACCTGGAAACTAAATCGAGTTTTACTTCCTTTGTTGCAGTACAGAAGTCAACCCACGATTCTATCGAGGTCGGTGAGATCGTCTCCTCGCCTGCAGAGGTGCCCGCGCAGGCTTTGATGCGGTCTGGTGCTGAGTCCGCGCAAGGGGAGCAGTCTGGCTAAGAGACATATGCATTATTAGCGAGGAAGTATGAGGTGGAACTAAACGAAATTCGAGTTAAGCTAAAGAAAGGTAAGGAGCAAGAAAAGATCCTGGAGAACCAGGTCGCGAGCCTTTCTTCCACCATCGAGGGTCTAAAGAAAGAGAAGCAGCGGCTAAGCGGAGACGCCTGCCATTATAGGAGCCGATATTTGGCTTTGGTGAGAGAAGGGAAGAAGCAAGTGGGCGTTGTTGCTGGGGTGAGGCCGCAAACGTCTTTCCAACCTTCTGCAGGAGAGGCGTCAGCCCCGACGACAATCGGGCAACCCGCGGTGGCCGCAGATCCAACAACAGCAGGTGTCCCGGCAATCCCGTTTAACCTGATAGTCAGGGATACTGCTCACATGCATCGCACATTCAACAACATGCACCATCTGGTTCAGCAACTATACAGGGAAATCTTGCGAGGAAGCGACCAGGCGTCCCATGTTGGGGTGGATGAAGAGCGACCTGCTCAGGGAGACCGCAAAAGCCGCTGAGTAGAACATTTAATTTGAACTGTGCGTATTGTATAGGTGTCCATTGAAACTTCTCTGTTTCATTTGTGCTGTGATGTGACTTTCCCTTGGTGTATGATATTATTATTATTCCTTTAAACTTGAACAATCCTGTGGTTATGAATGCGAATTATGCGGGATGGTTTTATGTTTGCTCATTTCTTTTAATGAAAAATTTAGGTCTTTGCGGACTGCCTGTAAGTTCGCGATTACTTGTAGATAGCTTGCAGGAAAACTGGAAACGCGCGGGCTGAGCGGACTGCATTTTAATTCGCAAAGCGTTGAGAATTTGTCTGAAATTGCAGGGAAAACAGGGAAGAAGCGGGCTGCGCGGACTGAGCAATCGATCTGGGCGGATAGACTGCTGTCATGTCAAATGATTTTTCTATAAAAAGCGTCTTCATTTTCTCTTTGCATAGGAAACAGTCGATGTAACACCCTAAAAAGACCCCAAAAAGACTCAACATGAAGTTTGAGGTGCAGGCTGTTTGACACGGCCTGGGACACGGGCATGTCCCAGGGCGTGTCGGGGGCTACACGGCCTGGGACACGGGCGTGTCCCAGGGCGTGTTCAGGTTAGTCGACGATCGTCGAGCCTGGGACACGGCCTTCGACACGGGCGTGTCCCAGGGCGTGTCCGAATTAAATTTCGAGATTAGCCTATTCGAGTCAGAAAAGTACACGGCCTTGAACACGGCCGTGAACACGGGCGTGTCAGGTTGGACACGGGCGTGTCAGATGCCGTGTTCCGACCCGTGTACTGGTTGCAGCTCGATGAAGCAGGTTTGACACGGGCGTGTCTCAGGATGACACGGGCGTGTCAGGTTTGATACGGGCGTGTCGATGCCCGTGTTGTTCAGTCAGTTCAAACTGTGTGTGCCGCTTAAGGGTACACGGCCTGTGACACGGGTGTGTCACAGGCCGTGTCAGCCAAAAATTGGGTTTTTTGGGCAAATCGTGGCCGTTCAGATTCTCTCTTTGGATCCAAGGGCTCAGGTGAATCCTGGCTGGATTAAATTCGTCAAGGGGTGATGAAGAAGTCATTCTTCATTTTGCTTAAGGAAGAGAGAAAGAGAGAGGAGGAAGAAGAAGGAGGAGAAGAGCAAGCCACCGGCGGAGCTCCCGTGGTCCGATTCGTGATCCGAAGCCGGCGTTGTGAAGGCAAGGCTGCTGCGGTTCTTTCTCACCGTCTAGTTTTCGATGGCTCCGAAGAGATCGACAAGGGTAACGATCTCCCTCCTTGGACATGTGAAGTCCTTCTTTTCTGCATTGCATAGGGAAAACCTTTCCCCGCGAGTGTGCGGTGGGTTGTGGTGTCCCTTGGGGTAGATATGTGAAGTCTCCCTTGTTAGAGGCCGGAATTGGAGTACGGCCCTAGGCATGCTGTGTGAAGCCCATCTGGACATGGTCTGGATTGGTGATGCTTGTTTGCATATCGGAGAAGGCTCCGTGATTATGGCTTGTGTTGCCTTGTGCCTACCTGTTGCTTGGTGCAGCAGGAAGTACTGGACGATGTCCAGGAAATGAAGAGGGTTGGATGCAACTCTTGTGGCCGTGCGTTGCCACTTTATGAGCGGTTGAGCCGTTGGGCTGCAACTCGGTGAAAAGGCAGATTGCCGAACAGGAAAGGTGAAACCGACCCGCGCCTATAAATAGTCATGGATACTTCCGTATTCGAGGTGGCACGGCGACTTGAGCAACGGGGGGTGGCTGATCCGTACCTGCGTTAGGTCCGTCCGACTTGGAAGCCTGGTTATAGGTTTTGTTGGAGCGCCTAATGAGAGTCTTAGGCCCGCGCGCCGGAAAGACTAGAATGCTCAAATACCGTGTAGACGGTGGTGTTGACCCTGGTATTCCGGTACACCAAGAATGTGCCCTGAGTGCACGGACTGTCGGGCCGTGTGGCCGATAGTTGTGATGGCTTGAATGTGCCTGCGCGCACATAGTTGCTATTTGATGATGCCATGCTTGCAGGGAAAGAATGCTCATGCCCCGAGAAAGGGGTAGGATTGTTATAATTGGGTCAGCTGAATGCTGACCGTTGCATTGTTTGCCACCGGTTGGGTGGATTGTTCCCGTGCAGGTGCTGGAGAGCCAAGTGGTAAGTGATGGGCTGAAACCCTACTGCTGTTGCTGCTGCTGCTGCGGCTAGCCCTTGAAGGCTAAGCGAATGTTTTGGTTGTTCTCTTTTACTCATGTATGGCCGGCCTGCGCGCCGAGGTTTGTAAATCATGTTGTATGGAAGAGGAACTGTAAGGCCTTAAGGCCAAACCCTTTGTTGTACATTCCATGGTTATATATATAAAGGTGGTTTATATATTGGACATTCCTGATTAGAGTTCAAAGTTGTAACTTAAAGCTTCCGCTAGAATGCTCTGAGTTAGGATTCGTATGGTTTGGTATTATCCTGTGACCTCACCGTCTGTTTGTGGCATATAGTGTGGGGCCCCGGCCGGACCTTCTACTATACGTCATTTAACGGATGGGGTCGTTACATTTTGGTATCAGCTTTTGTCGGTCTTCCTCTTTCGAATTCGTGGTCGAATTCTTTTGTGGGGTGGCGAGCACGTGTTTGTGCAACCTGCTGTAACGCTAATGAACTCTGGAATGTCCATTAAGGAATGTACAAAATCTTGTTTGAGGAATCTGCGCGCTCCTTTTTGTGTTGTTTTGCTTGCATACGTTCGCTAATGTGTGTCTTGTCCACCTATAGGTGACGCGTAGTGGTGCTGGGCAGTCTGAGCCCCAGCGCTCTGATGAGAGTGCGGCACCAGCTGAGGTGCCAACACCTCCTCCATCTGCGGAAACTGTTCGCTTAGTTGCTGAGGCGCTATTTGCCATGATTCAGCCGACCGGGCAAGCGCAGCCGGTAGTAGTGCCAGTTCGTGTTGATGTAAGACCCGAGCCGGTTGAGGCTGTAGATCCACGAGCAGCTGACCGACAATTGAAGCAATTCATGAGCTTCAGTCCTCCTACGTTTACGGGCATGGGATCCCCAACGCAGGCAGAGGATTGGTTATCGCGTGTCAAGCGGATAATGACAGCGATCAGCGCGGAGGAAACTCTTAAGGTCACCTTGGCCACCTTCATGCTTGAAGGAGAGGCGCGGTTGTGGTGGGACGAGTTTGAGGTACACCATTTGGCGGGCAGGCAATTAACGCAAGTATCAATTGAGGAGTTCTCTCGGATATTTCTGGCGAAACATGTCCCAGCGGCGCAATGCATTGCTATGGAAAATGAGTTCCAACGGTTAAAGCAAGGGGAAGATAGTGTGGATATCTACTTGCATGATTTTACCAGGTTGGGACGGTATGCGGGAACAATCTTCGCGGATGACCAAAGGAAAACGAATCGGTTCTATGAAGGATTGCGGGATGAGTTGAGGTTCCTGCTTTCGAGTTCAGTGAACCAAGGGTTTCAGGCGTTGGTTGATACTGCGTGCGTGCTGGAGAAGGACATGAGGCGAGTGCAAGGGAACAAGGGCTTGGTTGTGTCAAAGCCAGAGTTTCAAGCACCTCGCCCGAACAAGTCGTTCTACCAGAAAAAAGGGGGCAAGAGGTCCAAGCCATCTGGGCAAGTGACTACGACCGTTGTGTCGGGAGCGACATCAAGGCCGGATTCTCGTACATGCTATAACTGTGGCCGGGTGGGGCATATAGCTCGTGACTGTCGGGTTGTGCAGCCCAAAGGGGTCAAGAAGACGGGTGCGTCTTATGCTGAGAAGGGCAAAGCGGTGGTTGATTCCTCTGCGTCTCAGGCACAGCCCTGAATCTATCAACTTGGCCAACAGGAAGCGATTAAGCAAAGTGACGTCGTCACAGGTACGAGTTGATTTAGGTTACTTGCTGGTGCTATTGTTTTTGGTTATGTATAGCTTGTGCATGATGTGTGTGCTGCAGGCTTTGTCCTGATTCGGAATAATTTGGCGAGAGCCCTGTTTGATACGGGTGCTTCGCATTCTTTTCTGTCTGAGGATTTCGTATCTCGCATTGGGGTACCAAGTCATGTGACGGTGGATAGTACAAGGGTGCTGTTGCCGAATGGCTGTGTGATGCTTGCGGATAGGGCTTGCGATGTGGATGTGCAAATAGGAAGTCGGGATTTCGGTTTGAGTGCAGCTGTGCTACCGTTATCGGAGTTTGATGTGATCTTTGGTATGGACTGGCTCTCGGGGCAGCGTGCCTTTATTGATTGCAACTCCAAGGAGATTACACTAGGCCAGAATACCGGGCTTGTGACGAAATTCGCTGGTATGCGAGGAGTTGGCGGGACTCTGTTGTCTGCACTCCAAGTCGTCAATGCTGTTCGGAAGGGCGCGGAGTTATTCTTCACGCTAATTCAGGCTGTTGAGCCAAAAGCCAGTGTCGGTGAAGTACTAGTTGTGTCAGAGTTTGCCGACGTGTTTCCTAAAGATCTTCCTGGGTTACCACCCCAGCGGGAGATTGACTTCTCTATTGAGTTGGTGCCAGGTGCGAAACCTGTGGCCCGCTCTCCATATCGCGTCGCGCCAAAAGAGATGGCTGAGTTGAAAGTCCAATTGCAAGAGTTGTTGGAGCAGGGATACATACGCCCAAGTATGTCACCTTGGAGCGCGCTTGTTCTCTTTGTGAAAAAGAAAGACGGTAGCTTACGGTTGTGTATTGACTACCGCGAGTTGAATAAGCTGACGGAGAAAAACAAATATCCGATCCCACGGATTGATGACCTCTTTGATCAGCTGGCGGGATCAACGGTCTATTCCAAGTTGGATTTGAAATCGGGATATTATCAGCTAAGGATTCGGGAAGGTGACATTCCCAAGACGGCGTTTGGAACACGCTACGGTCATTATGAGTTCACGGTAATGCCGTTTGGCCTATGTAATGCGCCTTCGGTATTTATGGACCTAATGCATCGAACGTTCCGAGAGTACTTGGATTTGTTTGTTATTGTGTTTATCGATGACATCTTAGTATACTCTCAGTCGGAAGAGGATCACGCAAACCATTTGCGGTTGGTTTTGCATACCCTGCGGAGGAATAAGCTTTTTGCCAAGTTCTCAAAGTGTGAGTTCTAGCTCTCTTCAGTAGCCTTTTTAGGCCATGTGGTAAGCGGAGAAGGTATCGCGGTGGATCCGTTGAAGATAAGTGCCATTCGAGATTGGCCAGTGATGTCTTCAGTGGCCAAGGTCAGGAGCTTCCTTGGACTTGCGGGCTACTATAGACGGTTTGTGGAAAACTTCTCACGGATTGCTTTACCTCTGACCACGCTGACGAGAAAACATCAAAAGTTCATTTGGACGCCGGAGTGCGCGCGAGCTTTTGAAGACTTGAAGAGTCGTTTGACCACGGCGCCTGTGTTGACATCGCCATGTGGTAAAGATGGGTATGAGATCTATAGTGATGCTTCTGGGAGCGGCTTAGGCTGCGTTCTTCTGCAGTTTAGTAAAGTGATTGCTTATGGCTCGCGTCAGTTGAAAGTGCATGAGCGGAATTACCCCGTCCATGATTTGGAGTTGGCGGCGGTAATCTTTGCGCTCAAGTTGTGGCGGCACTATCTATATGGCGTTAAAGTGGATATCTATACGGATCACAAGAGCCTAAAGTATTTGTTGGATCAGAAGGATCTGAATATGCGACAACGAAGATGGATGGAGTTCCTCGGGGACTACACCTTCGAGATTCACTATACTCCCGGGAAGGGAAATGTGGTCGCTGATGCTTTGAGTCGGAAGACTCCGGTACGGGCAAGCTGGTTGCAGAGGCACGATCAGCGTTTGATCCAGGAATTGGAAGCATTGGAGATATCTTGTGTTGACAAGGGTTCGTTAACCGATGCATGCTTGAACTGGACGGAGGTGCAATATGACCTTACGGACAGAGTTCGGCGAGCAACGGAGCTTGAAAGTCTCCAGCGCTATGCAAAAGATGGGCCGGAGGACCAATTCTCTTGGGATAATGGTTTGTTACGAAGAAATGGTCGAGTGTGCGTCCCAAGTGTGGGTAAATTGAGGGAAGAGTTGATGTACGAAGCTCACTTTGCAAAGTACTCAGTTCACCCAGGGAGCACAAAGATGTACAGAGATCTGAAAAAGCTGTTCTGGTGGCCCGGACTAAAGAAAGATGTCGCACGTTATGTGGCTGAATGCAATACCTGTGCGTTAGTGAAAGCAGAATGCCAGAAGCCTGGCGGTTTCCTGAAGTCGTTACCTATTCCGGAGTGGAAGTTCGATGATATTTCGATGGATTTCGTGCACGGGTTGCCGAGATCTCAACGCGGTCATGATTCAATCTGGGTGATTGTGCACCGGTTGACAAAAGTGGCGCACTTCCTTCCAAACAGAAGAGACGATTCAGTGGAAACCTTGGCCAAGCTTTATGTGGAGCAAGTGGTTCGACTGCACGGTGTTCCTCGGAGCATCGTTAGTGACCGTAATGGGCGGTTCACATCGAATGATTGGCGGCTCGTTCGTCAAATGTTGGGTACAAAATTGGCGTTTAGTACGGCCTTTCATCCCCAAATGGATGGCCAGACTAAACGAACCAACAGGATGATGGAGGATATGCTCCGCATGTGCGCCCTAGACTTTGGTAAGAGATGGGAAGATTATATATTTCTTGTCGAATTTGCCTATAATAATAGCTACCAAGCGAGTATTGGTATGGCGCCATTTGAAGCTTTATATGGTCGTAAATGCCGTACACCGTTAGCTTGGGCGGAAGCAGGCGAATCTAAGCTGAGTGGGAAAAAGGAATTCGAAGAAGCTACTTCGCTCATACGCTCTATTCGGGAGAGGCTACTGATAGCCCAAGATCGTCAAGCAAAGTACTACAATGCCAAACATCGGAACGTGGAGTTCGCGGTGGGTGATTGGGTATATTTGAAGATCAAACCCTTCAAAGGCGTGTCCAGGATTCGGCGTTTGAAAAAGCTATGTCCGAGATATCTTGGTCCGTTTGAGGTGGTGGAGCGAGTTGGGGAAGCTGCTTATCGACTAGCACTTTCAGCAGACTTGGGTGGATTACATGATGTATTTCACATCTCAGTCCTTCGTAAGGCGGTGAAGGATCCAGCTCAAGTAGTGGAGAATGATCGGGTACCGGTCGAGTATGGGCTAACGACTAGAGTTAGACCCATTCGGGTCGAGGATCGAGCCGAGAAACAGTTGCGGAACAAAGTGATCGGGATGGTCAAGGTCCGATGGGACAATTGTGGCCGTGAAGAGCTAACATGGGAGCGAGAGCAGACCATGCGAGCTGAATTTCCCGAGTTGTTTGTATAAACTGTAGACCGTGTACTTTTTGTTATAACATAGTTATAGCATTGCTGGTTCTTGTTTCCTTACCGTGCTAATTTCGGGACGAAATTTTGTTAAGGGGGGGAGGGTTGTAACACCCTAAAAAGACCCCAAAAAGACTCAACATGAAGTTTGAGGTGCAGGCTGTTTGACACGGCCTGGGACACGGGCGTGTCCCAGGGCGTGTCGGGGGCTACACGGCCTGGGACACGGGCGTGTCCCAGGGCGTATTCAGGTTAGTCGACAATCGTCGAGCCTTGGACACGGCCTTCGAAACGGGCGTGTCCCAGGGCGTGTCCGAATTAAATTTTGAGATTAGCCTATTCGAGTCAGAAAAGTACACGGCCTTGAACACGGCCGTGAACACGGGTGTGTCAGGTTGGACACGGGCGTGTCAGATGCCGTGTTCCGACCCGTGTACTGGTTGCAGCTCGATGAAGCAGGTTTGACACGGGCGTGTCTCAGGATGACACGGGCGTGTCAGGTTCGACACGGGCATGTCGATGCCCGTGTTGTTCAGTCGGTTCAAACTGCGTGTGCCGCTTAAGGGTACACGGCCTGTGACACGGGCATGTCACAGGCCGTGTCAGCCAAAAATTGGGTTTTTTGGGCAAATCGTGGCCGTTCAGATTCTCTCTTTGGATCCAAGGGCTCAGGTGAATCCTGGCTGGATTAAATTCGTCAAGGGGTGATGAAGAAATCATTCTTCATTTTGCTTAAGGAAGAGAGAAAGAGAGAGGAGGAAGAAGAAGGAGGAGAAGAGCAAGCCACCGGCGGAGCTCCCGTGGTCCGATTCGTGATCCGAAGCCGGCGTTGTGAAGGCAAGGCTGCTGCGGTTCTTTCTCACCGGCTAGTTTTCGATGGCTCCGAAGAGATCGACAAGGGTAACGATCTCCCTCCTTGGACATGTGAAGTCATTCTTTTTTGTATTGCATAGGGAAAACCCTTCCCCGCGAGTGTGCGGTGGGTTGTGGTGTCCCTTGGGGTAGATATGTGAAGTCTCCCTTGTTAGAGGCCGGAATTGGAGTACGGCTCTAGGCATGCTGTGTGAAGCCCATCTGGACATGGTCTGGATTGGTGATGCTTGTTTGCATATCGGAGAAGGCTCCGTGATTATGGCTTGTGTTGCCTTGTGCCTACCTGTTGCTTGGTGCAGCAGGAAGTACTGGATGATGTCCAGGAAATGAAGAGGGTTGGATGCAACTCTTGTGGCCGTGCGTTGCCACTTTATGAGCGGTTCAGCCGTTGGGCTGCAACTCGGTGAAAAGGCAGATTGCCGAACAAGAAAGGTGAAACCGACCCGCGCCTATAAATAGCCATGGATACTTCCGTATTCGAGGTGGCACGGCGACTTGAGCAACGGGGGGTGGCTGATCCGTACTTGCGTTAGGTCCGTCCGACTTGGAAGCCTGGTTATAGGTTTTGTTGGAGCGCCTAATGAGAGTCTTAGGCCCGCGCGCCGGAAAGACTAGAATGCTCAAATACCGTGTAGACGGTGGTGTTGACCCTGGTATTCCGGTACACCAAGAATGTGCCCTGAGTGCACGGACTGTCGGGCCGTGTGGCCGATAGTTGTGATGGCTTGAATGTGCCTGCACGCACATAGTTGCTATTTGATGTTGCCATGCTTGCAGGGAAAGAATGCTCATGCCCCGAGAAAGGGGTAGGATTATTATAATTGGGTCAGCTGAATGCTGACCGTTGCATTGTTTGCCACCGGTTGGGTGGATTGTTCCCGTGCAGGTGCTGGAGAGCCAAGTGGTAAGTGATGGGCTGAAGCCCTACTGCTGTTGCTGCTGCTGCTGCGGCTAGCCCTTGAAGGCTAAGCGAATGTTTTGGATGTTCTCTTTTACTCATGTATGGCCGGCCTGCACGCCGAGGTTTGTAAATCATGTTGTATGGAAGAGGAACTGTAAGGCCTTAAGGCCAAACCCTTTGTTGTACATTCCATGGTTATATATATAAAGGTGGTTTATATATTGGACATTCCTGATTAGAGTTCAAAGTTGTAACTTAAAGCTTCCGCTAGAATGCTCTGAGTTAGGATTCGTATGGTTTGGTATTATCCTGTGACCTCACCGTCTGTTTGTGGCATATAGTGTGGGGCCCCGGCCGGACCTTCTACTATACGTCATTTAACGGATGGGGTCGTTACAGTCGAAGCTGAAGCCATGCGGTCTGAAAAGATGGTATCCGCGCGTACTGATGCCGCAGTCTCCTTCCATGCTGCCGAGCACAAAAGAAGCCGACTGACCGAAGTTGATCTGGAAGCCTTTCTGGATGTGGACATGGCGGGCTCACCGGTGCTCGCGCGGCTTCTCGAGCCACAAGAGTGGTTGAACTTCTCCACGGCTACCCAGCTCGCGGTGCCCATCAACCATTTCGATTGCGGGTTCAAATTCCCCCTACTTTGGGAGATCGCGGAGATTTTCGAGCACTACGGAGTGGTTCCAAGCCAACTCGTGCCGAACAGCATGATCGCCATCTGCAACTATCTCGCCTACCTGCGATATGAAAAGATCGAGTTTTCCTTGAAGATCTTTAGAAAGATCTTTTCTGTCCGCTCCGTAACTCCAAAAGGAGATCATGAGTATAAGGGTATCGTGTACTTCTACTGCAAATGGATGAAGGTTGTGGGCTTGCCGAATAAGATCCACAACTGGACCTCCAGGTACCTCATTTTTGAGGGTGACCTGGGGTTTCTCCACACTAACCCGAAGCTGCGATCAGACGCCGACTTCAAAAGCATGCGGCTGAGTGATGCCGAGGTCGCCATCGTCGGATTTCTTGCTGGAGCAAGGCTCGACGTTGACTATTACATTCCGCTGTTGCCCGGACTTAACACCGTAAGCCGCCAGAAGAGTAAGTCTCGCGGCTTTCATTTTTATCCGCAATGACCTGGAACTTTGGCAAACTATTCTTCTTGCAGCGACTTTGGCGGTGCCCGCAAACTTGCCCTATGCGCCAGCTGGGCAGACTCCTACACAGGGAGAAAGAAGAAAAGAGATTCCAAAGAAAAGGAAGGAGGACGGGGATCCCGCCACGGGTTATTCTTCTAGTGATAGCTTTAATATTGCGGGCTTTGGCAAGAAGCAAAAGGATCTAAGGGGAAACCCAATGATCCGTTGGCATGAGAAGAAGAAGTACGTTTGCCTTTCGACAGCTCTCCCCTCCTGAGGAGTCCGCGCCCATCTCTCCACGCCCATGTCGCCATCTCCACTATGTACAGGAAGAAAAATCTTCGCGACCTGCAAAGTGTGGCCCCTGACAACCTTCCTCTGCTTGCCGCCCACGCCAGTGCGAACTGCGCCGTCACCAACCACTTCATGGGCAGGCTTACGCGCGAGCTGCTTAGGGAAGATGCGCGGCATAGGAAGGAAAACAACTCGCTAAAACACATAAATAAGCGACTAGGCGCAAAGATTAATCAGTATAAAGAGGACAAAGCTGTAAGTGTCAGTTAATCGCCGTTTATCTTTGACGCATATTTGTTGCGGACTGACGTTTTGATTTCTTCTGCAGACCGCATATGAGGTAACCAACCCCGACTTCCAGAAAGCCATGTTTTCTTTCGTCAAGGAAAGCATGGAAGTCGCAATTGAACGCATCATCAATGATGGGTATGCGAAAGCAGGGGTGGACTCTATTCCCTTCCTGAAGCTGTTTCCAGAGCTGAAGGACAAGATTACTGAGTTCGAGCAAGCTACTAAGGGGAAAGCGGTCGTTGATGATGACGAGGAGGAGTTCGTTGGTGAGGTAGTTCTTGAAGATGTGGCCTCAAGTCAGCAGCAGGGAAGTCAGTCGGATCAGTCCGCAAGCTCCGGCTCTGATGAGAGCAGCGCGTGAACAGAACCCTCGGCCACTTCTCATTCCAACGACAGTAGTAGCAGCGACTCGGGCGGCTACTCGCCTGTGGTGGATGTGGATGGATTAAGCCCAGAGAAGCCTGCAGAGAAGAAACAAAGGACTGGATAGGAGATAATGTACTTTTTTTGGTTTTTTAATGTAAAGGGGGAGGGGCGAACTCTGCACGAGTCCGCCGGAACATGTGTATATAATTTTCGAATGAATAGAAAAGGATATTTTTGATGTCTTCTAAGATGTTCTGCTTTTTTCTTGCTTGTTAGAGGTCACACTCCTTATATCAATTCGCATTATATATCTTTGTAGCATGTTTAAAACTCTTGCTGAAATCGCTTACTCACAGCTCGCAACAACATGAGCAGAATCACCGTGCTTTCTTAACGAAGGGAAAAAATGAAGCGGACTCTGACGAGCTCGGACAGCAGTCCGCGTCTTGCAGAACAACCTTTGCCAGTTTTGAGAGAAACAAGATGATGAAAGCCGCAATACTATGACACAAATAATGTTGATATGCGAACTTTGGTGGACTGGGATCACCGTCCACTGATATTTAAAGTTGAACCTTTTCGAATAAATAATCATTAAGTTATATAAACCAAATGAATCCCGCGGACTAGGCGGACTAGAAAACCGAAATCCGCACTTAAATCAATGATAACAAAAATGACCCATAGCTCATGACCAGGTGGGTAGGTGCGGCAGGAGTAGCATTGCTTTCCTCACCGGGCTATGAACTATAGAATCAACCCAAGAGGCGGCGGACTGAGCGAACTAGAGAACCGGAGTCTGCACTAAAACAAGTGATAAGAGAAATGACCTATAGCTCATAACCAAGTGGCCAGGTGCGGCCGGAGCGGCATTGCTTTCCTCACCGGTCTATGAACTATAGAATCAACCCAATAGGCGGCGGACTGAGCGAACTAGAGAACCGGAGTCCGCACTAAAACAAGTGATAAGAGAAATGACCTATAGCTCATGACCAAGTGGGCAGGTGCGGCCGGAGCGGCATTGCTTTCCTCACTGGGTGATGAACTATAGAATCAACCCAAAGGGCGGCGGATTGAGCGGATAGGAAAACTTGAGTCCGCACTGATCTGGATAATAATAGAAAAAAACCTGTGAAGAAAAAAGCTGCAGACTTGTGATCAAGTGGGCAGGTGCGGCCGGAGCGGCAGTGCTTTCCTCACAGGATCTCAAGATCTGCATACTTAACAACACAATCCACTGCCTTCTTGCCTGGAGTACAGTCTAAGTCGATCTTTTGGGCAGGTGCGGCCGGAGCGGCATTGCTTTCCTCTGAGATCGACAAGACTGTGGGTCTCCTGCAGGCACTGCTTGAGGGTACCAAGGAGTGTTCGAGGGTTACAACCTTAAGATGATCTGGGGGTAGGTGCGGCCTGAGCGACATTGCTTTCCCCGCGAGATCATCTAGGTTGTAACGATATCCCTTAGATGACATAGTAGAGCTTTCCACCACCCTGCTCCTCCATAATGCAGAAGTGGTGTTAGGTACTAGCCGGGATCCGAAATCGTGTGTCCTACCGCACTAGAACCGGCAAGCTCCCACTACACGGTGCGAAATTTCCCCGCAACACGTGGTCTTTGTGGTGTTACGCTGATAGCGGCGGTTCTAAGGGAGGTTTCAGCTGAACTCGGCGATATCTCCTGGTATTAGGCAACTATTGGAGTTGCTTGGGGAGCCAAAAGAAAGAGGACACTTGAAGAAGTGTTAGTATGAATACTTTGATAAATATCAATTTTTGAGAAATTTGCATAAGATAGAAAAGAGAGTTCTGAGATAGAACCGTTTAGAGTTGTCCTTGCTCAATATATTAACTGTCAACACTTAAAACAAAAAGGACACTTGATGAAGTGTTAGCAAGGAGTTTTTATTAATGACGAACCTTTGAAAAGGTTTACATAAGAAGAAAAGAAAAAGAAGTTCAGGAATAGAACCGCTTTAGGTCATCTCCACTCCACGTGTGCGACACATCTTCTCCTTCAAATGTTTGCAACCGGTAGGCTCCATTCTCAAGTGCTTCCTTAATAATGAATGGCCCAACCCAATTTGGATTAAGCTTCCCAACTGAGCCGGCTCTTGCAGCAGCATCGACCTTTTTATGAATCAGATCTCCCACTTGAAAGTGTTTGATCCTTACATTCTTATCAAAGTAGCGGGCCATTCTCCTTTTAACTTCCTCTTGCCTGATGGCAGCGTTGTCTCTAACCTCATCAACATACTCCAAGCTGAACCTCATCTCCTCGTTGTTCAGCTCAAGCCAATCTTCCATACCTTGCCTTGCAAGCAGCACTCTAGGCGACAGAACTTCGAACTCAACAGGAATTAGCGCTTCGGACCCATGAGAAAGCTTGAATGGGGTTTCCCATGTTGCAGATGAAGACGTTGTCCTCAGGGTCCAGAGAACTGAAGGAAGTTGATCAATCCAACTGCCCTTGAGATTTTGAACTTTCTTCTTAAGCAGGCTGAGGATTTGCTTATCAGCTGCTTCTACCTGACCGTTACTTCTAGGATGATGAACTGATGCAAAGCGCAGCTCTGTTCTGATCTGGTTGCAAAAATCTATCATCTCTGTATTATTAAATTGTGTTCCATTATCTGTGATTATTGCCATAGGGATACCGTGTCGGCAGACTATCTCTCCCCAAATAAAATTCTTTACGACCTGAGTTGTTGTCTTAGACAGCGCTTTAGCTTCGATCCACTTACTGAAGTAGTCGATCATAATTATAATGAAACGTCGCTGCCCACTAGCCATGGGAAAAGGGCCAATGAGATCCATTCCCCAAACGGCAAAGGGCCAAGGAGTTGCAATTGATCTAAGAGATTGAGCCGCTTGATGATGAAGAGGAGCAAACTTTTGGCACTGAACACATTTTCTTACATAGGTCTCAGAATCTTTTTTCATTGTGGGCCAGAAGTAACCCTACCACAGGATCCTTTTCTCCAAGGTTTTTGTCCCCGAGTGACTTCCACACTCGCCAGAATGCACTTCCCGAAGAACAGTAGGAACTTCCTCTTCTGAAACACATCTTGCCATTGTAGACAAGAAGGTTTTTTTTGTAGAGAATACCGGATATAAGTAATAATACACTGCTTTTAACTTGAATTTCTTCTTATCTTTGACTGACTGATGCAGATCGCCGGTTGATAAGTAGCGAACGAACGGATCCATCCAAGAGGAATGCTGATCAATTTGCATTAACTCTTCCTCCTCCACTGCAGGGTGGAAAAGTTCAGAAGTTGTTCCTCCTGAAGATAGCCCGTTCTTGGCAAGAACATCGGCCTCCTCATTCTCTGTCCTCGGGATGTGCTCAATAGTGAAACTTTTAAACCTGCCAACCTCAATTTTTACAAGTGAAAGATACTTCTTCAACACTGGCTCTCTGGTCTTGAATTTACCAAGAACTTGTGAAGACATTACTAGTGAGTCAGTCTTTACATGAACATGATCGATTCCTAGCTCTCTTGCGTGCCTCAAGCCGACCAATAAAGCTTCGTACTCCGCTTGATTGTTAGTTACTGGAAAGTAGAACATGACGGCTTGCTCAAGCTTGATGCCATTCGGGTTTATCAAAACTACCCCTGCTCCAGAAGAGCTTTTGCCTGAAGCCCCATCAACATAGATGGTCCAAGCTAAAGGAGACCTTACCGCCTGATCAGAGTTAAATTCTGCCGTGTCAATCAGGAAGTCTGCAAGCACCTGTGCCTTGATAGCTGTCCTGGGCACATAGGAAATTTCAAACTCACTCAGCTCGATTGCCCACTTAGCTAGCCTACCTGAATTCTATGGCTTCTCTAGCACACTCTTCAAAGGTTGATCAGTGACTACTTGAACTTAATGTGCCTGGAAATAAGGACGGAGCCTGTGAGAAGACATAACCAACGCCAAAGCCAGCTTCTCAAGGATTGGGTACCTTGCTTCTACATCTTTCAGAATGTGACTGACATAGTAAACTGGGAACTGCCTCCTACTCTCTTCTCGGACAAGGACAGAACTAACTGCCTCGGGACCAACCCCCAGGTATAAGAATAACATCTCTCCTGCTCGGGGGCTTTGGAGTAAGGGTGTCGAAGTTAGCTGCTTTTTCAACTGTTCAAAGGCCAAAGAACACTCTTCTGTCCATTGGAACTTGGACGCTCCTCGAAGAGTTTTGAAGAATGGCGCACTTTTATCTCCAACTCGAGAGATAAAATCTCCCGAGTCCTGCCAACCTCCCCCCCCCCCAACTGTTGAACCTCTTTTGGAGAACGGGGAGGGGCCATATCAAGGATGGCTTTAATCTTATCAGTATTAGGGGCAAGGCCCTCTGGAGTAAGGAGATGGCCGAGGAATTTCCCCTTACTCGCCCCAAAAACACACTTCAATGGGTTAAGCTTAATTCTATGCTTTCGCAGAGTGGAAAAAGTCTCTGCTAGATCTAGCAAGTGCTGTGGAAGAGACTTACTCTTAATCAAAAGGTCATCCACATACACTTCAAGGTTTTTACCTTTTTGCTCTCTAAACACATGATCCATCATGCGTTGATAAGTTGCGCCAGCATTTTTAAGCCCAAAGGGCATCACGAGATAACAGTAACAACCATCATTAGTAATGAATGACGTGCGAGGGATATCGGGTTTATGCATTCTTATTTGGTGATAACCAGAGAATGCATCTAAAAAGCTCATAAATGGATATCCTACCGCATAATCAACTAATAAATCTATCTGAGGCAAGGGGTAGAAATCTTTTGGGCACGCTTTATTTAAACGGGTGAAGTCTACACACATACATCACTTCCCCCCTAGATTTTTAACCATTACAACGTTTGAGATCCACTCAGGATATTGAATTTCTTGTATAAAGCGCGCCTTGAGGAGTTTGGCAACCTCCTCTCTGATTGGCTCTACCAGCTTGACTGCAACATCTCTTTTCTTCTGTTGAACTAGCTTGGCAGCTGGGTCGACGTTGAGATGATGGCAAGCCACATCAGGATCCACTCCTGGCATATCTTCCGCTGACCAAGCGAAGACATCCAGATTCTTTAGCAGGCAAGATATCAACTCTGCCTTTTGATCTTCTGGCAACTCGGAGCTGATGGAGAGCTTTCTTTCTTCCCCTTCCGCAATGGGGACTCCCTGCATCACCTGGGCAGGTTCCAGGTGAGCGCTTTCACTATCCACAGTAGCTTCTGACGGAAGGGGGACTTCTGCTGCTGCTGGAAAAGCTGGGGGGGGGTGGGCAATTTCAGTCATGTTGACTATGCGGAGGTAACACTCCCGAGCTTGCCTTGGGTCATTCCATACCCTACACTGATGACCATCCTTGCAGAACTTGATGGCTAGATGATATGTTGAAATGATGGCTCGATACTTGTTCAGAAATGGTCTTCCAAAAATTGCATGGTAGCTGCTTGGAGCGTCTACCACTATGAACTGAATCTCCTTGGTCACCCCTCCGAGCCTCACCGGGAGTGTGACATTTCCCTCGACTTCTTTCTTCTCACCTGAGAATCCGTAGAGTGGCCCCTCGGTGGAAAGCACAGGTTTCCAAGTCCTCAGGGCTTCAAAGGTGGTCTTGAAGAGTAGATTCACTGAGCTGCCAGTGTCAATAAGAATTCTATCGACCATGAAATCTCCTATGGCTGCTTGGACCACAATGGCATCATCGAAAGGGTTTTCGGTTGCGGGAAGATCTGCAGGACTAAAGGTGAGAGTTTCTGAGGGAGGGGCAGAGAAAGAAGTAAATGCAATCTCTATTCGGGAAAGTCTTGACAGAGAAGACTTCTGGGTAGACTCAGCTCCTGCTCCGCCATGAATGTAAAAGAGTCTTCCCAAGACTCCCTCATCGACAAAATCAATGCATTCACTTGGAATATCAATTAGCCCCAGACGACCCTCATCTTCTATCTCTATGCACTCCAGCTGAACCTCAGCCACCTCCTTGCCCTTGGAGGTTGAAGGTTTCAAAGAGTCATTCTTCCTGCTCAGATCTTTGATCTTGCCTTCTGCAAACACCCTCTCAACATGCTGCCGGAGGGCCTTGCAATATTAGGTCAGATGGCCCTTTTCCTTGTGAAAATCACAGTACTGAGAGTTGTTTCTGGGCTTCCAGTCTCTCTGAGGCCCTTACCTCTTCTCTTCTGCCTTCTTCTGAATTATCTGGACGACCTCTTTGAAGTCGAGACACAGATCTGCAAACTCCTCCACGGAGCTTCTCTCATGCGGATTTGAGGCCTGCAAGGCACTCTTAAGGATGGGAAGAGCTTGAAGGGGTTGGACGGGAATGGTGGCCAACGACAGTCTATGATCACGAAGTTGTTGATGGCCAATGAAGGGTTTCTTGTGACGAAGGTTACGCCCCCTCTGAGAGGGAGGCTGGAATTCGGGCCGAGGATGCTTGCTATGATACTGGTTGTTGAAAGAGGAGTTGTAGGCATCCCTTCCTCCAGCTTTAGCTGTCAGCGACTAGACATAGGTAGGGTTGGCAATCTCTCCTTCAATGAAGCGATTAGCTATCGCTATTAGCTCCTGATAAGTTGATGGCGCCTTTGTCGTTACTTTGAACTTCAATGGGCCCTCCCGGAGGCCGTGAATCAAGGCAACTTTATAATAATCGGGGTTCACATTCCTTACCCCTTGGATTTCCTTTTGAAACCGATCAACGAACCTTGCAACTGATTCGTTTTCTCTCTTCTTGATGTCGAAAAGGGCTGCCGGCCCATCCTTTCTTTTCTTTGAGGTTGCAAACCTCAGAAGGAGCTCGCTGCGAAGCTCAGTGAAGGAGGAAATTGCGCCCGAGGGAAACTCATAGAACCATTCTCTTGCTTGACCATCGAGAGTGGTCACAAGGAGCTTGCATTTCAAGGCATCGGAGAGGCTCCTCAATGCAACTACCCCTTCGAATGCCTGAAGGTGGGAAACCGGATCAGTCTCCCCTGAATAGAAAGGGAGATGAGGCTCTCTGAAATTGTTTGGTGCTGAATCCAATCAGATTCAATCAACGAAGGGAGAGGGGGTCTCAGAATCAGCAGAAGGGCGGACTGGAAGGCGAGGCTCTGCGGGCTCCGCGGACTGCCGATCAACAAAATCTAGCCACCGAGCCGGAGTCCCTCTAACTGCTTCCCTGAAGAAATCCATCAGGGGAGCGAACTGATCTGCCTGAGGTCGCAGGGGAGCTGCGGGCTGATCTTGATGGAGAGACGGAGGAGTGGTCACAGGTGACTGCTGAAGAGGGGTTTGACGAGCTGGGTCCGGCGAACCGGAGTCTGGCGGACAGGAGTCTAAGCAATCTCTTCTGCGACCTGGGGAGCAAGCCGCTGAGTCAGCACCAACAGGACTTGGCTTATTGTATCGAGCCGCTGGTCAGTCTCTCTTCGAGATAACTCGGCCTCCTAGTGAGACTGTTTCAACGCTTCCCACAACGAGTCGTCTGGCGAGCAGGAGCGGTCTGAGCGGCGAGCTCGGCGGTCTGACATTTCTATCCGCGGGTTTCAAAAAGCTGCTCGGATCTGAAGGTTGCGTGTTAACTGTTGATGCACGAAAATGCCAAGGGGAAAACGAGCACCACCAGCTAACTGTTCGAGCACTGGGGAAATAAGAAAAAGAAAACTGCGAGCAGTAGTCTACTTTGCAGACTAGAAAAGGGACAGAAAAGCAGAAGAGCCGTGAACCACGGCAACACCAGACTTCGTCCGTCGCGACCTGAATGTCACTCCTGCGACGGGCTTGATTTTGATTGCAAATAAACGGTTACAAGGAGGGGAAAAGGAAATGATGCGGAAAGCAAGCTGGAGATCGCAAAGCCAGAGATTCGAGTCGGCAGCCTTCAGTAAGTAGGCTCCTGGGCTCGAGTCAGCGTGCTTTGAGTGCACCACTTCCCCCTATTTATATGCTGGGGGCCTGCCCAAACGGGCAGGGCAAAAATAACCGGCTGCCCGGGGTACAAAAGAACCGGGCAGCGGCGACGGGAATCAAAAAAGGGAAAACAAGCAGTCCGCGCGAGATCGGCGGACTGGGCTTGCGAGCTGGAAACCTCCCTTGGTCGCATCGAGCGCAATCCTACCAAAAGAATCGCGACCTGAGCGACTTGCACAGCCTCAGCGACCTGATCTCGGAGCTCATGGAAAACTGGCAAGATCTGAGAGCAAACCATGGGCGGCCTGGACGGACTGATAACTGGAGTCAGCCTAGGTGGCTGGGATTTCCACGTCAACTGGCGATCTGGGCGGACTGAGAGATTGAGTCCGGCAAGACAGGAGCAAGAAGCCTAGCTGAACATGTTGCGGATTCTGGGGTTAACAACGGGTCCCCAACACGGCAGTGTCAACTTTAACACACATGTGTCGACCAGTACACGCCCGTGCTCCAGGCCGTGTACTTCATTCGGCACTTTGCGGCACAACCCGAGAGCGACACGGGTATTTGACATGCCTGTGTCACCAACCGACATGCCTGTGTCAGCACAGTTCATACCCGTATTTTCCAGCCGTGTTCCACACTTGACAGAACCAGGCTAACACAGAGCAGGACACGACTCTGGACATGCCCGTCTCCCAGGCCATGTGACCTCATTTTGGTTTTGGGGCATTACAACTATCCCCCTTAAGAGAATTTTGTCCCGAAATTTCTAACGAGCGGAGTTCGCAGCAAACAAAATATTACAACATATTCTTTGTTCAAATCATATGGTTACAACAGCCTCACAAAAATAGCTCGGGAAACTCAGTATGCATGGTTTGTTCCTGCTCCCAAGACAACTCCTCACTGGCATAGTTGTCCCACCGGACCTTGAGCATCCCGATAGTTTTGTTTCGTAGATATTTAATCGCCGTATCCTCGATCCGAATCAGCCTAATCTTCGTAATTATCCCAATGTCGACTGATACATGATCTGCAACAACCACCTGCGATGGCTCTTTCACCACTTTCCGCAACACTGAGACATGAAACACGTCACGTAAATAACTTAGCTCTAGTGAAAGTGCTAACCGATAGGCAGCTTCACCAATACGCTCTACCACTTCAAACGGTCCCAGATACCTCGGGCTCAGCTTTTTCAGACGTCGTATCCTGGACACACCTTTAAAGGGTTTGATCTTTAAGTACACCAAATCGCCCACCGCAAACTTCATGTTTCGGTGCTTGCCATTGTAATACTTAGCTTGCCTATCATGAGCCACCAATAGACTTTTTCGTATCAACCGTATAATAGAGTTGGCATCAACCATCTCCTTTCGCTTGTACAACTTTCTTTTGCCAGTTTATTCCCAAGCCAAAGGTCTACGACATTTCCTACCATATAAATCCTCAAAGGGCGCCATCTGGATACTAACTTAGTATCTATTGTTATTGGAGAACTCAATCATAAAGAGATGATCTTCCCAACTCTTCCTGAAGTCAAGCGCACACATTCAGAGCATATCCTTCAACTTCCTGTTGGTCCTTTCGGTCTGGCCATCCGCCTGAGGATGAAAGGCCGTGGTGAAATGTAATTTCGTACCCAACAGTTAGTGGACTAATCTCCAATCTCCCGAAGTGAAACACCCATCTCGATCACTATTGATGCTGCGTGGCACATCGTGCAATCGTACAATAGTATCCACATACATCTTTTACAACTTTTCAACTGAATCGTCCTTCCGGTTCGGGATGAAGTGCGACACCTTAGTTAACCGATCCACAATCACCCAATCCACATCATTTCCACGCGGGGATCTCGGCAACCCATGCATGAAATCCATGGAAATATCATCAAATTTCCACACAAGGATAGGCAACGACTTCAGAAAACCTCCTGGTTTTTGGCATTCAGCCTTTACAAAGGCATTAGTTTGACATTTAGCAACATAGTGCGCTATGTCCTTCTTCATCCCAGGCCACCAGAAAATTTTCTTCAGAACCTTATACATCTTCGTGCTCTAGGGATGAATCGAATACTTTGTCAAGTGGGCTTCATACATTATTGCTTCATGAAGTTTACCCCTATCTGGGACACACAAACGACCGTCCTTCCGAAAAAGTCCGTCATTAAACGAAAACTGAGAATCTGAACTCTCCGTTACATAGCATTGTAGACTTTCATCAAGTGTTGTTGTTTGCCAAACTCTGTCCTCCAGGTCACACTGTACCTCCGTCCAGTTTAAGCACGCATTTGTAGTGGAATTCTTTTCAACACAAGAAATATCTAATGCTTCCAGTTTTCGAATTAGGCATTCATCATGCCGTAGCAACCAATTCGCCCTTGCCGGAGTCCTGCGAATAAAGGCATCCACAACTATATTCCCTTTACCGGGAGTATAATGAATCTGGAAGGTGTAGTCACCAAGAAACTCCATCCACCTTCTCTATCGCATATTGAGATCCTTTTGGTCGAACAGATATTTCAGGCTCTTATGGTCCGTGAATATATCAACCTTCACGCCATATAGGTAATGACGCCATAGTTTAAATGCGAATATCACTGCCGCAAACTCCAAATCATGGACGGGGTAATTCCGTTCATGCACCTACTGGCGTGAGCCATATGCAATCACCTTTCCGAACTATAGAAGAATGCAGCCTAAGCCGCTCCCTGACGCATCACTATAAACCTCAAAGTCGTCTTGACCACACGACGATGTCAAGATTCGTGCCGTGGTCAAACAACCCATTAGTTCTTCAAAAGCTCGTGCGCACTCGGGCGTCCAAACGAACTTCTGATCCTTCCTCATTAGTTTGGTGAGATGCAAGGTTATCCTCGAGAAGTTCTCTACGAAGCGCCTGTAGTAGCCCGCAATCCCAAGGAAACTCCTGACTTCTGTTATTGTAGTGAGAACAGGCCACTCCCGTATAACAACTTTCTTGGAAGGATCCACCACAATGCCCTCTCCACTAACCACATGGCCAAGGAAAGCCACTAACGACAGCAAAAACTTACACTTAGAGAACTTGGTGTAGAGCTTATTATTCCTCATGGTGTGCAACACCATCCGCAAATGATTTGCATAATCTTCTTCAGATTGGGAGTATACGAGGATATCATAGATAAAGACAATCATAAAGAGGTCCAAGTATTCCCTAAACGTCCGATGCATTAAGTCCATAAATACTGATGGCGCGTTTGACAGCCCAAACGACATTACCGTGAACTCATAGTGACCATAGCGTGTTCCAAATGCTGTTTTGGGTATGTCACTTTCACGAACTCTCAACTGATATTAACTTGACTTCAAATCCAACTTGGAGTATACAGCCGAGCCAACTAACTGGTCAAACAAGTCGTCAATACGTGGAATAAAATACTTGTTCTTTTCCGCCAGTTTGTTCAGTTCTCTATAGTCAATACATAGACGCAAGCTACCGTCCTTCTTTTTCACAAAGAGAACCGGCGGGCACAAAGGTGACTGACTTGGGCATATATAATCTTGCTCTAGCAATTCTTGCAACCGAACGTTTAGTTCTGCCATTTCCTTTCGCGCTACCCGATAAGGCGAGCGGGCCACAGGTTTTGCACCTAGCACCAGCTCGATAGCGAAGTCAATTTCCCTTTGGGGAGGTAAACCCGGAAGGTCTTTTGGAAACACATCAGCATATTCTTATACAATCAACACCTCACTCAACTAGCCTTCAACTCCACTGCCTCTATGAGTGTGAAGAATAACTCTGCACCCTTTCGAACTGCCTTAACGACTTTGAGAGCAGATATCAATATCTTACTCGTCCCTCGCATGCCATTGAACTTAGTCTCTTGTTCGGTATTCTGCATAGTGTAAATTTTTTTGAAGAGCAATCTAAACAGGCATGCTTCTCTAAAAGCCAGTCCATACCAAAGATTATATCGAACTCTGATATCGGCAATACTGATGTTTCCACTTTGAAATCTCGACTTCCTATCTTTACCTCAACACAACAAGATTTATCTGTGCACATCAAACATCCGTTAGGTAGTAACATCTTCATACTATCTGTCATTGTCCGTATAGGCATAACGATTCGCAAGACAAAATCTTCAGACAGAAACGAATGTGAATCACCTGTATCGAACAGTGCTCTTGCCGGATAGTCCCGTATAAGGACAAAACCTATAACACCAAGCTTAAAACAAGCACAGCACAAAGCATAAAGTAAAACTATAAATTACTCGCACCTGTGACGACATCGACCTGCTTGATGGCGTCCTGTTGTCCAAGATTGTAAACTCGGGGCTGCGCCTGTGATGTAGAAGACTTAACCACAACCTTCCCTTTTCCCCCATAGGATGCACCCGATTTCTTCTCGCCTTTTGGAGGGCCAACTCGACACTCCCAAGCATAGTGTCCCGACTTGCAACACGTGTAGCAAGTGCGAGGACCATAAATAGAAGATGCCTCTAAAGAAACCACTGAAGGAGTTTGTCCAACAGATTTGGACTTCTTACCCAATCTCTTTCAGTACCCAGACTTCTCCGAACGCGGTGGCTTGAACTCTGGCTTTGTAACAGCCAAGTTCCCCTTGCCCTGCCTTCTTTTCATGTCCTTCTCCAAAGACCGAGCCGTACAGACCAAAGCTTGAAACCCCTGGTTCACTGAACTCGAGCAGATATCGTAGCTCATCCCATAGTCCCCCATAGAACTGACTGGTCTTACGCTCCTCTTTAGCGAAAATAGTACCTGCATACCGTACCAAATGCGTAAACTCATGAAGGTAGTCATCCACACTATGTTCTCCTTGAGTCAACTGTTAGAACTCCAACTCCATAGCAATTCTCTGATGCATCGGCAGATGCTTTGCTAAGAACAACCGAGAGAACTCTTTAATTAAGACCCTCGCGAATTGTTTGTCTGCAAAGTGATGCAGTTCCACCTCATCCCACCACAACCGAGCCTCTCCCTCAAGTAGGAAAGTGGTTAAAGTTACTTTTTGTTCCTCCTAAACTCTTAGAGCTGTTAAGATTCTGTTAATCCTTGCAAGCCAATCTTCCGCTTGGGCTGGGGAACCCGCCCCAGAAAATGTAAGAGGATTGAAGTTCATGAACTGCTTCAATTGTTTATCTGCTGTTCGTAGATCAACCACAACTTCTACCGGTTCTTGCCTTACCCCAGCTTGCATTGGCATCGTTGCAGGTCGTGCCTGCCCAGCCTGCTGAGCATTCATAACATCAAGTACTATCTCCGTAATCAAACGTAAAGTTTCGATAGATGGAGGAGGTGTGGGCACCTTGGCTGGCGTCACACTTTCATCAGAATGTTGAGGTTCCGACTGACCCGCAACACTTCTAGTCACCTATATGTGCAGAAACAAAATTTTGCGACCTATCAAATGGCAAACATACAAAAATGAACACACAGGTTCAACAAACAAGTGTATTTTCATTCCTAAGTGGACATTTTTTGAGTTCATTTTATGTGTTATAACGACAACACTTACACGTGCTCGCCACCCCTCAAAAGAATTCGACCACAAATTTGGAATAGATAGACCAATAGGCGGAGAAGTTACTAAATAATATCAAATACCACCGAACCCTAATATAAAACATTCTAGCGGAAGCTTCATTGTTGAAAACATGAACTCAAGAAGAACATAAATGTCCTCTACTACCAATTAGGAATGTGTACAACCAAACACACAAGGTACATGACCTTATGGACTTACAAGTTTCTTTTAACAACAGTGTGGTTTACAACCATCGGCGCGCAGGCCGACCACACATGAACAAGAGTAAACAAAACAAGCCTTCGAGGGCAGCACCGCAACCTGGGCTCCAGCCCGCTATTTCCCTCTTGGGCCAGCACCACCTACAAAGAATCAATCCACCAAGCGGTGGCAAACAGGGCAACGATGAGCATTAAGCTGACCAATTATAACGTCTCAGTCCCTAGCACGGGGCAGCTGAAATCCTTCCATGCAAAGCATATTAATCACACATCATATATATATAATAATCCACCAAGGACGTGCATAACCGCACAAGCCAATACATATCACAAATACCGACACGACGACCTGACGTTTCGTGCACCAAGGGCACATTATTGGTGTACCGAAACTCAGGTCCCACCACCGTTCAGATGTCCCAGACATGATGGTTCATTATGAGCATTTAGTATTAATGGTGTGCAAGCCTAAGACTCTTGTTATGTGATTCTAATAGGGCCTTAAGCACCCACGGTTAGAAAACTATAATGCGGGTACAGATCCACCTTTCCCGTTGCTCACATTCGTCAAACTCAAGCCTGGACTAACGCGGGTACGGATTCACCTTTCCCGTCATTCCATCATTGCAGCCCAACGACTCAACTTCACACAAAATGGCACTCACGGCCACAAGAGTTAAACACCAAGATCCAACTCTCAAAGCTTTTTCATGGATTTCCTCCAGTACTTCCTGCTGCACCAGGCAACAGGTATCCACCAAGGATTTCATACAAGCAATCAATTTATCCGGAGTCTTCTCCGATTTTCAAACAAAGCATCACCAATCACGACCAACTTGTCTGGCTGGGCTTCATACAGTATTCCTAACCGTACTACACACTTCCGGTTCTCGTGCAATAAAACAAGGGAAGAACCATCGATCCCAAGGGAATCACTTCGCCATCCACCCTTTGGTGTAGGATTCCTATGCAAATGCTGGAAAGAAGGACTTCACTTTTCCAAGAAGGAAATCGTTACCCTTAGAATATGTTTTGGCGCCATGGAGAAAACTACGCGGTTAGAAAGCACCGTAATGCTCTAGCCTTCACAGATCTGAACTCGGCTCGCGATTTGGACCACCGTAGTACCACCGGCGGCCGTATTTCTCCTCTTCTTCCTTCCCTTTCTCTCCTCTCTCTTCTTCTTAGAAAGAGAATGGTGATGATAGAATGAGAACTAACTCATCCATTCACACACTTAACCCTTCAGGAATTACCCAGGGCCGTTAGATCTTCATCAAAGGAAATGAACGGCTCAGATTTGCTCTGAAAATGCATCTTCCCTAGGCTGACATGGCTTATGACACGACCATGTCACAGTCCATATATCTTAAGCAGCAAACAACCGACTCAAACCATAACAGGACACGGGCTTAGACACGCCCGTGTCAAGCACCTAACACGCCCGTGTCACTTAGTATAGGCCCGTGTTGAGGGGCGTGTCCCTCAATCGACACATGAACAACAAATCCCGAGAAGGACACAGGTCCCCAACACGGTCGTGTCAACTTTGACACGCCCGTGTCGACTAGTACACGTCCGTGCTCCAGGCCGTGTACTTAAGTCGTCACAGTCTGGCACAACCAGAGAGCGACACGGGTATTTGACACGCCCGTGTCACCAACAGACATGCCCGTGTCAGCACTGTTCATACCCGTATTTTTCAGTCGTGTTCCACACTTGACACAGTCATGCTAATATAGAGCAGGACACGGCTATGGACACACCCGTGTCCCAGGCCGTATGACCTCATCTGAAGGCCTACACCCTGGTCAAAGCTCTCATTCTCCAAAACTCTTCTACATCTCAGGGGGAGCTTTGACAAGAACAACATCCACTAGTCTTCTAAGTGCTTTGAGAAAGAGAAGACAACATCATTTTCTTTTTAACTTTTCCGTACAAAGGGTTTCAATGTCCCTTCAAAAGTTATCTTTTGGTTGTCAAGTCTCATGATCAAAAGACTTGGTTTTGTTTTTGGGCACCTGGTCAAAATCTCAAAGGGTTGCTAGATCTCCCTTGAAATAGATCTTATGGTCACAGGGCACCTGAGAAAAAACCAATGGTGGCAGGGTACTTGATCAATAAGCTATAATGGATTTCTACCAGGGTGGTAGAAGAGTGGATGTACCCAAGTTTAGGGGAACCACTATAAATTCTTTGTGTCATATGGTTTGCTTTTTGCTTTTTATTTCTGTGCTGAATGTTTTCTTTATATATATACATATATATATTAACTTTAGAGTAGATAAGATCTATCCCTTCCCTTTCAATTGTTATAAGAGGGTTAAAGTTCTTTTGTTTCACAGGCTAACACCTTAACCAAAAGAACTTTTGTAGATCCCATTTACTCTATTGCCTTTCTAAATCATGGCACGAAATAAAGAATATTCAAGCACCAGATCTCCAGTGTAAAACCTGAATATGTTTGCACTTTGGAAGGCAAGGATTAGGTTATATATTAATTCCATTGATGAAGATATCTATAATTCTATTTTGACAGGTCCCTCTAATCTTTCTACATAACATCTACAAGCACAAGTGCAGTTCCACCACCTAAGTTGACTGATGCTCAGAAGAAAGCTGAGATAGCTAATGCTAAGGATTTAAACATTCTAGCCCAATCAATGTCTGATGACATTTACAGGAAGTTACTGAATGTTGTTCAAAAATGATATTTGGAACTCCCTCACAACAATGGTTACAAAAACATGCAGTGAATCAGATTCAAAAACTTCATCCTGTACACTTGGGGATGAAGAAGTATTTAGAGCAAGAGAATTCTATCTGATGGCAATCAATGCATCCTGCAATAACTCTGAAGCTGTTGATTCAGAAGGAGACAATTCAGATAATGGATCCATTATAGAAGAAGATCAGGTAATCTCTTATTTTGATTTTTGTATTGATCATTTCAAAACATATTTTAAATTATTATGTGATGATTTAATTTTATCTGAGAAGGAAATTAAACTTCTCAGAAAGAAATTAATTGGATTTGAAAATATTTTTTCTGAAAACTTAAAACTTAAAGAAGAATTAAAAAAAGCTAATAATTAAATACTTTCTTTTGAAAACAAATTAAAAGAGGCAAAACAATTTGAAAAATCCATAAAAGGGAGATGTATTATATTAATGGATATCACCATCACAGTAAATTCTAGGCTAAATGGTAAATTAGGCTTAGGAGCTTAATCTAGTCAGCCACCTATCCTTAAGAAAAACATTTTATCAACCCCTATTAAATTTATATCAGAAAAGGGAAGGAAAAATTAGAAGATAACAACCAGCAAACAAAAGTAATTTAGAATCCTAAACATAAAACAAAGAAAAATAAAAATTCACATAAACATACAGTTCAACAAAATTCGTCAAATCGAGATCAACGAAATCAGTATTTTGCGTCGAACAGCGATCGACGAACTATGAACCCAGAATTTGTGTATGATTACTCAAGACAGGATGCTCAACGAAATCAACATATTTCGTTGAACAGAGGTCGGCGATCGTGGAACGCAGAAAATGAGCATTATCATTCTCTTAACCGAGATCGACGACATCAATACTTTTCATCGGCCTCAGCTCGATGAACTCAACTAAATTCGTTGAACTCAAATTTTCAAAACCAAAAATTTAATTTATTTCAAAAATATAATCAAACACAGAAATTCATGAATCCTTTTACTTAATGGATCATCTCTCATAGGAGATATCATCAATTAGGCTATAAGGATCAACCAAAATTTTCTTATATTTCCAGTTATTCTTATGAAAGAAAATCAGAACCCAAGGTAATCTGGGTAAAGAACATCTAACCTTTCTTTTCAGGAAAAGGAAAGCTGAGCTAAAAGGGAAGCTAAAGATTCTACTAGAGGGCATTCTCTCACCAAATCATCTTCAGTTCTTTCATCTGCGGCTCCTCAGAAAGATTCTCTATTTTTTTATTTGTTTATATCTTTGAATCTTTGTAGTTTATAAAATTTCACAAAGAATCCTTGTACATTTGTTGAAGATTTATAATTCAGTCAGATTTATTTTTGCTTATTGTTCTGTTTTTATAAATAATATCCTCACCCAAATAGGGGGAGATTAATTGAACCCTAGTTCTGATTTAGTCAAGGATTACTATTAGGATGATTAGATTGACTCATCATGTATAGTCAAGGGTCATAAGATTATTTCCAGGGCCATTCCTTCAGAAAACTTAGAGACAGAAGATTCTAGAGAAATTCAGATTTGGCAAAGGTAGCAATTCAATTCGACGATAGTCAAACTCAGCTCGATGATCTTCGAGCTCATCTTGATGAAATTGGAACTCAGGTCGAAGAATATGAAGAATTAAGCTCGACGATCTCTTGGCTCTGGTCGACGATCTATAGGTTGAGCTCGATGTTTTTCTGTGCCGTTATTTTAGGAAGTTACTTATTTCCAGAAGGAGAATTAATCTCAGCCCAATCTCTCCGAAGGCAATATATTCAAATGAGATTAAATTCAAGCAGTTATGGATCCAGCATTTAATGCAATATATTCCAATGAATATAGCCATTTAGAGGCAGCAATAAATGTGGATTATTCCCCAAGGAAAGTTTCCTTTCTCAAGGAATGCTCCAGCTATTGATTTCATATATGTGAAATCTGTCCAACCATTTAGATGTAGAGAATAAGTTTTTCAATCTCAAGGATACAAATCACGGCTACATTATTACAGAGATTCTTACAGAGTTCGTCACAATCAACTTCAGGGTTTCAAGGGACAACCATTTAATATCAGTCCAGAAAGCTTCTGAAGATCAAAAGCAATCTAAAGGCCTACACCCTAAGCAAAGATCTCATTCTCCTAAACTCTTCTACATCTCAGTGGGAGCGTTGATAAGAACAACATACACAAGTCTTCTCAGTGCTTTGAGAAAGAGAAGATAACATCATTTTCTTTTTAACTTTCCTGTACAAAGGGTTTTAACTCCCTTCAAAAGTTATCTTTTGGTTGTCAAGTCTCCTGATCAAAAGACTTGTTATATTTTTGGGCACCTTGTCAAAAGCTCAAAGGGTTACTAGATCTCCCTTGAAATAGATCTTGTGGTGATAGGGCACCTGAGCAAAAAACATGTGATGGCAGGGTACCAGATCAAAAACCTGTAGTGGATTCCTACCAGGGTGGTAGAAGAGTGGATGTACCTAAGTTTAGGGAAACAACTATAAATTCTTTGTGTCATCTTTTTTGATTTTTATTTCTGTGCTGAATGTTTTCTTTATATATATACATATATATATGAGGAGATATAATATGCGGGCTACCTTATATGCGGGCGTACGGGAAGAGGTTTCGGGGGTCAAGGAGGCTCCAAATCGAAAAGTGATCAACATGAAATTTGTAGATCTCGACGACCCAAACAACTTTCATGTTGATCACTTTTTTTTGAAGCTTCCTTGACCTTCAATTTGGGACCCGAAAATCGAAAATTCGGAGGCTTACTGTAGCAGTCTCGCCGCCCCCGATTTTCGGGTCCCAAATAGAAGGTCAAGGAGGCTCCAAATCAAAAATTGATCAACATGAAAGTTGTTCGGATCGCCAAGATCTACAACTTTTATATTGATCACTTTTCGATTTGGAGCATCCTTGCCCCATGCTCGTACGCCATACGCGGGTACTTGATACTTCCCCTATATATATATATATATATTGTTTACCCAGAAGACCGCTATCCTTGTTCTCCCTGAGTCAAAGGGCCGTTTCTTAACCGTGTAACTGAGCGGTCATAGCATTTTGCAAGCCGTTCTTTCAGTCCGAAAGCCATCGGTCTTTTTATTCAAGACCGTGTAACCGTGCGGTTAAGAGCTTGCTCTTTCTTCTCCGGCTGTGCATCCCGTCACCGATGCCCGCTCTCCTGTCCCCCGGGCAACCGGTGATTCTAGCGTCTGCCCGCCCAGGCAGGCCCCGAGCCTATAAATAGGCATGGACAGTACTCTCTAGGCATCGCGAATCGAATCCTCAAGCTCGCCGTCTGTGGCAGCTGTCTCGATCCCTTTGCCGAGCGGGTTACTGTCCGATCGGGTTTCTTTGGTAACCGCTGTAACCGCTTCATTTATGGCAATCGTAAAGCCCGTCGCACGAGTGGTTTTAGCTGCGACGGGCGAACACTGTTGTCGCCGCTTCCAGCGGCCCCCCTTCTCTTTTGTCTCCTTTTCATCTACCCGCTAGTAACCGACAACTCGCAGTCCATTCTTTATCGTTTTCTCTCTTGCAGGTTCTCCAGCGACCAAAAGACATTCTCGGTACGAACATTGAACACGCAACCTTCAGATTCAAGTTGTCCGTGAATCCCAGCGGTCTCGATATGTCGGACAGGTGATCCCCTCTGCACTCTATTTCTCGTAATTCTCACCGCTCGGGTTCTTCAGAGGAACCACTTTGGAGGGCGCTCGAACAATCTCGCCGGGAAATGGAGCAAGATAGGTGGGAAACCGGCGAACGCCTCGATGCGATCGGCCAAACCCTAGCTACTCTTAACCAGTGGTTGCCGATGCCTCCAGCCGCAGAACCCGCAGAACCCGTGATCTTTCCAACACCCGCGGCCTATCAGCCCGCTTCCCAGCAATTTCAGACCGCCACGCAACCACAGCCCCGGGAAGCCGAACGAGGTCCCTTCATGGGATATTTCCAAGATACCGCTCAAGCAGGCCCGGCTAGGCGGCTAGGATTCGAAGAAGACTGCCAGCCTGGTGTACCGGTTAATTTCCCAGATCTTAACCGCGCCTCACCTTCAACCCCAGCCGAGATGGAGGACCCGTCTCCATTTGTCGCGCGGATAAGGCGGGAGCCCGCACCAAACAATTTCAGAGAACCTCGTTTATCTTCTTATACCGGTGCTTCCGACCCGGTTACGCACCTGCAGGCATTCGAAGATGCTGTGGCACTTAGATGCCTAACGGATGCACTAAAGTCTAAGTTGCTGGTGACGACTTTTGACTGGCAGGCTCGAGAGTGGTTTCACGAGCTTCGTCCTCGCTCGGTTAATTCTTTCGCCGGGCTCTGCCAAGAACTTTTGTCAAGGTTCTCAACCTCCAGAAAAAGGAAAAGTGGTCCTGCGGCTCTTTTTAAAATTATACAAAGGGAGGGCGAAAGCGTGGCACGGTTTATAGATCGTTTTCAAAGGGAAATTCTGGAAGTAGAGAATGTAGACCCAGACTATTACAAGGTCGCCCTGATTAATGGACTCCAGGAAGGCCCGTTAAAATTCAAAGCCACGACAAAGGCTCCGGCAACTTATCAAGCCCTAATCGCTCTCGCAAACAAATTCATCGAAGGAGAAAGTGCTAACCCAACCTATAATTCCACTCTAACTTCTATGGCAGGTGGTGGCGGCTTGGGAAATTCTTCCACGGCATGCCACGTTCCAAAACCTTCCCGTCATGATCATCAATCCTCACCTCAAAGGGGTAGAAATCTTCGACATAAGAGGCCATTCCTCAGTCATCAGCAGTTCCGAGAGCGAATGTTGCCCTTAAACACTGCTCCTGTTCCGGTGGTCCCACAAGTCCTTCCTATTAGTCAGCACGATGAGCCTCACATTATGAACATGACCTGGGAAGAAATCGCTGAGGTCCTACAGAGAAAAGATTTCAAAAAGGCCAAACCCCGGGGAGAAGTAAGACCCCCCAACTCAAAGAACTTCTGTGAATTTCACATGGAGGAGGGACATCCAACAGAGCACTATCGGGCCCTACGCTTTTTAGTAAGAAGACTTGTTAACCCCAAAATCCACAACATATCCAGCAAGACGTCTAGTTCCTCCTTGGCCGGATTCTAGACCTCAGTCCGCCAAGGTCGCCCTTGGTTCTCAACTCAGCTGGATCGTCGACCTCCCTTCGACGATAGTCGAGCTCAGATCGGCGAGCTCCGAGTCAGGTCGCCCAGGTCGCTCAGGTCGTAACTGGTCTGATAGGATCGCGCTCGACACGACCAAGGGAGGATTCCAGTTCGCAGGCCCAGTCCGCCGGTCCCGCGCGGACTGCTTCTTCTTTCTCTTTTGTTTCCCGTCACCGCTGCCCGGCTCCTTTGTACCCCAGGCAGCCGGTTATTTTAGCCCTGCCTATAAATAGGGGGAAGTGGTGCACTGAAAGCAGGCTGACTCGAGCCCAGGAGCCCACTTGTTAAAGGCTGCGGACTCGAATCTCTGGCTTTGCGATCTCCAACTTGCTTTCTGCATTGCTTTTCTTTTCCCTTCTTGTAACCCCTTCTTTGCAATCAAAAGTAAGCCCATCGCAGGAGAGGCATTCAGGCCACGACGGGCGAAGTCTGGTGTTGCCGTGCTTCACGGTTCTTGCTTTTCTGTTCCTTTTCTAGTCCGCCAAGTAGACTGCTGCTCGCAGTTTGTTTTTCTTTTCTTCCCTAAGTGCTCGAACAGTTAGCTGCTGGTGCTCGTTTCCGCCTTCGCTTTTCCCGCATCAACGGTTAACACGCGGCCTTCAGATTCGAGCAGTTTTTTGAAAACCGCGGATAGAAATGTCGGACCGCCGAGCTCGCCGCTCCGATCGCTCCAGCTCGCCTGATGATTCGTTGTGGGAAGCGTTGGAGCAGTCCCGCTGGGAAGCTAAAGTATCTCGAAGAGAGACTGACCAGCGACTCGATATAATCAGCCAGGCCTGTTAGCACTAACTCAGCGACTGCTCCTCAGGTCATTGAAGATGTTGCTGAGACTCCTGTCCGCCAGACTCCGGTCCGCCGGACCCCAGCTCATCACACCCCTCTTCAGCAGTCGCCTGCAATCGCACCTCCGCCTCACCACCAAGCTCAGTCCGCAGCTCCCCTGCGACCTCAGGTTGGAGAGTTCGCCCCCTGATAGAATTCTTCAGGGAAGCAGCCCGAGGGACTCCGGCTCGCCGACTAGATTTTGTTGATCGGCAGTCCGCAGAGCCCGCAGAGCCCGCAGAGCCCGCAGAGCTTTGCCCTGCAGTCCGCCCTTCTCCTGATTCAGAGACTCCCTCTCCCTTCATCGATCGAATCCGGTGGGAGTCAGCGCCGAGCAATTTCAGAGAGCCTCGTCTCCCTTTTTATTCAGGGGAGACAGATCCGGTCTCCTACCTGCAGGCATCCGAAGGGGCAGTGGCATTAAGGAGCCTCTCCGATGCCTTGAAATGTAAGCTTCTGGTGACCACTCTTGATGGTCAAGCAAGAGAGTGGTTTTACGAGCTGCCTTCGGGCACGATTTCTTCCTTCGCCGAGCTTCGCAGCGAGCTGCTCCTGAGGTTTGCAACCTCTAAGAAGAGAAAGGATGGGCCGGCAGCCCTTTTTGACATCGAGCAGAGAGATAACGAATCAGTGGCAAGATTCGTTGATCGGTTTCAAAAAGAAATACAATGGGTAAGGAATGTGAACCCCGATTATTATAAAGTTGCCCTGATTCACAGCCTCCGGGAGGGCCCATTGAAATTCAAAGTGACAACAAAGGCACCATCAACTTATCAGGAGCTCATAGCGATAGCTAATCGCTTTATTGAGGGAGAAAATGCCAACCCGACCTATATCTCATCCCTGACAGCTAAAGCTGGAGGAAGGGATGCCTCCAACTTCTCCAACAATCAATAACACAGCAAGCCTCCTCGGCCTGATTTCCAACCTCCATCTCAGAGGGGACGTAACCTCCGCCCCAAGAAACCATTCCTCGGCCTTCAACAGTTTCATGGTCAGAGACTGTCGTTGGCCGCAACTCCCGCCGTTCCCCTTCAAGCGCTCCCCATTCTTCAAGGCGCCCTGCCAGCTTCAAATCCTTATGAGAGCAGCCATATGGAAGAGCTTGCAGATTTGGGCCTCGACTTTGAAGAGGTCGTCCAGATAATCCAGAAGAAGGCTGAAGAAAAGAGGCAAGGGCCTCAGAGAGACTGGAAAACCAGGGACAACTGTAAGTTCTGCAATTTTCACAAGGAGAAGGGCCATCTGACTAAAGATTGCAAGGCTCTTCAGAAGCTAGTTGAGAGGTTGCTCGCCGAGGGTAAAATCGAGGACCTGGGCAGGAAGAGTGACTCTTCAAAGCCTTCCACCTCAAAGGGCAAGGAGGTGGCTGAAGTTCAGCAGGAGTGTATAGAGGTAAGGGATGAGGGCCATCTGGGGCTCATTGATATACCAAGTGAATGTATTGACGTTGTCGACGAAGGAGTCTTGGGAAGACTCTTTTACATCCATGGCGGAGCAGGGGCTGAGTCTACTCGGAAGTCTTCTCTGTCAAGGCTTTCCCGAACCGAGATTGCTTCTACTTCTTCTTCTACCCCACCTTCTAAAATCGTCACCTTTGGCCCTGCAGACCTTCCTATAACCGCTAATCCCTTCGATGATGCCATCGTAGTTCAAGCAGCCATCGGAGATTTCATGGTCGATAGAATTCTCATCGACACTGGCAGCTCCGTGAATCTCCTCTTTAAGTCAACTTTTGAAGCCCTGAGGACAGGAAAGCCTCTGCTTCCCACCGAGGGGCCACTTTATGGCTTCTCGGGAGAAAGAAAGGAAGTTGAAGGAAATGTCACACTCCCGGTGGTGCTCGGAGGGGTGATCAAAGAGATCCAGTTCATAGTGGTAGATGCTCCAAGCAGCTACCATGCTATCTTTGGGAGACCATTGTTGAACAAGTATCGAGCCATCATTTCAACGTACCATTTGGCCATCAAGTTCTGCAAAGATGGCCGTCAATGCAGGGTCAGGAGCGACCCAAGGCAAGCTCGAGAGTGTTACCTCCGAACAGTCAGTATGACTGAGGTTTCCCGCCCAGCTTTTCCAGCAGCAGCAGAAGCCACTCCTCCATCAAAAGCTGCTGTGGATAGAGAATGTGCTCACCTGGAACCTGCCCAGGTGACGCAAGAAGTCCCCATTACAGAAGGGGAAGAGAGAAAGCTCTCCATCAACTCCGAGTTGCCAGAAGATCAAAAGGCAGAGTTGATATCTTGCCTGTTGAAGAATCTGGATGTCTTCGCTTGGTCAGCGGAGGACATGCCAGGGGTGGATCCTGACGTGGCTTGCCATCATCTCAATGTTGATCCAGCTGCCAAGCCCGTCCAGCAGAAGAAGAGGGATGTAGCTGTCAAGTTAGCAGAGCCCATCAGAGAGGAGGTTGCCAAACTCCTCAAAGCACGCTTCATTCAAGAGATTCAATATCACGAGTGGATCTCAAATGTTGTAATGGTTAAGAAACCCGGGGGGAAGTGGAGTATGTGTGTAGACTTCACCCGTTTGAATAAAGCATGCCCGAAAGATTTCTACCCCTTGCCTCGGATAGATTTATTAGTTGATTCTGCGGTAGGGTATCCGTTTATGAGCTTTCTAGATGCATTCTCTGGTTATCACCAAATAAGAATGCACAAACCTGATATCCCTCGCACATCGTTCATCACTAATGATGGTTGCTATTGTTATCTTGTGATGCCCTTTGGGCTTAAAAATGCTGGCGCGACATATCAACGCATGATGGACCATGTGTTTAAAGAGCAAAAAAGTAGAAACCTCGAAGTGTATGTGGATGTCCTTTTGATTAAGAGTAGGTCTCTTCCACAACACTTGATAGATCTAGCAAAGACCTTTTCCACTCTGCGAGGGAACAAAATAAAGCTTAACCCGTTAAAATGCATCTTTGGGGGGAGTAAGGGGAAGTTTCTCGGCCATCTCCTTACTCCTGAGGGTCTTGCTCCCAATCCTGATAAGGTTAAAGCCATCCTTGATATGGATCCTCCCCGTTCTCCAAAAGAGGTTCAGCAGTTGGGGGGGAGGTTGGCAGGACTCGGGAGATTCATCTCTCGAGTTGGGGATAAAAGTGCGCCATTCTTTAAGACTCTTCAGGGAGCGTCCAAGTTCTAGTGGACAGAAGAGTGCTCTTTGGCCTTCGAGCTGTTGAAAAAGCAGCTAACCTCAACACCTTTACTCCAAAGCCCCCGAGCAGGTGAGATGTTGTTCCTATACCTGGGGGTTGGTCCCGAGGCAGTTAGTTCCGTCCTGGTCCGAGAAGAGAGCAGGAGGCAGTTCCCCGTTTAATATGTCAGTCACATTCTGAAAGATGCAGAGGCAAGGTACCCCATCCTTGAGAAACTAGCTTTGGCATTGGTTATGTCTGCCCGCAGGCTCCGTCCATATTTCCAGGCTCATTCAATTCAGGTGGTTACTGATCAACCTTTGAAGAATGTGCTAGAGAAACCAGAGCATTCAGGCAGGCTAGCTAAGTGGGAAATTGAGCTGAGCGAGTTTGAAATTTCCTATGTGCCCATGACAGCTATCAAGGCACAGGTACTTGCAGATTTTCTGATTGACACAACAGAATCTAGCTCGGATCAGACAGCAAGATCTCTTTTAGCTTGGACCATCTATGTGGATGGAGCTTCTGGAAGAAACTCTCAGGGGCAGGGTGGTTTTGATAAACCCGAATGGCGTCAAGCTTGAGCAGGCCATCAAGTTCTATTTTCCAGTGACTAACAATCAGGCAGAGTATGAAGCTTTATTGGCCGGCTTGAGGCTTGCAAGAGAGCTTGGAATTGATCATGTCCATATTAAGACTGATTCTCTGGTAATGGCTTCACAAGTTCTTGGTAACTTCGAGACCAGGAAGCCAGTGTTGAAAAAGTATCTTGCGCTGGTAGGGGTTGAGGTTGGCAGGTTCAAAAGTTTTACTATTGAGCACATTCCGAGGGCAGAGAATGAGGAGGCTGACGTTCTTGCCAAGTATGGGCTCTTGTCAGGAGGGACAACCTCTGAACTTTTTCACCCGGCAGTGGAGGAGGAAGGGTTAATGCAAATCGATCAGTGTTCCACTTGGATGGACCCATTCATTCTCTACCTGTCGACTGGGAACCAGCATCAGTCGGTAAAAGATAAGAAGAGATTCGGGTTGAAAGCAGCACACTATTACTTGTTATCTGATATTCTCTAAAGAAAAACCTTCTTGTCTACAATGGCAAGATGTGTTTCAGAAAGTGAAATTCCTACTGTTCTTCGAGAAGTGCATTCTGGCGAGTGCGGCAGTCACTTGGGAGCAAGAATATTGGAAAAAAGGATCCTGCGGCAAGGTTACTTCTGGCCTACGATGAAGAAAGATTCGGAGACCTATGTGAGAAAATGTGTTCAATGCCAGAAATTCGCTCCTCTTCAACATCAAGCAGCTCAATCTCTCAGATCGATTGCAACCCCTTGGCCCTTTGCTGTTTGGGGAATGGATCTCATTGGTCCTTTTCCCATGGCAAGTGGGCAGCGGCGTTTCATTATAGTTATGATTGACTACTTCAGTAAGTGGATTGAGGCTAAAGCACTGGCAAAGACAACAACCCAGGTCGTGAGGAATTTTATTTGGGGGGAGATAGTCTGCCGGCATGGAATCCCTATGGCAATAATCACTAATAATGGACCACAGTTCAATAATGCAGAGATGATAGACTTTTGCAGACAGATCGGAACAGAGCTGTGCTATGCATCAGTTCATCATCCCAGAAGCAATGGTCAAGTAGAAGCAGCTAATAAGCAAATCCTCAACCTGCTTAAGAAGAAAGTTCAAAATCTCAAGGGCAGTTGGGTGGATCAACTTCCCTCAATTCTCTGGACCCTGAGAACAACGACTTCATCTGCAACAGGTGAAACCCCGTTCAAGCTTTCTCACGGGTCCGAAGCATTGATTCCTGTTGAGTTTGAAGTTCTGTCACCTAGAGTGCTGCTTGCTAGGCAAGGTACGGAGGATTGGCTTGAGCTGAACAGCGAGGAGATGAGGTTTAGTTTGGAATATGTTGAAGAGGTTAGAGACAAGGCTGCCATCAGGCAAGTGGAAGTTAAAAGAAGAATGGCCCGTTACTTCGATAAGAATGTAAGGATCAAACACTTTCAAGTGGGAGATCTAGTTCTTAAAATGGTCGACACTGCTGCAAGAGCCAGCTCAGTTGGGAAGCTTAATCCTAGTTGGGCGGGACCATTCATTATTAAGGAAGCACTTGAGAATGGAGCCTACCGGTTACAAACATTTGAAGGAGAAGATATGGCTGTTGCGCGCTAGGGTTCGAAGAAAATAAACGCAACCGAACTAGCAACCCGATGAGGCAAGTATACCTATCGAATTGTAGCAAGGGGACACAAGTGTCGTATTAAGATCCGGGAACTGTTGGCTAAGCTTACTCACACGAACGCTATTATCTTATCGACGGAAAAAACTAGGGTTTTAGAAAATCTAAGCGCAATGGAGAAATTAAAGCAAACTAAAAAGAGAACTACCGCAATTAAGTTACGCTATTAAGCAAACAACTAAGCTAGAAAGGAAATTACCGCAGTTAATTAAAGAGCACAATATATGAGATTACTACAAAAGGTAGAACAATATGAAATGGAAATGCACCCGATCAAGATTCACCTCGGCTAAAGACGATTAAGAAAATGCGATAAAAATCTAAACTTAATAGGATAAGGGTCCTTGACCGTGGAGGTTCCTAAAGCTTGAACACGCTTCTCTCGAAGTCGTGCCCAACTGAGTTTAGGAAGGTCTGACCGACTCTCGTCTAAATCGGAGGCCTAAAACTCGCTTTACGCGGTGAACCCCACTATTGGATTTTACTCCAATCCGGGAGATTTGGATGTCTGCCTCTCTCGAGGGGTGCGTACAACTCCCTTTACTCTTGAATGCTCACTTCATTCTTTCGGCCTCTCGGCTAGCCCAGAATGAAAGCAAAGGCGGAGAGTATATATCGAAAATATACCTCCGACCCGTGATAAATCAAGAGTAATTCAAGGCCCTAACCTAAAAAGAAAAGATTAATTAAAACATCATAACATAATCGCTCTAACCTCGGATCATCAAGATCGAGTACAAGGAGGATTAGTTAATCATAATGGAGTGGAGGGGGGAAGATGAGTAGAAAAGCATAAGAAGAACACAAGCTAAACAAGAACACTTTTATTAATAAAAAGGGCAAGTTACACTATTGAAAATTAAAGTTACAAGTGCATGAAAATTAAACCCTATTCTAGCCCTACATTAAGCACTAAGCAAGGAGGAAAATGCAATAAAAGCTAGCACAAACTAAGATTAAACTAGGGTTAACCAAAAAGTACAAAGAGAGGGGGAGAGAGAGAGAGAGAAAAAGCATGAAAAAGGATCAAGAAACAAAGGGGCAGCACCTCCCCCACTCAACCAAAGCTTGCTGAAATGGGGAGGAGGGGGGCTCAATTTATAGAAAATTTCTCGGGTTGGTCACGCCCTCCGACACGCCCTAGGGGGGGCGTGTCAGGGTGCGTGATAGGTACGGATTTGACCTCGGGCTCTGGATTCTGGTGGGAGGGATGATTGCTTCGGTACGTCGGTGGTCACGCCCTAGGTCACGCCCGTGACAGGGGGGCGTGACAGGCATGTCATGTCCAAATCATTGGTCGGAAATCCGTCAGTCGCCGAAAAAGGAGGGTGTCACGCCCATGTCACGGGTGTGACATGGGGCGTGACAGTACTATTTGCGTGCTGAGGCGGAAGGGCATTTAATGCGGCGGCAGCTTTTTGCGGCAGAGGGCGACACGCCCATGTCACGCCCGGTGACACGCCCAGGGAGGGCGTGACAGGGGGGCGTGACAGCGGTTTTGACCGTTTTCTGTCCCTTCCATCAGGTGTCCTCGGGATCGGGTGACACGCCCTAGGTCACGCCTAGGGAGGGCGTGACAGGGGGGCGTGACAGGCCATTTTGGCGATTTTTCTGAAAACCTGCAAAAAGACAGGAAAAAGTTAGTGGCAATAAAATTTACATAAAAAGGATAAAAATAAACTAATAATAGACATAATTTGTACAATATAAAATATAAAATACGATAATAGTTTAGGCTACAAAACGTATTATCAATGGCGCACACGTGGAGTGGAGATGACCTAAAGCGGTTCTATTCCTGAACTTCTTTTCTTTCCTTCTTATATAAACTCTTTAAGAGGTTCATTATTAGTGAAATTTCCTTGCTAACGCTTCATCAAGTGTCTTTGTGTTTCAAGTGTTGACAGTTAATATATTGAGCAAGGACAACTCTAAACGGTTCTATCTCTGAACTCTCTCTTCTATGTTATACGAATCTCTCAAAATTGATATTTGTCTAAATACTCATACTAACACTTCTTCAAGTGCCTCTTCTCTCTTACCTCCTCGAGCAACTCCCGACAGTTGCTTAATGCCAGGAGATATCGCCGAGTTCAGCAAAAACCTCCCCTAGAACCGTTGGTGTCAGCGTAACACCACGAAGACCACGTGTTGCGGGGAGATTTCGCACCGTGTAGTGGGAGCCTACCAACTCTAGTGCGGCAGGATACTGGATTTCGGATCCCGACTATTACCTGACCCCACTTCTGCATTATGGAGGAGCAGAGTGGTGGACAGCTCTACCATGCCACTTAAGGGATATCATTACAACCCAGATGATCGCGCGGGGAAAGCAATGCCGCTCCGGCCGCACCTGCCCCCAGATCATCTTAAGGTTATAACCCTCGAACACTCCTTGGTACCCTCAAGCAGTGCCTGCAGGAGACCCACAGTCTTGTCGATCTCAAAGCAAAGCAATGCCGCTCCGGCCGCACCTGCCCGTGAGATCGACTTAGACTGTACTCCAGGCAAGAGGGCAGTGAATTGAGTTGTTGAGTCTGCAGATCTTGAGGTCTTGTGAGGAAAGCAATGCCGCTCCAGCCGCACCTACCCGCTTGGCCTCTAGACTGCAGCTTTCTTCTTCACAGGGGTCTTTAATTATTATTGACGTAGTGCGGACTCCAGTTATCCTATCCGCCCAGTCCGCCGGCCCTTGGGTTGTTTCTGTAGTTCATGACCCTGTGAGGAAAGCAATGCCGCTCCGGCCGCACCTACCCGCTTGGTTATGAATTACGGGTCATTTCTGATATTATTATTGATGTAGTGCAGACTCCAGTTATTCTATCCGCCCAGTCCACCGGCCCTTGGGTTGATTCTGTAGTTCATGACCCTATGAGGAAAGCAATGCCGCTCCGGCCGCACCTACCCGCTTGGTTATGAATTACGGGTCATTTCTGATATTATTATTGATGTAGTGCGGACTCCAGTTATCCTATCCGCCCAGTCCGCCGGTCCTTGGGTTGATTCTGTAGTTCATAACCCTGTGAGGAAAGCAATGCCGCTCTGGCCGCACCTACCCGCTTGGTTATGAATTACAGATCATTTCTGGTATGGTTATTGATGCAGTACGGACTTCATTTATCTTATCCGCCAAATCCGCAGGATTCATTCAACTTATATAATTTAATGATTATTTGGAAAAAATTCAACTGTAAATATCAGCGGACGGTGACCCTAGTCCGCCTAGTTCTCTTATTCCTGTTATTTGAGTTAGCAGATTATGGTTTTCGCCATCTTGGTTCTCGCAAAAACTGGCAAAGGTTCTGCAAAATGCAGACTGCGAATCGAACTCGTCCAAGTCCGCATCATTCGTTCTCTTCGCTAAGAAAGCATTCCGTTCATATTGCAGCAAGATGTGGTTATGCAATTTCAGCTAGAGTTTTTAACAGGCAATAAAGCTATAACGAAGATTGATATGAGAAGTGCGACCTCTAAGTATAAGCGAGAAATAAGCAGAACAAATGAAGATTGATATGAGAAGTGCGACCTCTAAGTATAAGCGAGAAATAAGCAGAACATCTCAGAAGATGTCAAAAATATCCTTTTTCTATTCATTCAAAATTATATACATGTCCTGGCGGACTCGCGCAGAGTCCGCCCCCCTTTTACATTGAAAACCAAAAATTACAATTTATCCTCCTATTCGGTCCTTTGCTTCTTGTCTGCAGGCTTCTCCGGGCTTAACCCGTCCACATCCACCACAGGCGAATAGCCGCCCGACTCGCTGCTGCTGCTGCTGTCACTAGAACGAGAAGCGGCAAGGGTTCTGTCCGCGTGCTGCTCTCGTCAGAGCCGGAGTTAGAGGATTGGTCAGACTGGCCTCCTTGCTGCTGACTGGAGCCCGCGTCTTCAGGAGCTTCCTTATCAGCGGACTCCTCCTCGTCGTCCTCAAAAACCACTTTTCCTTTAGCCGCTCGCTCGAACTCGGCAACCTTGTCCTTTAGCTTTGGGAAAAGCTCCAGGAAGGGAATGGAGTCCACCCCTGCTTTCGCATACCCTTCGCTGATAATGCATTCGATTGCCACCTCCACGCTTTCCCTAACAAAAGGAAACATGGCCTTTTGGAAGTCGGGGTTCGTTATCTCATATGCGGTCTGGAGAAGAAACGATAAACGGCGATTAACTGGCACTTACAGCCTTGTCCTCTTTATATTGATTGATCTTTGCGCAAAGTCGCTTATTTCTTTCTTTCAGCAAGTTACTTTCCTTCCTATGCCGCGCATCTTCCTTAAGCAGCTCGCGCGTGAGCCTGCCCATGTAGTGGTTGGTGACGGCGCAGTTTGCACTAGCTTGTGCAGCGAGAAGAGGAAGGTCGTCAGGAGCCACACTCTGCAGTTCGCGAAGGTTTTGCTTCCCGTACAAGTCAAAGAGGGCGACATGGACGTGGCAAGATGGGCGCGGGCTCCTCCAGGAGGGAAGAGCCGTTGACAGACGGACATATTTTTTCTTCTCATGCCAATGGATCATTGGGTTACCCCTTAGATCCTTTTGCTTCTCGCCGAAGCCCGCAATATTGAAGCTGTCATCGGAAGAATAACTCGCGGCGGGATCTCCGTCTTCTTTCCTTTTTCTCGCAATTTCTTTCCTTCTTTCTCCTTGTGTAGGAGTCTGTCCAGCCGGCGCGAAGGGCAGATTTGCGGGTACCGCCAAGGTCGCTGCAAGAGGAAAAATTAGCAACTTCCAGGTCGCTGCGAATACAAACGAAAGTCGCGAAACTTACTCTCTAGACGGTTTACGATGTCCAGTCCGGGCAGCAGTGGGATGTAGTAGTCGACGTCAAGCCTCGCTCCCTCAAGGAACTTGACGATGGCGGTCTCGGTATCACTCAGCCGCACGCTTTTGAAGTCGGCGTCTGAGCGCAGCTGCGGGTTGGTGTGAAGGAATCCAAGGTCGCCTTCAAAGATAAGATACCTATAAGTCCAGTTGTGGATCTTATTCGGCAAACCCACAACTTTCATCCCCCTGCAGTAGAAGTAGATGATACCTTTGTACTCACGGTCTCCTGGTGGGGTTATAGAGCGAACAAAGAAAATCTTCCTGAAGATCTTCAAGGAAAACTCGACCTTCTCAGCTCGCAGGTAAGCGAGGTAGCTACAAATGGCGACCATGCTGTTCGGCGCGAGCTGGCCTGGAACCACCCCATAGTGCTCGAAGATCTCTGCGATCTCCCAAAGCAGGGGGAATTTGAACCCGCAATCAAAATGATCGATTGGCACCGCAAGCTGGGTAGCTGTGGAGAAGTTCAATCGTTCTTGATGCTCGGGAAGTCGCGCAAGTACTGGAGAGCCCGCCATGTGCTTCTCTAAAAAGGCTTCCAAGTCAACTGCGGTTAGCCTGCTTCTTTTGTGCTCGGTAGCATGGAAGGCGACTGCGGCATCAGTACGCGCGGATACCATGTTTTCAGACCGCAGGGCTTCAGCTCTAACTGTTTCCTATACAAAGAGAAGATTAAGACCCTATTTATAGAAAACCGTCTGACATGACAGCAGTTAATCCGCCCAGACTGAATGCTCAGTCCGCGCAGTTCGCTTCTTCCCTGTTTTCCCTGCAATTTCAGATAATTCTCAAGGCTTTCCGGATTCAAAGGCAGTCCGCGAAGTTCGCTTCTCCCCTGCTTTCCTGCACTTTATCTACAAGTAATCGCGAACTCACAGGAAGCCCGCAGAGACCGCAATTTTCCAGTAAACAAAATAAGCGAGCATAAAGCCAGCCCGCATAATTCACATTCGACAACAGGATTATCCAAAGTTTAAAAAATAATAGCATCATACAACAAGCAGAGGTAGCATCACAACACGATTACAGTTATACATGATGTTCAAACATTGAATCATACAACACAATATTTCGGCTTCAGCGCCTTCTGCGATCTCGTGGGGCAGGTCGCTCCTCATCATCCATCCCAACATGAGCCGCCTGGTCGCTTCCTCGCAAGATCTCACAATAAAGTTGAGAAACCAGGTGGTGCATATTGTTAAAGGTGCGGTGCATATGAGCGACATCCCTGGCAACCCGCGGGAACAGAATTAAGGGAACACCTGCTGGGGTTGGATCTGCGACCACCGCGGCCTGCCCGCTCGCCGCCGGGGCTGACCCCTTTCCCGCAACAGGTTGAGAAGACGGTTGCGGCCTTATCCCAGCAGCTTCGGTCATTTGTTTCTTCCCTTCTCTCGCCAAGGCCAAGTACTTGTTCCTATAGTGGCTGGCATCTCCGCTTAGTCGATTTTTCTCCTTCTTCACTCCTTCGAGCGCAGATGAAAGGCTGACGACCTCGTTTTCTAAGATCTTTTCTCGCTCTTTACTCTTCCTTAATTCAACCTGAATTTCGCATAACTCCTCCTCATACTTTTTCGCTAATAGCGTGTACGTTTCCTGAGCAGGCTGCTCCTCCTGTGCGAGTTCAGCAGCAGTCCGCGTCGCAGTTTCAATTGATATGTCTGGTGGTGTAGGCACGATCACGCCGGCCTCGACGGAATCAGGTGTTGACTTCTGAACTGCAACAAAAAATAAAATTCGCTTCAGTATCCAAGTTGCAATAGGCCCAGAAAGGTAAAAAAAAAGAGTTCAATTCACTTTTGGTAATCATTGCGGCGATCTGGCGACTATCAAGGATAGGTCGCCTCACGCGCTCTGGATCAAAAGCATCTAGGCGACGCCTCCATTCTCGGCGGACTATCGCTCTCGTCTCGGCCAGCGATCTGCTCGAGGCGACTATATCATTGGTTTCTGTAATGATCTTGACCGGCCGCGATTTCTGTGGAGGGGATTTATATAACCATGAGCTCTGGAATCGCTTGGGCGCCGGCTGTAACTTACCTGACCCCATCAGCTCGGCAGCGGTCCGAAGATCTTCAGCCCGCTTATCAGCGGCAAGCTTCTCCGAGACCGCTTCGACCTTTGCCTTCATTACGGCAAGCTGCTCCTTAGTCTTTTCCCTCTCTTCAGCTGGAAGAAAAGAAGGATCAGCGAGTTTCTCTCCTCTAATCTCGGCATCAGGCTGCAGCACTTCCAGCAGAGAGCGATTCATGCTCGCAAGCTGCTCGTCATCTATGGAGTCAAGGATCTCAGTAGTTGATAGGCTGAGCGTCTAAGGGTGATCACCTTCTGCAGACAGAGGAGCAGGGGTGACGAGATCGCTACCTTGAACCTCCTTTTCTCGCGGCTTATGCTGCAAGCTCGCAGCCCCAGTCCGCTTGGAGATATTCTTCTCTTTCCTAACCTTCAGCCTCTTCTCTATTCGCTCCGCAACAGTACTCTTGTCTCTCTTCCTCTTTTTCTTTTCAGGCGACTTATCCAAGTCAATGACGACTTGCTGCTGTTCGCAGACTGATGTCGGTGCGACAACTAGAGCCTGGGAAGACACTGGCTCCTTAGCTTGCTCAACGGAATCTTTAGCCGCGACTTCGGCGGGTTCTTTAACTCGTTCCACGGCAACCTCTTCTTCCGTTTCCTCTATCTGTTCGTCAGCAGGAAGCTTCTCCTCGATCATCTGCTGCTGGGCTTTCGGCGACGATACTTCCTTGCCCGTGTCTATCCGCAGCATAATAGTCCAAGAAGCAGAGCGGTGTACCTCCATGCTGGAAGAGCTCGCAGGATTCTTGTCAGAAACAGATGACAAATTCAATTTCTCATTCGGTGGGTTTGGAGGAACAACAGTCGCAATTTTCTCAGGCTCTATGTCGTGGGCTGGGTCTGATTTCTTTTGACCTGAGCTCTCTCCTCGGTAGCGGGCTAGAATATCGTGACGACGACTGGTCTTTTGAGGTCGGGAACTGACCTTGGGCTTCTCAGTCGAAGTAGCAAGGTTGCCGAAGAAATCCCCTAATCTTGCCATGCCGGACTGGAAAGTTGAGACCGCAAGAGCTGAGTAACGACCCGTCGCGCAGCCAATTCTGACAGAGGACAGGGCTTCCGACGGTATTTATAGCGCAAATAGCATTAATGATAGTTGCAGACTCGGCGGTTAAGGAAACATTTTCGGAATTTTCCAAAACTCAAAAATGTGCGGGGATTATGTTAACCCCAGAATCCACAACATATCCAGCTAGACGTCTCGTTCCTCCATGGCCGGATTCCAGACCTCAGTCCGCCAAGGTCGCCCTTAGTTCTCAACTCAGCTGGATCGTCGACCTCCCTTCGACGATAGTCGAGCTCAGATCGGCGAGCTCCGAGTCAGGTCGCCCAGGTCGCTCAGGTCGCAACTGGTCTGACAGGATCACGCTCGACGCGACCAAGGGAGGATTCCAGTTCGCAGGCCTAGTCCGCCGGTCCCGCGCGGACTGCTTCTTCTTTCTCTTTTGTTTCCCGTCACCGCTGCCCGGCTCCTTTGTAGCCCGGGCAGCCGGTTATTTTAGCCCTGCCCGTTTGGGTAGGTCCCCAACCTATAAATAGGGGAAAGTGGTGCACTCAAAGCACGCTGACTCGAGCCCAGGAGCCCACTTGTTAAAGGCTGCGGACTCGAATCTCTGGCTTTGCGATCTCCAGCTTGCTTTCTGCATTGCTTTCCTTTTCCCTTCTTGTAACCCCTTCTTTGCAATCAAAAGTAAGCCCGTCGCAGGAGAGGCATTCAGGCCACGACGGGCAAAGTCTGGTGTTGCTGTGCTCCACGGCTCTTGCTTTTCTGTTACTTTTCTAGTCCGCCAAGTAGACTGCTGCTCGCAGTTTGTTTTTCCTTTCTTCCCTAAGTGCTCGAACAGTTAGCTGCTGGTGCTCGTTTCCGCCTTCGCTTTTCGCGCATCAACAAGACTGGTATCAGAAGGAAAGATGTCAGACCTCTTATGTAAAGAGACACCCATCATTTCAAACACCTCAAAAGGCAAAGAAGTGGCTGAGGTATTCCAGGAATGTGAAGGCATCGCTGACGTTGGCAGCCTAGGTAATGTGCATTATCCGGATGATTGTGTAGATGTTCATTATGAAGGAACCCTTGGGAGGCTCTTTTGCATACACGGAGGGGGAGGCCTCGAATCAAGCCTAAAGTATTCTGTTTCCAAGTTATGTAAGCAAGAGGTGGCTATGACGTCTTCTTCAGCACCGACTAGGGAACTCGTTACTTTTGGTCCAGATGATTTCTCCTCCGTCGCCAACCCATTCAACGATGCGGTTGTTATCCAGGCCGTCATCAAAAATTTCACAGTTGACAAGATTGTGATAGATAATGGAAGCTCGGTGAATCTCTTGTTCAAAAAGACGTTCGAGGCCCTAAAGACCGGGAAGTCATTATCTTCTACCGAGGGGACACTGTACGGTTTCTCCAGAGAGAGGAAGCAGAAGGAAATGTTTCGCTGTTAGTAACCCTGGGGGGAATCACCAAGATGATCCAGTTCGTGGTGGTCGATGCGGCAAGTAGCTATCACGCGATTTTCGGGAGGCCTCTATTAAATGAGTATCAGGCGATTGTGTCAACTTACCATATGGCTATCAAATTTTCTGCTCAAGGGAGGCAGTATAGGATTAGGAGTAACCATCAGGTGGCCCGAGAATGTTATGTGAAAACGGTTAACATGATTGAGCAGGTAACCCCTCCGGCAGTCACAACAATCGAGCTTGGAGATTCGAAAGAGAACGCAAAGGAAGGACTCCATTTGGAGGCTGCTCAACCTATCGAGAAGGTGCCCATCGCTGAGGGAGAAGAGAAAAAGCTCTCCATAAATGCAGAACTATCGGAAGAGGAGAAAACCCAACTAATCTTTTGTCTCCTGAAGAACCTCGACATTTTTGCATGGTCTTCTGAAGATATGCCCAGGGTGGACTCGGATATAGCAAGCCATCATCTCAATGTCGACCCGAAGTGTAAGCCTGTACAATAGAAGAAGAGAGACATCGCGACAAAGTTAGCCAGCCCTATCCGGGAGGAAGTCAGCAAGCTGGTGAAAGCCAAATTTGTTCGAGATACAATATCCTGCTTGGATATCAAATGTTGTAATGGTACCTAAACCAGGAGGAAAATGGAGGATGTGTGTAGATTTCACAAAACTTAATAAAGCATGTCCCAAAGATTTCTACCCCCTGCCTCGAATAGATGCTTTAGTAGATTCAGCGGTTGGTTATTCTGTCATGAGCTTTTTAGATGCGTTCTCTGGCTATCACACAATTAAAATGCATAAACCCGACATACCACACATGTCCTTTATCACAAAGGAAGGGTGTTTTTGTTATCTAGTGATGCCCTTCGGTCTTAAAAATGCAGGAGCTACTTATAAGCGTATGATGGATTCAGTTTTCAAAGATCAAAAGGGGAGAAATTTAGAAGTCTATGTTGACGATCTCCTCATAAAAAGCAAATCCTTTTCTGCGCATTTGGAGGACCTCACAGAAACCTTCGCTACCCTACAGAAGTGTAAAATGAGGTTAAACCCCTTAAAATGCGTTTTCGGTGCCAGCTAGGGGAAGTTCCTTGGTCACCTCCTTACTCCCAAAGGGTTGGCTCCCAATCCTGATAAGGTAAAAGCTATCCTGGGTATGACACCGCCTCGCTCCCCAAAAGAGGTCCAGCAACTAGGAGGAAGGCTAGCAGGACTTAGCCGCTTCATCTCTAGGGTAGGAGATAAGAGCGTTCCCTTCATTAAAACTCTTCGGGGGGCCTCAAAGTTTGAATGGACTGATGAATGCGACAAGGCTTTCAAACAACTCAAAAAACAATTAACCACGACCCCGTTGTTGCAAATTCCTCGCCCAGGAGATACATTATACATTTATCTGGGAGTGGGATCCGAAGCGGTTAGTTCCATCCTTGTTAGGAAGGAAAAGAAAAAAACAATTCCAAGTATATTATGTTAGTCATATCCTAAAAAGCACTGAATTAAAATACCCCATCCTCGAAAAGCTTGCTTTGGCCTTGGTCATCTCCGCGCGTCGACTCCGACCATATTTCCAGGCACACTCAATCCAAGTTGTGGTAGATCAGCCCCTGAAAGGGATATTAGAAAGGCCAGAACATTCGGGAAGACACGCTAAATTGGCAATCGAGCTAAGCGAGTTCGAAATCACATACGTACCGCGAACAGCGATAAAAGCTCAGGTTTTGACAGATTTCATGGTAGAAACCACAGAGCAAAATTTTGCCCAGAAAGAAAGTCTTCCATCTTCTTGGACTATTTATGTCGATGGAGCTTCGGGGAAGAATTCGTCAGGAGTTGGGATAGTCCACATCAATCCAAACGGAGTAAAAATAAAACATGCGGTGAAATTCTTTTTCCCGGTTACCAACAATCAAGCCGAATATGAAGCACTTCTGGCAGGGTTGAGATTTGCGAAAGAACTCGGCATCAACCACGCTCACGTCAAGACAGATTCCTTAATAATGGCGTCGCAAGTACTCGGAAACTTCGAAACCCGAGAACCAATTCTCAAACAATATCTTGTGCTGGTAAAAGCGGAAATCGGGAGATTCAAGAGCTTTACGATTGAACACATCCCTAGAATCGGGAATGAGAAAGCCGATACCTTGTCAAAATTCGGCATTACTATGGGGGAAGTGGAGTCCGAGCGTTTTCAACCATTAGTCGAAGAAGGGGAGGCAATGCAAGTCGACCAGCATGACTCTTGGGTAGACTCATTCATTCTATACCTATCAAAAGGAGAGTATCACCCTACCATTAAAGATCGAAGAAGATTCAAAGTTAAAGCAGCACATTACAACCTGATCTCCGGGATACTTTACAGAAAAACTTTCATCTCACCCATGGCAAGATGCGTCATGGAAAAGGAAGTCCCCATCATTCTTCAAGATATCCATTCAGGAGAATATGGTAGCCATTCTGGAGCCAGAACCCTAGAACAACGAATCCTACGTCAGGGGTATTTTTGGCCAACGATGAGAAAAGACGCAGAGATGTATGCCAAGAAATGTGTTCAATGCCAGAAATTTGCTCCACTTCAACTCCAGCCCGCTCGACAACTTTGCTCGATCACGGCACCATGGCCGTTCGCATTTTGGGGAATGGACCTCATCAGACCGTTTCCAATGGCGAGTAGTCAGCGACGCTTCATCTTGGTTATGATTGATTACTTCACTAAGTGGATTGAGGCCAAAGCACTAGCGAGGACCACAACTCAAATAGTTAAAAACTTTATTTGGGGTGATATAATTTGTAGGCACGGAGTCCCCATGGCGATAATCACAGATAATGGACCCCAGTTCAACAACGCAGAAATGACTGATTTTTTGCAGGAAAGCAGGAACCGACCTCCGATTTTCCTCAGTACATCATCCTCGGAGCAACGGCCAAGTAGAAGCGGCCAATAAGCGAATTCTGAACTTACTTAAGAAAAGGGTTCAAAGTCTGAAGAATAGTTGGGCTGATCAACTCCCCTCAGTATTATGGGCCCTAAGAACTACACCTTCCAGCTCCACAGGAGAGACTCCATTCAAGCTCTCACATGGATCAGAGGCCCTCATCCCGATAGAGTTTGAAGTATCAACACCCAGGGTCTTGCTGGCTAGGCAAAACTGGGAAGATTGGCTGGAAATAAATGATGAAAAGATGAGATATTTCCTAGATCACATCGAGGAACTCCGAGATGAGGCTACTATCAGACAGGAAGAAGTAAAAAGGCGAACATCGCGATATTTTGATCAAAAAGTAAGGATTAAGCAATTTCAGGTGGGAGACTTGGATCTAAAAAAGGTGGATGCAGCAGCAAGAAATGGCTCGGTCGGAAAATTGAATCCCAACTGGACCAGACCTTTTATCATAAAGGAAGTCTAGAAAAGAGGAGCTTACAAACTGCAAACATATGAAGGGGACGATATCACCCACACTTGGAGCGGGGATGATCTGAAACGATTTTACTCTTAAAAACAGATCGCGGGTATTCATTCTACGGACTCAAGTTAAGAAATAACAAACTCGAGATAACACTGCCGAGTTTAGCTTGATCCCCCGCGAGAATCGTTTTCATTAGCTTAACACCACCCAGACCACGCGTAGCGGGGAGTTTTCGCACCGTGTAGTGGGAGCTTGCAGATTCTCGTGCAAAGGGCTTCTAGACATCGGATCCCAGCTGGCATCTAACACACCACCTCTGCACATCAGGAGGGTCAAGGTGGGTGCTTAGCTCTACCATGCGTCATAAGGGATATTATCACGGTTTCATTGATCCTCCTTGAGATGAGATGGTGCGAGTCTAAGCACCTGCCAGCCTCATCCTTGATGATCAATCTAGGCCGTGGTAATCGGGCACATCTCCCTTCTTTTCTAAATCCAGGTTTATTCGCATAACCACGCGACAATATAAGACTAAGTTGATCGCAGGGCAAGATTTCCAGAATTTCTGCTCGCTCTCGGACCAGCGATAAGGAGGTCAATGATAGCAGACCAGTGCATGACCTAGGCAATTCTCAAATAATGATCGTACAGATAATGATGTTGCTAGCCGCAGATTTGATATGGGAGTTCATGTTTTTCTTATACAGATAATGATCATGCGGATAAAGATTCTTCTAGCCGCAGATAATGATCGTGTGGATAATGATGCTTCTAGCCGCAGATTTGATATGGGAGTTTCATGTTGTTTTTCTTATACAAATAATGATCGTGCGGATAATTATGTTGCTGGCCGCAGATCTAATATGGGAGTTCTTGTGTTGTTTTTCTTATACAAATAATGATCGTGCGGATAATGGTGTCGATAGCCGCAGATTTAATTATTATCGAACAAATATAAAAGTGTGAGTCGCAAACCCGTCACACGAGGTTTGAGGTAGAATAAAGATGCGAAATACTTTTCAATCCATCAATTAACCGAGAAAGTAAAAATCATTCAACCACACGACATCACATAGCATGAGAAATCTGGATTATCATTTATAAAAAGGCCATTACATTTATACCGTGCGGTTTACAAAAAGAGAGTCCGAGCGGTCTGAAAAGAGAAAATAAGCATATTCTATTTATATCTTTGCTTTTTTCTTTTGACGATCCCGTTCCGAACCGGATGAACTGGAAGCACTCAGAGACTCGCTCGATCTGGAAGATTCTGACGAATCGGATTCTACACGATCCCCAGAATCCTCCTCGGTAACTTCGTCAGCATCGCTCTCTTCATCATTACGAGCATCGGCTTCAGCCTCAGGAGCGGGAGGAGATTCGGCTATCTTAGTCGCACGGACCGCGTTATCTCGTTCGGCCTCCATCTTTTTAAAATCGGGAAAGAGGTCGTCGAAGGTAAGTTTTTGCTCCTCCGGTATCAAAGAACCTCTCTCCTTAAGAATGTAAAGAATATCCTCCCCTCCTTCTTACAAATGGGAGATGATTTCGTGCAAAAAAGTCGGGTTCTCCCGGTCATACATTCGCTGTAAGAGTAAAGATAATGTAAGTTTTTTAGAATTTGAGACCAAGCGGATAAAAGAAAGTAAGGTTCTGGTTACCTCAACTCTCTCTCTCAACTTTTTGTTATCCTTTTTCAGAGCTTCATTTTCTTCCTCAAGCTCATCCACTCTTACCTCTAGCCGCTCGGCTACTCCAGTAACCTCAGCCAGAGCCTCACCCATGAAATGATCGAGGGTGAAGCTTCTCGCTCGAGCTTCTGCGGCTAAAGTGGGCAGTCGTGCGGTTGGAACTGATTTCATCTCGGCCATATTTTTCTTCCCATATAGGGTAAAGCCAGCCGCCCGGGCGTGACGAGTAAGTTTGGAGCTCGACCAAGGCGGAAGAGAAGTGGAAACCGAAATATGTTCCCCACTCCAGTGAAATCGCACGGCCTGCTTACCGCGCAGATCCGTCAGGGGCTTCTCGATCCAATCCGGAATGAAAGGAATGACCGGGCTTTCACGTGCAGCTGGCTCATCAGCCTCGGTACGTTCGGCTTCTCTCTGCTTGTGCAGCTCGACTTGGGTCAGCACCGGACCTTATGGAGAAATCGGCTTGTCCGCCGGAACCTCCAGCTGAACTGTAGAGGAAGGGTTAACAATACCGCACGAATACAAGACTTCTTAAAACAGCAGAATACTTACAGTCTGACGTATCGTAATCGGCCGCGATTACCCGCAGTGGCAAGTAATAGGTGACATTCAACCGCTCATTCTTATAGAAATTGGCAATTTCTAACTCCTTCCCCCCGAGCTCTATTCTTCGGAAAATACTAGCCGCACGGGCTTGCGGACTTAGGGGAAGAACTCCCAGATTGCCCGTAAAGACAAGATATCTGGTCGACCAGTCCGTAACCTTGTTAGGGAGGTTTACTACCTTCAAACCCTTGCAGCCGAAGTATATTATGCCGCGGAAAAGTTTGTTCTCCTTTTTACCTGCTCGGATTGATCGGGCAACGAAGCAGTTTCGGAAGAGATTCATAGTGAACTTTACCCGCTCTGAACACAGATAGATCAAAAAGCTCATTATGTCACCTATTGTATTCGGGGGAAGCTGACTGAGGACGACCCCATAGAAGTCCATAATCTCTACCAGCTCGATGAATGGCGGAAAAGAAAAGCCATGTTAAAAATGATCGATGGGTATGACAGTAAAGTTATTTCCAACTGTGTTTAACCGCTCCGCCATTGAAGGTAACCGCGCGACTACTGATTCATCATGCATATGCCGTTGCACAAATTGCAATAACTCTCTTTCGGTCAAGGAAGAGTTCCTGAATTCTGACTGAAGAAATACAGCTGAAGCACTAGATCGCTCGGACACCATTTTTTCTATCCGGTGGAAGTTTTGAACTCTACTTTTATTATAAGGGGAGAATCTTCTATGCTATTTATAGAGAATTATAATCGGAAGAGTATAAATAATGTTAAAATCGCGCGGGTACGAAGGAACAGGAAACTAAACGATTAAAAAAAACGCAATAGTAAGGGAAATTTAAGATTCATACAGCGATTCACGAATGTATCTTACTGCACAGTATCACCAAGTTCGAATAAATGTACAAGACTAATTTCCCTTTGCATTCCTTCCCCGTTTTCTCTCTTCGCTCATTGGATCGCCGCGGTCTGGCAGGTTCCCACCAATATGAGCCACCAAGTCACCCGCGTGCAGGATCGTAGAGATTGCAGCGGATAGATGGTGAAGCACAGTGTGATGGTGCCGATGAATTTTCGCAGCATCGCGGCCCACACGGCCAAGATACCCCCCCCCCCCGTCTCAGTGGAGGCCGCTTGGCCGTCAGGTCGCGCAGTTGAGGCTGCTTGATTCATCGATAAGGTCTCATCCTGAACCATACCGTCATCCCTCTTGTTCCCAGACCGGCGTCGCATCTCATTCTCCGCTTGAGGGCACCGATTTCGATAATGGGCGACATCATCTAGTAGTCGTCTTTGTCGCTGATCTCGATCCCTCAGTTCTTTCTCATGCGCTGCGGCTTGCGCGATCAGCTGCGCTTTCCCGCGTCTTGTCTCTTCTCGGGCAACTCTGGCTTCTTCCAAAGCCGTGGCAGCTTCTTTTTGGATCAAATTCACCTCTCAAGCCAAATTCTCCACCGACAGTTTCAGCGCACCTTTTTCCTCCTCCGCGGATTGAAGTTTTTCCTCTAACCGTGCGATCTTGCAGATATTTTCATCGGGAGATCTCTGTCCGTCAGGTGGAGGTGGGCTGTTAACGGGAATGATCGCCGAGCCCGCATCTTTTTCCGCTAAAACAACAATACAACAAGCGGTTAAAATAAAGATCACCGGCAGATAAGATAGATTAAAGGGGCGATACTTTAAGGTAGTAGAATGAATTCAAGTCTTTCCCTTGCTGCCGATAAATCGCGGTCGGAGAATATCGGTCGGCGCGCGTTCTCTGGATCGGTATCTCTTATCTGGGCTTTCCAAAGTCGCGCGGACTTGGTTCTTCCTGCCTCGTATATCTCTTTGGTCATCGGGATGTCCCTACCTTCAGAGATCAGGCAGACCGGGCGTTTTCTCCGCAGTACTTTCTTTACGAGATATTCCCTACTCGAAGCGGATAAAAATTTACCTGGCCGAGAGGTCTTAGTCTCTCCTACCCGCTCGGACATGTCCAGGTTGGTCTTATCGTCAGTTGCAAGGCCAGCGGCTAAGAGAGCTTCTTCAACGGCAGGCTATTTATGAGGCTCGGCAAGAGATCCGGTTGCAAGGTTCGCACCACTCGTTACGATCATGCCGTGGAGAATTCCCTCCATCCCCTGCAAGTAACCGGCGTTAACAGGGAGATCAAATTACAGAGAATCTTCGTCCATGATAAGAAATCTCTCTAGCCTGGCCATCGCAGTTACCTCTGACGGTTGTTCGATCTCTTTTTGCGAATCCGCAGATATCTCGCCCTCCTTAGAAAGGAAAGTTAACGGGGCCGTGACAACCTTTAGAGCGGAGGATTTCCTATTCTCTTTTTCCTTTTGACGGAGTTTCCTTTCTACCCGATCCTCGACGGTCGGGCCGGATCGACGCTTTCTTTTCTCCGGGGTAGACCCGCTTATCCCCAACTCAATTTTTAGCTTGTCCGCCACGGTCAAAACGGCCTTCATTGCTTTCTCCCGATTATCAGCAAGGGTGTCAGCTGAAGGAAGTAATTCGCCGTCTTGGTTGTGTGGAGTGATGCTTGTGAAGTCAACATCAGGGGTAATTGCGATCTCAGGGGTGGCAGGTAAGTAAATTTTTACCCTAGCTATGCCGCTCACCTCGCCCGGTTTTTTGGCTAAGACGATTGATGTAGAGGCTGCGGCAGTTTTTTCGGTCAATATATCGGGCGGACTGGCGACCTTGACCTCATTTTCCCAAGCAAGCGGCCTCACATTCGAACCAGATTTCCTATACATGTCTCCCAAAAGACTTTTCATCAGCATAGCGAGCAACAAACTGTTAACCGCAGTTCAAGTAATCTCCCAGGGAATATCGTCAACTCTCTTTCCTGCGTTATTTATTGCGCTGGAGCGCATTAAAGGCTATATCGGTCTGGCAGATAAAGCTCACATTTCCAAAATTCTCCGGCATTCGGAAATGTGCGGGGATAATGTTTACCCGGAAGACCGCTATCCTCGTTCTCCCTGAGTCAAAGGGCTGTTTCTTAACCGCGTAACCGAGCGGTAGTAGCAGTCTGCAAGCCGTTCTTTCCGTCCGAAAGCCATCGGTCTTTTTATTCAAGACCGTGTAACCGTGCGGTAAAGAGCTTGCTCTTTCTTCTCCGGCTGTGGATCCCGTCACCGCTGCCCGCTCTCCTGTCCCCCGGGCAGCTGGTGATTCTAGCGTCTGCCCACCCGAGCAGGCCCCGAGCCTATAAATAGGCATGAACAGTACTCTCTAGGCATCGCGAATCAAATCCTCAAGCTCGCCGTCTGTGGCAGCGGTCTCGATCCCTTTGCCGAGCGGGTTACTGTCCGATCGGGTTTCTTTGGTAACGGCTGTAACCGCTTCATTTATGGCAATCGGAAAGCCCGTCATACGAGTGGTTTTAGCCGCGATGGGCGAACTCTGTTGTCGCCGCTTCCAGCAACCCCTTCTCTTTTGTCTCCTTTTCATCTACCCGCTAGTAACCGACAACTTGCAGTCCATTCTTTATCGTTTTCTCTCTTGCAGGTTCTCCAGCGACCAAAAGACATTCTCGGTACGAACGTATATATATATATATATATATATATAAACTCTAGAGTAGATAAGATCTATCTCTTAACTTTCAAATATTATTTTGTTGCTTCGAGCTCAAACGACGTTTTAAACAAAGGGCGCTCTTGGGAGGCAACCCAAGTTAATTTTCTGTTTTCTTTATTTTTCACTTTCTGGCCCGGACGGCTCTGACAAGTGGAAGTTTCTACGATCGCCTGCTCCAATGCTGCTAAATCCATCACGAAGTCCAAAGAAAACATTTCAAGAAGTTCCAAAGCGCAAGCATGGGGAGCGGCATCACTCAACTTTCGCGACGCATAAATCCGGGGAAATACCTGTTTTTCAATTCTGTACTTTCAGCTCTATTTTTATTTCTCTCTCTCCTTCCCCTCCTTTCTCCAATGAGGACAATGGCCATTTTAAGCTTGGGGGAGGATTTCCTCCTTCTCTTATCTTTATTTTGTTTCCATTAAGAAATCAAAATAAAAAAAATTCTTTTATATATCTTAAAAATCCAAAAAAATATAATATCTTTAAAAAACCAAAAAAATAGAATATTTCAAAATAATAAAATTTATGTTATTTTTTTTACTTTAATAGTTTAAACGAATTTCGGTATTTCATTACCCCTTACATTTGTTTTATTTTTCTCAAAATTCCCTATAACAACTTAGCTAATTATAATCTCACTAATCAGTCTTTTTAATTATGTTTCACAAGTAAAATGTTGACCATGCGGTGTTCCTAATTCACGGTAGTATTTTAATGTGAAACGTTATTTCTAAAAACTCGCATTTTTATTATGTTTTTCATTCTTTATTTTCTTTACTTTCTTAAAAATCTTTCATCCACTATTTTCCTCTTTGTTTTTAGATAATTTTTGTAATGTCAACTTTTGATTTGCCTAGTACATGTGAACAGTCCAAGGCCCCTATTATTTCTTTCAAGATAATTTCATTAGTCTTCTTTTATTATCTAGGATTTGCTTTTTGAAATTTTTTAAAGCTAATGCTTTAGATAAATTTTTAAACATGAAAATGATTTATGACGTTTTTGTTTTTGTTTGATCCTTTTGCCAACCTAAAATTTTTTATCTCTAGTTATCCTCTTTTGAGCCTTTTTCCGATTTCAATTGATAGCTCCACTTGTTGATGCACGAAATGCGACAAGAAATCGGGCACCGCCAGCTAACGGTTCAAGAATTGGGGGGAAGAGGAGAAAAGGAGGAGAGACTGTCGAGTAGTCGGTTACTAGTGGTTAGAGCAGAGACAAGAGCAAGCCGCAAGATGCGGCGACACCATACTTCGCCCGCCGCGGCCTAAATACCACTCTTGCGACGGGTTTTCATCTTATTAAAAATGAAGCGGTTACACTTTGAAAGGATAAAAAGAGAAGAAAAGAAGCCGGCCGGTCAGCAGGCCGCAAGGCACTAGACTCGAGACCGCAGCTCTCAACAAGCGAGCTCCTAGACTCGAGTCAGCGTGCTTTGGGTGTGTTTCCGCCCCTATTTATAGGTTTGGGGGTCTGCCCAAACGGGATGGGCTAAAATCACCGGCTGCCCGGGGTACAAGAGAACCGGGCAGGGGTGACGGGAAGTAGGGAATAGAGAGAAGCAAGGAGAAGGCCGCGCGACCTGGCAGTCTTCCTCTAACGAGCTGTGGAGCTCGGCCTCTAAACGGGCTGCCCTAGGCTCCCTCTGGCCGTGACCGGGATGAAGGACGCACGGCTTCAGTGAAAATAGACCGGTATACTGAGAGTGGCAGTTAGGATGCCAAGCCGCCCAGTTTGAAAAGTCCATGCAAACTAGTCGCGGACTCTGGGTAACACCACTTATCATTTCTTTTCACCAAAGCTAAATTTTCCAACCTATCTAATCACACTAACCTTTTGAGTTTCATTAAATATTTTCATGATTATGATAGGGTTGTTTTTGTGATATGTTTGGAAAACTTTTTGAAAAAATCTGCTCAAAAGAAGTGTTTACTTTTGTTTAGCCAATTTCCAAATGAAAAAAAATTATTTATGGCCTTTGTTTTGAAAAGAAAAAAAAGAAAGAAAAGAAATTGGAAAAGAAAAAGAAAGAAAAATATTTTATTTATGATGAAATTTTTAAAAAATCATTATTTTGGTTTAGTGTGATTTTAAAGTCTCCTTGATTATCTTTGAATTCCACACGTAATCATAATCCTAAACCAAACTTTTCGGTCCTAATAAGCGCTTTTGATTCATGTTTTTTATTATTATTTATTAGCTAAGTGAAGAAGAAAAGTTGGTTAGTAAAGTTTTGGATTTAAATTTAGATTTTTGTTATTTGATTAATATAGTTATAATGTGTATTTTGGATCTAGTAATAACTCGATGCATTATTTTGTTGCTTTGCTTAAATTTATTTAAAGAATTTTGTTAAAAATGTTGATGATTTTTTTTTCTTTAGTAAAGTTTATAAATTGTTAAGCCATATTTAAGCAACTGCTTCGGGTTTACGTTTCACCTTCTCCTACTTAGAATTCTGCATAGTACTTGTGTAAGCATAATTAGAACTTTTTGATTAGTCACTTTTTATGTTAGCTAGATTTTATTTCTTTGCTTGGGGATAAGAAAAGCTTATGTTTGGAGAAATTTGATAGTACGGTTTTTAGTCTAAACTATTCGGATATTTTCTTGGTTTTAATACACGAATCATGTCTTGTAAGCTTTTATGTTGACCTCCTTTTGTATATATATTATTGCCACTAATATTTTCTTCTCTTTTTGCGAGTTTTCACAGTTTGTGGACAAAATGACCTGACATGCCCCCTGACACACCCTCCCTGGGCGTGTCATAGGGCGTGTAGCCCGATCCCGAGGATGTTTGCTTCCAGAACTAAAATCACGAGAAAAACACCTGGCACGCCCCCCTGACACGCCCTCCCTGGGAATGTCTTTGGGCATTTCACCCTCATCCCGAAGCCTGCTACCGCTACTAATGTTTTTTCATTATTGTATATCAACCCGTACGTGACACTCCCCCTACACGGCCGTGGCCCTGGGGCGTGTAGCACCTTTTCCGATGTCTGACAGATTTTTTACCAATTATTTTGACGTGACGTGCCTTACATGCCCCCTACACGGGCATGTCCCATGGCATGTCTGCCAACATACAGAAGTAATCATCATTCTTGCTAGAATCTAGAGCCCGAGGTCAACCCCGTAGCTGACACGCCCCCCTGACACGCCTTTCTTGGGTGTGACAGGGGTCGTGACCAACCTAGAGAAGTATTAAATAAATTTAGTGTCTCCCCCTTGTGTCCAGGAGGCAGTAGGTTGAGAGGGGAGGTGCTCACCTTTTATTTCTTGAAGTTTTTTAGTGTTCTTCCTCTCTCCCTTTCTCATTTTATGTTTTTCTTAATTCTAGTTTAGTGTAACCCTTTTGTAATAGCTTTTGTAATTGTTTTAGTAATTTAATGTTAATGCTATCCTAGGTTTTTAATTTCCATGCACTTGAAATATTTTATTTCAAGTTGTAGCTCTCTTTTAACATTAATATAAAGTGTCTTTTTTCTTTGTTTTCTTAATGTTCTTCTACACATCTCTCTTCCTCCACTTCTCCGTGATTAAATAATCCTTCTTATACTCGATCTTCATGATCAGAGGTTCAAGTTGATTAAGTTATGATGCTTTAAGTTTACTTTTTCTTTTTAGGGTTTAGACCTTCGATTTACTCATGATTGTTCATGTTTGGAGTTATATCATCGATATATAATTTCCACCTTTGTTTTCACTCTTAGATAGCCGAGAGGCTCGTAGTTTGAAGTGAAAACTCAAGAGTAAAGAGAGTTGCACGCACCCCTCGAGAGAGGCAGACGTTAAATCTCCCGGAATGGAGTGAAATCCAATAGCGATGTTCACAGCGTAAAGCGAGCTTTAGGCCTCCGATTTGGACAAGAGTTCGGTCGGACCTTCCTAAACACAGGTGGGCACATCTTCGAGAGAAGCGTGTTCATGCTTTAGGAACCTCCACGGTCAAGGTACTTTGCCTTATTAAGTTAGAGTTTATTATCGCATATTTGATCAACTTAGGCCGAGGTGATTCTCGATTGAGTGCTTTTCTTTATCATTATTTAACCCCTCATTTTAATCGCTAGTTGTGGTCTTGATGAGTCCTCTTTATATACCTATTTTCGGACTCATCTAGGCTTATTTTCTTGTCTTTGCACACCGTTTAGCGTCATTTGCACTCCTTTTGGTTCGCTACGGTTTTCCACGTCTTGTGCACATTTTTAGCCTATTTCTGTGTGTGTATGTATTTCATTCTTGCTATGATTATTATTGTTTGTCTGTGACTGCCATGTCGACATCCCGTCCAGTTTTCCTGCAGATTCGGGGATTGTGTGGGCGTCCGGCATCGGACTTTCACCATTTTTGGCAAAGGAGTCAATGGTCGTGCGTTTTTACCCACGCACGACCATCGACCTCTTTGGCGCACGATCATCGGTCGTGCGCAGTCATGACCTCTCCTGTGAAAGTTCTGTCCCGGCATATCGCACGATCACCAGCCATACCGCGCACGATCACTGCTCGTGCGTTGCCGGTCGTGCGCAGTCATTATATCTTTTTATACTTTTCTGCCTCCATATCGCACGATCACTGACCATATCGCGCACGACCATTGGTCGTGCGCCAGTGATCGTGCGCGCTGTTTAAATCTGTTTTCTATAAATAGCGCAGGTCCGCCCTAATTTAGATCAATCCGGGATCACGCGATTTTTCCGCCGTTTCTCGTCCCGAACGAGGGTTTTCGCCGCCCTCCATCATCCTCCACCTTAGGGAGGTGCTCCGGGCAAGCTTTCAACGCCAAATCAACGCCGGAGCATCCTCTCGGCCTCCTCCTTCATCCTCAAGCTTCAAGCGGAGTTTTGACCGAGCTTTCTCCATCAAGCAAGGAAGGGCCGGAGCCGCAATCTACGGGTCATTTCAACGAAGAAGACGGGTCCATTGGGAGTGAGTGACAGCCTCCTCTACCCCGGACGCAGTTGAGGACCGAGCTTGGACTCGGATTGACAACCCGGGATTCCAACCGTGAACCCTCAACAAGGCTTCGGATTCGGTCGATTCGCACACCTCTTCCTCTTGTTGTTGTTAGCTTAGTTATTTTCCTTGTATTGATGAAGTACATTTATTGTAATTAACGCTTGTGCTAAATCATGTCTATGTGATTTGTATTTTCGTTATTATTGCGTGAGGTGCGCCTTAATATTCCATCCACCATCCGCCCTTGCCGCACTAGCAATTGCTAGTGGCGTGCGTTGCGAAGAGGTGCTCACGACCCTCATTCCGCCGTTCTAACCACCTCATCCGCTAGCCTACTCGTCCATCCGCCAAGCGATTCGGTGCATAGCGGCCCGTGTAGTTTCCATCCCGCCTGGCGAAGCAGTGCATAGCGGCCTGCATAGTAGGATTTCCGCCGTTCTCTCCACCTCATCCGCTAGCCTACTCTTCCATCCGCCAAGCGATTCGGTGCATAGCGGCCCGACTAGTCTTCCATCCCGCCTGGCGAAGCATCGCATAGCGGCGTTGCATAGGAGTAGCTTGTAGATTTTACTTTCTGTTTCCGCCACCATCTAAACCCCCCTTTTAGATCCGACCCGAGGACTTCAATCTCAAGTCCGCCTCGACATTAACTCATCCCTTACTGTGTTCCTCAAGAGACCGACACTCGGGGATTTATTCCCAAACTTTATTACTTGTGCGACCGGTGCGCTTGCCGTAATCCACGCATCAAGTTTTTGGCGCCGTTGCCGGGGAACACAGTCGTTTGAGTTTTTTGAAGAGGTAGATGCGAGATAGTCGCCCTTGTCCATTTGTTCATACCCTGTTTTATCTTTATTTTAGTTTTTGAAATTGTTTACTTTATTTTTCTTGTCCCTTCCTTGTTTTCCTTTTTTTTAATATTGCAGATCCTAGTTATTTTATTCTTGTGTGTAGTAATTTCCGGTAAATAGTTTTGTCCGCGATGGATTCTGCTGCCGAGTGCCGTATTATTGACGCTTTGCGGAGATGCATCGATGCCATGGCTGTTTCTAATGCCGAGCACTGTTTTCGGTGTATTCTATGTCAAGGTGTGGGTCATATGTTGAAGGATTGCCCTCGCTTGTGCAAGCCTTCTACCTCTGTGGACGCATCCGTAGCAGTCCCTTGTTCGCGGGAGACTACTATGGATAGGCCTACTAGGGTGTTGCCTGGCCCATACACTGACATGGCGCACCTTGCTCGATCTTTGCCCGTTGAGATTACGGAAGAATCTCTCGCCGCATATAGTTCCTTCATGGGTTCCTCAACCCCTTTTTACGAGCTTCCTCTGAGTGATCATTCTCACTCGGATGTTAGCCCGCAAGGAGTGGATCGGGAACTCATGGACGATCCTGTATGGGACGATGAGAGTGTTCCGATCGTCGACGGGGTGGCATCTGCGGATGATGTTGCGATGGGGCCTGCGTATTCTATGCCTGATTTTGAGAGCAGCCTTGCCCCTCCGCAATTTTTGCCGGAGTTTTCTACTCCTTTTTCTTGTGAGTCGGCTGATGAGGCCGTTATTGTGGATGATTCGGTGCCCGAGGTTGCGCCGAAGTGGGATGAGGATTCTAGTATCTCCGACGGAGAATGTGGATCTTCGGAACACTTCTTCGCACCCCGGTGGGACGAGGAGTATTACCTTTCGGATGAGGAGGTTTGCACCCCCCTATCTGACGAGGCGATCCCCCTTTCCACCGCGGACTTCGAGTTCTCGGATTCTCCCCAATACGACTCATATGACACTGACGATGATCATTGTTTGGATCCTGCTGGGAGTGATACCGGGATCACTCCCCCGATTTCTGATTGTTTTTGTCCTTCTTCTCTTTTATTCCTTGATCCCCCTTCCATATCTGAGCCTGTGCGGGTTGATTCTCCGCTGATGTGCTGGGATGACGATGAGCCTTGTGCTCAAGCCGTTGACTCCTACGCGCCTGTGTGGGATGACCCCTTGCTAGGCAAGGATATTTTTTGTGGTGAGATGAGTGAGGACCAGTGCTTCTCCTCATCTTACTTCCTATTTCCTCTACCTGTGCGTCGCAGGTATTATTACTCAGGTAGAGGGGTAACTGCTCTTTCTCCGTATCGGTACTTGCTACCGCAACGGATAATGGAACAGTTACCTGTTCATCTTCTCTTTCATAGGCCCATTAGCTAGAACTTTTCTTTTGCTGAATAAGTCGTGCTGGGATGACAATAACCCCAGTACTTATCTTTCATTTTCTGCATTTTTATTTCTTTTTATGTCAGCTTAGTTTAGTATTTCTTTTTGTATATTTTTTCTTTTGTTTTTGCGGAGCTCACCCCTGCAGGTTTCTATTGCAAATTCATTCTGGCGGGGTTGTGATTCTTCGTATGGCGGGCCTGCTTCTAGTTTTCACGCGTCTTCTGGTATGCTCACTAGCTGAGCATTGGGTAACCTCTTCCCTTAGCTCATTCTGATTTTAATTTCTATATCATTTGCTGTGTTGTTTAGTTTAAGTCTGGGGGAGAGCATGTTTACCTTTTGCACGCGCACCTTTCCTGCGCTTACTAGAAGCTTTTATAGTTATTATTTTGTTTAGTCCATTTCTTGCACACCACTGCACCCACATGAGCGCGAGCTTAGCGGTTTGCGTGTCACGAGTTGAACCTGTATCTTTGTTCGATTTGGAAAATTTCTGTGCTAGTTCAGGATTGCGCGACGGAGTAAAATGTTGGCCTTGCTGTGTTTCTAGTCAACTGCTCTCGTTTTGTATAGAAATTTGTGTAGATTTAATTTTTCTGTATGCTTATAGCTCTATATTTTTCTATTTGCGTAAATATTTCTTATTCTACTCAAAAGTTGGTGAATCCGGTGTGAATCAAACGGTAGCGTAGGAATGTGTGTAGCCGCCACTAGACTCGTATTGCTTGAGTCGGGAGGAAGGATTATCTTTCTCGGTTGCTAAGAACTTGCCCCAAGCTATTCTTGAAGCATTGGTACTCGGTTAGTCTAGCGTGAGAGTGATGTAGGCCACCTTTTGGCCCGGTTGAGCTTTGTACCCATTCCTAACATCGCCCTTGCTAGCCCCTTTGTGCCTACCCTTCTTTTGATTCAGCTCCACTATATTCGCCAAAGCCTCATAGCCGATCCTAGTCGCACACCCAAGTCGAGCTTAAAGTTTGTATTTTCAAGTTGGGTTGTGATGTGGTGATTCGTATTTGTGATATGTGGTTGTGCCCAAAAGAAAAATGTGCTGATTTTGTAAAAAGAAAAAGAAAATATTGAAAAGAAAAATATTTGAAAAAGAGAAAAAGAGAAAAGAGAAAGAAAAAGAAAAAGTTTAATTGAAAATCTTTATTTGAGATGATTCGGATTTGGAGTAGGCGGTGCACACACCCATGTTGCAAAAGTTAAGTCTGGGGGTGTGGTGCACCCGTGTTTATTTTGTGGGCAGCGGGTACTAGTTTTGTACATTAGCTCATTTGGGTTAGGTGCATACCCTTCATGTTTACCCTTGTTTTCCTCACCGTAACCCAAGCCCCATTATTACCCGAAGTCCTACGGACTTGCGCTTGAGTTGACTAGTGCCGTGGAGAGAGTGCGAACGGGCAAGCTTATGGTCCCCGACACTGGTGGATTCCTTTGGAGGTGATCCCAAGCCCCGGTCTTCGGCAATGCTCACCTTAGTGGCCTGTCTACTTTCACCCTGCGTAGGACCGGATGATTCACCGTGATTCTACTTTTGAGTAATAATAAATTTTTTGTTACGCATTGTGAAAAATATAAAATATTTTGTATACTTAAGAATTTCCTCTACTTTATTTTTATGCACGCGAGCATGCGAATTCGCATGGTACTCCGTTTTGCAATTTCTTTGTTAGCTAGTTCATTTTCCCCGTCTGCTTAGGTTTTGTTTGCTCGGGACGCGCAAACAGTTAAGTCTGGGGGTGTGATGAGTCCTCTTTATATACCTATTTTCGGACTCATCTAGGCTTATTTTCTTGTCTTTGCACACCGTTTAGCGTCATTTGCACTCCTTTTGGTTCGCTACGGTTTTCCACGTCTTGTGCACATTTTTAGCCTATTTCTGTGTGTGTATGTATTTCATTCTTGCTATGATTATTATTGTTTGTCTGTGACTGTCATGTCGACATCCCGTCCAGTTTTCCTGCAGATTCGGGGATTGTGTGGGCGTCCGGCATCAGACTTTCACCATTTTTGGCAAAGGAGTCAATGGTCGTGCGTTTTTACCCACGCACGACCATCGACCTCTTTGGCGCACGATCATCGGTCGTGCGCAGTCATGAACTCTCCTGTGAAAGTTCTGTCCCGGCATATCGCACGATCACCAGCCATACCGCGCACGATCACTGCTCGTGCGTTGCCGGTCGTGCGCAGTCATTATATCTTTTTATACTTTTCTGCCTCCATATCGCACGATCACTGACCATATCGCGCACGACCATTGGTCGTGCGCCAGTGATCGTGCGCGCTGTTTAAATCTGTTTTCTATAAATAGCGCAGGTCCGCCCTAATTTAGATCAATCCGGGATCACGCGATTTTTCCGCCGTTTCTCGTCCCGAACGAGGGTTTTCGCCGCCCTCCATCATCCTCCACCTTAGGGAGGTGCTCCGGGCAAGCTTTCAACGCCAAATCAACGCCGGAGCATCCTCTCGGCCTCCTCCTTCATCCTCAAGCTTCAAGCGGAGTTTTGACCGAGCTTTCTCCATCAAGCAAGGAAGGGCCGGAGCCGCAATCTACGGGTCATTTCAACGAAGAAGACGGGTCCATTGGGAGTGAGTGACAGCCTCCTCTACCCCGGACGCAGTTGAGGACCGAGCTTGGACTCGGATTGACAACCCGGGATTCCAACCGTGAACCCTCAACAAGGCTTCGGATTCGGTCGATTCGCACACCTCTTCCTCTTGTTGTTGTTAGCTTAGTTATTTTCCTTGTATTGATGAAGTACATTTATTGTAATTAACGCTTGTGCTAAATCATGTCTATGTGATTTGTATTTTCGTTATTATTGCGTGAGGTGCGCCTTAATATTCCATCCACCATCCGCCCTTGCCGCACTAGCAATTGCTAGTGGCGTGCGTTGCGAAGAGGTGCTCACGACCCTCATTCCGCCGTTCTAACCACCTCATCCGCTAGCCTACTCGTCCATCCGCCAAGCGATTCGGTGCATAGCGGCCCGTGTAGTTTCCATCCCGCCTGGCGAAGCAGTGCATAGCGGCCTGCATAGTAGGATTTCCGCCGTTCTCTCCACCTCATCCGCTAGCCTACTCTTCCATCCGCCAAGCGATTCGGTGCATAGCGGCCCGACTAGTCTTCCATCCCGCCTGGCGAAGCATCGCATAGCGGCGTTGCATAGGAGTAGCTTGTAGATTTTACTTTCTGTTTCCGCCACCATCTAAACCCCCCTTTTAGATCCGACCCGAGGACTTCAATCTCAAGTCCGCCTCGACATTAACTCATCCCTTACTGTGTTCCTCAAGAGACCGACACTCGGGGATTTATTCCCAAACTTTATTACTTGTGCGACCGGTGCGCTTGCCGTAATCCACGCATCAGGTCTCTCGGATTAAGTGCAAGTGCTTTTCTTTATGCAAGTAGTCTATACTTTTAATTTAGTTAACAACCCAAAAAGTTTCTTCGATAATATAATAGTCTTTGTGTGAGTAAGATTTCTCAACGGTTCCTAGATTTTAATATGACACTTGTGTCCCCTAGCTACAATTTGGTAGGTATACTTGCCTAGTTGGATTGCTAGTTTGGTTTTATTCTCTTCACAATTAGTAGACACCAGTCAAGCATAAGGACACCTTCTCCTGATACTTTAGAAGACTTAGACACAAGCACGTCAGGCTCCGAGCTATCAGATGGATAATTTTCCCTCATCTCCTGCAGTTCAAGAAGCTGCTCAGCAAGAGGAGACAAATGAAAAATAAGTCATTCTCTTCAGATTTTAGGAGATCACATCGTGACGGTGGTCGTACAAAGAAAAGCTACAATAAAGAGGACATGTATAAATCCAAACCGAACAAACAGTATTCCTCTAAAATTGTTTTCTACTGCAATAATAAATCATGTCACTTGATTGCGGAGTGTCCTTACAAGAAGAAGGATAGCTCCAGGAAGGACGAGAAGAGATCCTTCAAAGGGGAGAAGAAAGAAGAAAAGATCATCGTCGCTAAAAAGTCAAAGACTCTTAGTGATAGTTACTTAATTGAGTTGATCACTGAAAACAAAGAATCTTACTTCGGGCTTATGACCCAATCTAACGAGGAAGTGGCCAACTCTAAGTGCCATGGGAAGGAAAACTCGCACACTATTCTCTCAGAATCTAAAACATCCTCTAATGGTCATGAAGACTACTCTTCTGATGAGGATGAATCAGAATTGATGGCTCAGCACGAGCACTTATTAAAGGCTTTAGACAAATGCTGTAAGGTAGTCCGAATGCAGGAAAAAGTGATTGCCTCCCTCACGACAGTGGAAACAAATCTGAAGGAAGAAATTGCAAAATTTCTTCCTCTCTAAGATGAAGTCCACTCCTTGAATGAGGAACTCAAGGGCTCCATTGAGACAATAAATCTAAATTAAAAATATCTTGATGAGCTGTAAGAAAAGCTCGCGGTGGAGAGAAAACTTGTTGAGAGTTTCTTCAAGCCGAAGACTATTCTCCCTTGCATTGTTTAGTTTTCAACTCAAAAGAAGGGTAGTGGTCTTTGCCAAATCAGTGGAAAGGGTAAGGCTGCCAAGAAGGCTAGCGCTAAAGAAAAGGGGAAGGCACATATGAGTCAACCTTCATTCAGGAAAGTAATCTTCCCGACGAACAAGTTTGAACTTGAGTCATCCTATGGTCATCATGCCAGGCCTACTCATATAGAGCCCAGGAATTGATATCAGGGATGGACCTTTCCCCGTGACTTTGGTGCCAGCGAATTCAAAGCACCTTATGAAGAGAGTCAGATGAAGAGTTATGGTCCATATGTTCATGTCCATAATAATAAGAAGGCATCAAAAGCCAAAACTGATGTGCCTAAGGCTAAAGAGACAGGTATCTCCTGTGTATGCTGCAACAAGGAAGCCTCCACCTTAAAGAATGCTACCCCTACTAGACCTCGGCTTCAAAAGGTAATGCAGGAGTACAAAAGGAGGTACAAAAGATTTGAATGTTGGTGTTGCGGCAATGTTGGTCACTTTGGCATAGATTGCTGGTACAACCCCGCTAACTTTGTAGCCCCACGGATAAGCTATGCGTGCAGACCACTCGTAAAGTTAATGTTCCTAGTGGTGGTAAGCTGACCAGAAATCAAGGACCCAAATACGTTTTGGTTCCTAAGGTAAATTGATTGGTTTTTGCAGGTATGTCCAAAGGCTAATAGAACTCCGATCTGGTATTTGGACAGTGGTTTCTCTCGGTATATGACCGGGACAAGAAGCATTTTGCGTGATTATACCCAGTTAAACAAGGACCAAATGTCATCTTTGGAGGTTCAGACAGGGGAACAAAAAATGGTTATGGTATGATTTCTAATGGTGTAGTCTCTTTCACAGATGCTTATGTTGAAGGATTACACCATAATCTTATAAGAATAAGTCAACTATGTGACAAAGGCTATATCGTTGAGTTTTGCAAGAACAAGTGTTTGGTAAAGTCGTCTGCAAATTTGGAGACGGCCTTAACAGGCACTCGGAGTAGAAATATTTTTTGTCTAAATTTCCTTTGCTTAGACAATTATACCCCAGGATGTTTTATTGCAAAAGATAGTGCGTCTCTTTGTGACCAATGATACAAGAGATTAGCAAATATTAATTTACAAATCATAAATTTGCTATTTTCTCACAACTTGGTGCGCGATGCCCCCAAAATTAAGTGCCTTAAAGGGAGTCCATGTCACTCCTGTCAAATGGGTAAGCAGACACTGGCTACCTTCAAGAGTATTGATGAAAAGATTCTTCACAAAGCTTATACTTGCTTCATATGGACTTATTTGGTCCAATGCCTATTCACAGCTTATGAGTTAAGGTCTATATGTTAGGGATTGTTGATGACTACTCATGTTTCACTTGGGTGTTCTTTCCAAAATACAAGTCAAACTCCTTCGATTCTTTCACTAATTTTGTCTGGCAAATTCAGAATGAATTGGACTGCTCAGTGGTCAAAATCAAAAGTGACCGCGGAATAGAGTTTGAGTCTGGTTCCATGACAAAATTCTGTGAAAGCCAAGGTATCTTTCATGAGTTTTCCTCCCTGCGCACTCCACAGCAAAATGAAGTTGCTAAGAGAAGGAATAGAACCCTAATTGAAGCATGCACAACCATGTTGAACAACGCTTCACATTTAGAGTACTTTTGGGCTGAAGCAGTCAATACGGCTTGTCACGTGCAAAATAGAGAACTCATCAACAAAAGCTATTGTAAGACCCCCTATGAGCTATTTAAGGGAAGAAAACTGACTATGTCTGATGCTTGCCAATGGTTTCAAAATATTAAACTACGCGCTCTTGGGTTCGACAATTAAATTAGATTGGCAGCATGCGGTTTCTCTACTTATCACTATCAATATCTCAAGCAATTAATGGCACAAAACTTTAACAACGCAAAGTGGCGCTACCCCTTTTAGAGATTGAACAAGGGTAATATACCAAGGTTAGCTCAAGCGAATAAGACTTACCCGATCTGGACAATTATCAATTCAATTTAAAGTAATCCCCAAACATTCACAAACCCAACAAGAGAGGATCCAGACTAAAATAGCGACTTAAAGGAAATCCAAATCGATCCCAAATTAACTTAAATAGAGGTTAACAAAATCACTTGAACTCGAGGGGAAATCAAGAATAATGAATCTGATTTCTACAAGCGTTCATGAGATATACCCAAACCAAATTGTACGAAAATATTTGAATAATTTAATGCTTGAAATTTAGATTCTATTAAAGAACTATTTCAATATAAATCAGGACTAATTACTAGCCTTCAATTCCACCAAAAATCACAACAATATAGAAGAATCACACACGAGATGATTTTGTAAATCGTTCCCATAATCCCAAGAAGTCCGTCCATAATAATGAGTGGAGGAAGCGCTCACGACGGTGGTTGATTCTATTTCCACCCAATCTATGGATCTGCATTGGACAATGAAGACGAAAGCAGTTGTCCTTTGCAAGAAACCCTAGGAGAGGGAGAAACCTTGAAAGCCAAAAATTATTTTAGTGGAGAGAGAAAAGGTGGCTGGTTTTGGTGGGAGAAAGAGGAAGGTCTACTCGGTTTATTGGAGGGAGAGGGTGGCTGATTTTGGAAGGAGAATAGGGTGGTCGGTTTGGTGCTAGAAGGGAGGAGAGTGCTCGGGTTGGTGGTGGAGGTAGGTGGCCGAAATAATGAAGGGGAGGGAGAGTGTGGCGGATAGGAGGTTGGTCGAAATTTAGGGTGGGAGAAGGAGGGTGCTCGGTTTTTGGAAAGGAGAGAGGAAGGGCTATTTTATGGTGGAGAACTTGAGGAGGGAGGAAGAGGAGGAGAGGAGGCTAAGAAAATAGAGAGGGGGAGGGAGGTGGTCAGCGGCCAAGAGAGAGGAGAAAGGAGGGGTCCAAACATGGTAAGGAGAAAGGAGGGGGAAAATTCACTCTTGAATTCTTTTGTTTAATTTTTCATTCTTCAATCTTCTTCAATCTACATTACTCTTCATAAGCATGACCTTTTATAGCCTACACAACTTAATCTCCACCCTTCATGAAAATATAAAAAATTCTAGATGGTTATAAGAATCAATCATAATACATGAAATAAGAAAATACAGTAAAAGATAGTTATATGCACCCATCAACATGAAATAAAAATACATTAATCAAATGCTTGAAATTAAAATGCTAAATAAATAAATTGCTTAATAATTAATAATATATAATTATAAATTTTAATTTATTATTATATAATTTTATTTGATGGTAATGGCGGACGTCGTGCAAAATATGTAGCGACATTGGCAAAGAAAATCGTGGTAGAATTTCAATCTTCGAGCTTGCGACATCGATCATCCTAATCAACAAATTTTCTATGTCAGGGATCAACGGCCGCATCAGCAACATCGCCATCAGTGTCCTACTTTAGAATCTTTGGAAGTAAATGCTTTGTACTTAATAATGGGAAGTATTACTTCACAAAGTTTAGTGAAAAGTGTTTTGAAGGTATTTTTGTAGGATATAGTAGCCATAGTAAGGCGCCTATATAGGATTTTCAATCAGAAAACTCTGGCGGTAGAAGAGTCAATAAATGTTGTATTTGATGAGACTATCATGCTTCATAACAACTCGTTTAGTGTTATTTGTGTAGATGCAGGTAATAGGTTCAAGGAGCTAAGCTTGGATGAAGCTGTTAAGGAAGAATCTCCAAGCTCAATCAAGCTCGTCGATCCAGGCTTGGTGGATGAAGAACCCATAGAGGAAGAATTTCCTCAACCTATAGAGGTGGCACGGGATGTTGTAGATCCTATTTGAGGGAGAGCAAGGAACCTAGGGCTAAGACACCAAAGAGATCACCCAGCTGATCAGATCATTAGAGAGCCAGGCGATGGCGTTAGAACTAGAAGAGGTACATCTAATGAAACTTTGCATCTCAGCTTTCTGTCTTAGGTTGAACCGAAGAAGTTCGAGGAAGCGAAGAAAGATGCCTCTTGGATCATTGATAATACGTTTTGTACTTTAAAATAATAGGGTAATTACAAGTTTTTATTATAAAAATCATATCTTTTAAAGCTTTATTTTTACCTCTTATTGTATATATTAATAACACTAATGATTGTTTTTGTTCTTTTACAGGTTTGTAGTTTTTCCACAATTTAATTGATCTCGCAAGAATTCTTCGACCTCAGCATTCATCGAACGCATCTTCTGCATTCAATGAATGGTTCGCTCAGCCTTTTCGTCGAGCTCAGCCAATTTCATCGAGCACACCCTTTTCGTCGAGCTCGCCAGAATTTATCGACCTCAGCGTTCGTCGACTTCAGCATTTGTCGACCTCCCCTCCATCTTCTGCATTCGACATTTTTCCTCCATTAGCTGAGCTCTCCTGTCATTGTTCTGTCTTCGACGTTCGTCGACCTCGCCTTCAGTCCAATTTTGGTGAGCTTCGCCTTTAGTTAAATTTCGTCGAACTCCAATCCACTTTCTGTGTATGGCATTCGTCGACCTTGCCTTCTGTTCAATTTCGTCAACTTCCCTTCCACTTTCTGGGTTCGACGTTTTCCTCTTATCCTCGACCTTGCCTTAAGGTCGACGTTCGTTGACCTCGCCTTCAATTCGATGTTCATCGACCTCACCTTCAGTTCAAAGTTCATCGACCTCTCACTCCTCCTCTAATTTCGTCGAGCCCTCTCTCCTTCTTTCGTCGAGCTTACTGCTGCCAGAGGACAAGTCCCGTTTTTCCACAAAGCCTATTCCCGCCATAAATGAACGTCACCCGTACCGAGGAAATCATAATTTCCTGCCAGAATTTGTACAAAGGTCAACTCCAGTGCATGGCTGGATGCATGGGCATTTCCTTCTCCTTAAAGAATCTATAAATAAAGCCCCACCCCTTGTGATAAAAAGATAGAATTTTTGGAGAGCAGAAGTGCTGCCATGTTTAGTTCTTCCTTAGTCTTCTTCCTCTCTACTTTTCTCATTTCATTTTTTCTGTTTTAGCTTTACTCTTCTGTAATAGTTCTTTAATTTCTTTAGTAATTTATCTTTAGTGCTAGCTTAGTTTTTTCATTTTCTACAAGTGTTGTTTTTAAATTTCAAGTTGTAGCTCTCTGTTTGAATTTATATAAAGCTTGTTGCTTTTTCTTGTCTCTGTTTTGTTTCCATGCACTCCTACTCATATCTCCTCCTCCACTTCACCATGAGTAACTAATCCTCCATGTACTCGATCTTGATGATCCGAGGTTCGAGTTAATTAAGTTATGATACTCTAGTTTACTTTTCCTTTGTAAGGTTTAGACCTTGATTTACTCTTGATTAATTATGATTGGAGATATATCATCGATATATATTTTCCATCTTTATTTCCACTTTTAGCTGCCGAGAGGCTCGTTGTTTGGAGTGAACACTCAAGAGTTAAGAGAGTTGCACGCATCCCTCAAGAGAGGCGAAAGTTCAATCTCACAGATTAGAGTGAAATCCAATAACGGGGTTCACAGCGTAAAGCGAGCTTTAGCCCTCCGATTTGGAAAAGAGTTTGGTCGCACCTTCCTAAACTCAGGTGGGCACGTCTTCGAGAGAAGCGTGTTCATGCTTTAGGAACCTCCATGGTCATGGTCCTTTGCCTTATTAAGTTAGAGTTTATTATTGCATTTTTTATCAACTTAGGCCGAGGTGATTCTCTATCGAGTGCTTTTCTTTATCATTGTTTAACCCCTTGTTTTAATCGCTAGTTGTGGCCTCTCTGATTAAGTGCAAGTGCTTTTCTTTATGCAAGTTGTCTTTTCTTTTAATTTAGTTAATAACCCTAAAAGTTTCTTCGATAAGATAATAGTCTTCGTATGAGTAAGATTACTCAACGGTTCCCAAATTTTAATACGACACTTGTGTCCCCTAACTATAATTCGATACGTATACTTGCACACTTGTGTCCCCTAACCTATTGCACTTATCACTTCTCTTTCTCACCCTCCTTCTGAAAAAATTATCAAAAAAAATTCAAAAAAATATTAACGCTCTTAATAGAAACACACATCATAGTTTTTCTACACCACCTAACTCTCTCGAAAAGGACAATGTGGCTTAAATACAACTATCTTGTCTACTACCTTGCAAACCATTTATCGGGTAGCTCTTGGGAAGTTCAGAAGTTAAAACATAAAAAAAAAAACAATTCAAAAAAGTAACACTTTTTCTAGCTTTTTTTTCTCTTTCTTCATTTTCTCTTCTACTAGTGCATGACCCGCGAATATTCGTCGGATATTTTGGACTTGGACCACGAAATTGAGCATACTCTTCAGAGAAGATCGCGATTTCAAGGTCCTACTCTCCAACTACCGATTGAGGATTCTGAGTCTATTTCTACTATAAGAATGGAAGAGCCTATCGTAGAAGAAGCCCTACATAGGCCTATGTCCTATTATGCACAGCCGAATCTAGAGGGTACAAAATCTAGCAAAGTTTGCCCTGCTATAGCTAATAATAATTTTGAACTTAATTCTAGCATAATTCAAATGGTGCAGCAGTATGTGCAATATGACGGACTTGAAAATGAAGATCCGAATGCGCGTATAGCTAGCTTTCCTGAGATTTGTGACACCTTTAAAATCAATGGTGTTACAAATGATGTTATTAGGCTAAGACTCTTCCCTTTCTCCCTAAGAACCAATGCTAAGCAATGGCTGAACACTCTACCAAAACAACATCATCACTACATGGGATCAATTAACTAAAAAATTTCTGGCGAAGTATTTTTCGCCAGCTAAAATCGCAAAACCTAAGAACAATATTTCTGCCTTTTGGACAAATAGATTCTGAAACTTTATATGAAACCTAGAAAAGGTTTAAAGATCTCTTAAGATGATGACCCCATCACGTGCTGCTTGTATGGTTGTAGGTGTAGACGTTTTATAACGGGCTAAATCAAAGAAAAAAGCAAATGATAAACGCAACATCCAGTGGTACCTTAAACCACAAAACCACGGAAGCAGCTCTAGAACTTTTTGAGGACATTGCCATGAACACATATTAGTGGAATGTGACTAGGTCCCGCCCAAACAAACCTGCTGGTATCTTTGAAGTAGATAACATCTCCCAGCTAGCTCTGTAAGTGAAGTATTAAGTAAAAAGATAACGGAGGTGACTGCTGCCTCTGCCCCTCAGGTATGGGAATCTGCAACTCCTGCTCCCGAAAGATTGTATTATGTTAATAATTTGATTAGAATTGATTTTCATAATTTTTCTGCTCCCGAACAATTGGATTATGCTAATTTTCCTTCTCCGGGTTTCGATTTTCCAAATAGTTATAATCCCGCTTTACGGAACCACCCAAACTTTCCGTGGAGTAATCCCTCGAACTCAATGCACTCGCCACCACAAAATATTTTTCTGCACCACCACCACGTCCTGAAAATTTTCCTCCAAGTTTGGAGGAAATGTTTTCAAAATATATGAAAGTTAATGACTCTACTATAAGAACACTAGTCGGGACCGTTAAAAGTTTAGAAAATCAAGTAGGGAAACACAAAAATAATTATTTCTGAGCGACTTTTTCCTGCCAACACCGAGCCCAACCCGAGAGAGCAAGTGAAAGCTATAACTCTTCGGAGTGGGAAGCAAGTTTTTGGTATGGTTAGCGAAGAGCCGAGGCAAGATCCGCCCCCAGTTTAAAAAATCAACCCTCCGACGAGAAATTATTATCATTTCACCCTCTACTTAAGAAGAACTTATCACTCCTCTCTCTATTGTAGAAAAAGATCTCACTCCACCACCCATCTTTAAAAATGATCCAACTCCACCATACCCTTCCGAACTTAACAAGCAACGTCAGGATGATCAATACTCTCGCTTCCTAGAAATATTTAAGCAAATCCACTTAAATTTTACGTTCCACAAAATAATCTCCCAAATAACGAAGTAAGCTGAGTACCTTAAGGATCTCCTGACTAATAAAAAGAAGTTAGAAAACATATCGCATGTCACAATAAATGTTGAGTGTTCTGCGATCTTGACAAATAGTTTGCCAAAGAAGATCAGTGATCCAGGTAGTTTTTCTATTCCATGTGTCATTGGTGATCCGAGTTGCCTCAACCCCATACGCATGAGTATCCAGCTCGCTGATAGATCAGTTTAATACCCTATGGAGTAGTGGAGGATGTCTTAGTTAAAGTCAAAAAATTCATCTTCTCTGTGGATTTTGTCATATTGGACATCGAAGAAGACGTCGAGGTAACCATGATCCTTGGCCGACCATTCCTTGACACCTCTCGACCTATCATTGACGTAATCAATGGTAAGCTCTTCCTACGAGAAGGCGACGATGAAGTGACCTTCTCTATAACCCCCTCAATGAATAATACCCTAGAGAATGATTACTCCTATTTTTCATAGATGCCTTAGGTGAAGAATCTTCTAACTTCCTTTCCGAACGTGAAAATAAATTTTCTGATTTTTATTCTTCCTCTACTCTTCCAATTAAATCTCTGCAAGAAGCCGCCATGGCCACTTACTCCACTCCTTTAAATTTTTCGTATAAAGAAAAGTCTACGAAGACATTTTTTTTGAAAAATAAAGAATTTTCAAAACATCGTATGAAGAACCCCATACCCTAGAATTAAGGAACTACCCAAACATCTTAGGTATGCCTTCTTAGAAATGGACTCCAAGCTACCAGTGATAGTTTCGGACTACCTAACTGAATTACAAAATGACAAACTCCTTCTAGTTTTACGAAAACATTGATGAGCTATTACCTGGAAGATATCTGACATCAAGGGCTTAAGCCCATCTTTCTGCACCCATAAAATCCTAATGGAAGATAATTAACGTAATTCAATCCAACTTCAGCACCGTATTAATCTAAATATAAAAGAAGTTGTAAACGGCGAGGTTATGAAACTGTTAGACGCAGGAATTATCTATCCTATATCTGATAGAAAGTGGGTTAGCCCTATCCAGGTAGTGCCCAAAAAGGGAGGGATAATTATAGTTAGTATTGAGAATAATGACTTACTCCCGACACGGATGGTGATGGGGTGGCGAATGTGTATTGACTATCGTAAGTTAAATGATGTCACCCACAAGGACCACTTCCCCTTGTCATTCATCGATCAAATCTTAGAGCGATTATATGGTCGTAGCTTTTACAGTTTTCTCGATGGTCTCTTGGGGTACTTTCAAATCCCCATCTCTCTGAGGACCAGGAGAAAACTACATTTACTTGTCTCTTCAGCACCTTTGCTTACCGAATAATGCCGTTTGGGTTGTGTAATGCGCCAGCTACATTCCAGTGATGTATGCTTCCTATCTTCGACAAGTACGTAGGTAGCAATATGGAGGTGTTTATGGATGATTTCTCCGTCTTCGGCGATGCCTTTAATAGTTGCTTAGAAAACCTCAAAAAAGTCTAAGAAAAATGTGAAGAAACTAACCTTGCCCTAAATTGAGAAAAATGTCATTTTATGGTAAGGGAAGGGTTAGTTTTGGGTCATAAGATTTCTGTGAGATGAATTGAAGTAGACATAGCTAAGATATAATTTATCGAGAAGCTGCCCCCGCTTACGAACGTCAAAGTTATAAGAAGTTTCCTAGGACACACTGGCTTCTACCGCCGCTTTATAAAAGACTTCTCCAAAATCACCAAACCCCTTACTCATCTCCTGGAAAAGATGCCCCTTTTATTTTTGATTACCTTTATCTATCTGCTTTTGAATTAATAAAATAAAAGTTAATTATTCCCCCTATTATGATAGCTCCTGTGTGGGACCTTCCCTTTGAAATTTTTAGCGATGCGAGTAGTTTCGCAGTGAGAGCCGTACTACGACAACGAATATCTAAAAACTTCCACCCCATCTATTATGCAAGTAAAACAGTTAAATCGGCACAAGAGAATTATACCACAACCGAGAAGGATCTTCTAGCTATTGTTTTTGCTTTTGATAAATTCCGTCCATATATTATGCTTTCCAAAATTATCGTTTTTACGGACCACTCGGCCCTCAAGTATCTTCTTGCTAAGACGGATGCCAAGCCGCGCCTGATTCGCTGGTTCTTTCTCCTATAGGAGTTTGACTTAGAAATCTGTGATAAGCTAGGTGCCGAGAATTTGACCGCTGACCATCTCTCACGATTAGATAATTCCTATATAGAAAAATTAGAAGAAAAATCTTTTAATGATTTCTTCCCCGATGAGACGCTTCTTTTAATTAACAAATGCCCTTCTCCTTGTTTGCACACATTGCAAACTATTTAGTGGCTTGTGTACTCCCGAAAGAGTTATCCTCTCAATAAAAGAAGAAATTAATTTCTAGGTTAGAGAACTATTTTTGGGAGGACCCGCATCTTTTCCGAGTCTGTGCAGACCAAGTGATAAAGAGATGTGTCACTTTTGACGAAGGATTTTATATTTTAAAACATTTGTATGAAGTATTGACTGGTGGTATCTATCAAGTTGCTCGCACCGCTCACAAAGTGCTTTTCGCGGTTTTTTACTGGCCTAGCCTATTTAAAGATGCACAAGCCTTTGTTAGTAGGTGTGATAGTTGCCAATGGTCGAGAAATATTTCCAATAAAAATGAAATGCCGCAAAACTATTTCCTTGAGTGCGAAATTTTCGACCTCTGTTGAATTGATTTTGTTGGCCCTCTTCCTTCTAGCTTCGGAACAAGTTTATTTTAGTTGATGTAGATTTTATTTCACGTTGGCCTGAAGCCAAGCTCTTCCTATTAACGACGCCCGAGTTGTAATTCCTTTTTTGAAAAAATTATTTTCTCGATTCGATACGCCACAAGCTATCGTTAGCGATAGGGGTTCACATTTTTGTAATGCATAGTTTTCAAAAATTCTTATTAAATATGGCGTTACTCTTAATCTTTCAACTGCCTACCACCCCCAAACTAACGGACCAATCGAAGTAGTGAACAGAGAGCTTACAAGAATTTTATAAAATACTATTTCCACCTCTAGAAAAGACTGGTCAACCAAATTAGACGATGCTCTATGGGCCTACCAAACAACATACAAAACCGTCATCGGTTGTACTCCGTATCGGTTGGTCTATGGAAAATCGTGTCATTACCCGTAGAATTAGAACACCGTGCTTTTTGGGCCTTAAAGTTTTTGAATTTTTATCCCCACTCTGTCATTGACCTTAAAAAATTTCAACTTAACGAACTTGACGAGTGGGGCTCTTACGCATACCAAAATAACAAATTTTATAAAGAGCGAACGAAGCGTTTTCACGACAAGCGCCTAAGGCACCCAAAAACCTTCAAGCTGGATGACCAAGTTCTTTTATATAATTGACGATTACGTTTATTTTCGGGCAAGTTAAAGTCACGATGGTCTGCGCCGTTTACTGTTAAAGAAGTTTTTCCGTATGGAATGATTCAAATTTTACACCCTGATAAGGGTGAGTTCAAAGTGAATGGGTAGCGTCTTAAACATTATTTCTTTGGTGATGTCAGTCCAAAATGTATGAATTTTATTCTGCTTGAACTTTAACTATCTTAAGACTTATTATTTCTGTTAAAAACTTTAAATATTATTTTGGACAATATTATTTTGTTGCGTCGAGCTCAAACGACGTTTTAAACAAAAGGCGCTCTTGGGAGGCAACCCAAGTTATTTTTCTGTTTTCTTTATTTTACACTTTTTGCCCCGGATAGCTTTGACAAGATGAAGCCTCTGTGATAGCCTGCTCCAACACTGATGAATCCATCACAAAGTCCAAAGAAGACATTTTATGAAGTTTCAAAGCGCAAGCATGGGGGAGCAGCATCAATCAACCTTGTGCGACTCGCAAATCGAGGGAAGTACCTGTTTTTCAATTCTGTACTTTCATTTATATTTAAATTTCTCTCTCCCTTTCCCCTCTTTTCTCCATTGAAGACAATGTCCATTTTAAGCTTGGGAGAGGATTTTCTCCTTCTCTTTTCTTTATTTTGTATCTTTAAAAAAAATCAATCAAAATAAAAAAAAATTAATGCTTTCTCGTTTTTCTTCTTAAAGAAAAATCTCTAAAAAAAGTTAATGTATTTAAAAATCCAAAAAGATATAATATCTTTAAAAATACAAAAAAGAGAATATTTCAAAATCAAAAAAATTATTATGTTATTTGTTTTTTACTTTAATAGTTTAAATGAATTTTGGTATTTCATTAGTCCCTCCTTGCATTTTGTTTTGTTTTTCTAAAAATTTCCTATAACAACTTAGCTAATTATAATCTTTCTAATCATTCTTTTTAATTATATTTCACAAGTAAAATGTTGGCCATGCTATTTTTCTAATTCACGGTAGCATGTTAACGTGAAACATTTTTCTAAACTCGCATTTTAATTATGGTTTTTGTTCTTTATTTTCTTTACTTTCTCGAAAATCTTTCATCAACTATTTTACTTTTCATTTTTGGATAATTTTTGTAATGTCAACTTTTGATTAGCGTAGTAGATGAGAATGATCCAAGTGACTTATTATTTCTATTTTAGAGATAATTTCATTAGTCTTCCTTTATTATCTAGGATTTGCTTTTTGAAATTTTTCAAAGCTTATATTTTAGATAAATTTAAAAACATGAAAATGATTTAGGCTATTTTTTTTCGTTTGATCCTTCTTGCCAACCTAAAAATTTTTATCCCTAATTAACTGCTTTTGAGCCTTTTTTCTATTCAATTTGATAACTCCACTTATCATTTCATTTTTCACCAAAGCCAAATTTTCCAACCTATCATATCACACTAACTTTTTGAGTTTCATAAAATTTCTTATTATGACTGGGTTGTTTTGTGATTTTTGGAGAAATTTAAGTAAAAGTATGATGAAAAGAAATGCTTAATTTATTGGCCAATTTAAAAATACAAAATATTTATGGCCTCTATTTTGAAAAGAAGGAAGAAAAAAATTAAAATGGAAAAGAAAAATAAAAATAAAGAATATTTTATTTAAGATGAATTTTTTGAAACTCTTAATTTTGGTTTAGTGTGATTTTTGAGCCTCCTTGTTTACCTTTGAAATCCACTCAAATCATCGTCCAAAACCAAACGTTTCGGTCCTAAAAAGCACTTTTGATTCATGTTTTTGAATTTTATTTTTTACCTAAGTAAAGAAGAAAAGTAAAATAGTAAAATTTTGGATGTAAATTTTAATTTATTTTATTTGATTGATATATTTATAATATGTCTCTTGGATCTAGTAACAACTCAATGCTTTTTTTCATTTTGCTGCGTTGCTTAAATTTATTTAAAGAATTTTGTTAAATTTTTGGAATATTTATTTTCGTTAGTAAAGTTTATAAATTGTTAAACCATGTTTAAGTAATTGTTTTAGGTTTATGTTTCACCTTCTCCCTACTTAGAATTTCACATAGTACTTGTGTTAGCATAATTAGAATTTTCCTAATTAGTCACTTTTATGTTAGCTAGTTTTTATATTTTTTCTTGAGGACAAACAAAGCTTAAGCTTGAGAGAGTTTGATATTATGTTTTGTAGTTTAAACTACTAGGGTAATTACAAGTTTTTATTACAAAAATCATATTTTTTATAGCTTTATTTTGACCTCTGATGACTACTTTTAGTCATCATTTCTAGGGTAATTTAGTAGCCTAAATGCCTAAGTTTAGTTATAATTTATGCTTGCCATTTCATATTTTAATGTCTTTTTATAAAATCGTTGTTTTATTATAGTTATTTTATGTTTTGATATAAAAATCAATATAATCTTATTATATGTATTATGCTACTATATGTATTAGATTATATTATGTTTAGTAATTACAATTAATGTTATGTTTAATTTTATGTTCTATGTTTAATTTTATGTTCTATGTTTAACTTGTGTTTTATTTTTAATATAAATATTATTATATTATGTTATGTTTGTTAAAAACAAATAACATGTTACTTGTTTTGTTTTGTTAAATAACTAATGTTATTTGTTTTGTTTTATTTGTAGGTTCAAGCCCACCAAGAAGCCCTCCAACATGATGCAAATTCAACCCACATACATGCAACCCGAGCCTACATGGATCATGCTAGTGCAGCCCACCTCACCATGCAACCCGAGCCTACATGGATCATGCTAGTGCAGCCCACCTCACCATGCAACCCGAGCCCAACGCTAGCAAGCCAGTTTTGCCTTTGCATTGGCCGACCACATGCACTTTGCCACCTAATTTTCTCTCCCTCTCTCCTCATTATTGCATGCATGCATTATTCCTCCTCTTCATGTGGCCGGCCACCTCTCTCTCTCCCTTTATTGTTTTCTTTTCCTTCTTTATTCCACATCCATTCCCCCTTGATTATTTATTTTATTTCTTTTTATTTTCCAAAATGACATGCATGCATGTAGCCCCATTCTCTCTCCCCTCATTTAATTATCATGCATGAATCTTCCTTTTCGTGAGGCCGGCCACCCCCTTGTCTTCCCTTCATTCCCACTTCCATCTAGAATCTTCTCCCTCTCCTATATAAAGGACCCCTTGCCTCTTGTTTATGTTGAGTAGTTTTTAGTGAAGTTTTTATATGTAGTTTCTTTTTAGTGAAGCATATGAAGGAGTTCATGTTAGAGAATTTTATTTCAAGTAGATTAGTATTTCATGCTTTATGTTTTATTTTGTTTAAGTATTGTTATAATGCCCATTTTATTTTTCCATGTACCTCTCTTTTATAATGCAATGAAATCTTTTTCTTTTTCTCTTTTTCTCATTTCCTTTTCCAATATGTCAAGCTAATTTCATTTTGTGCCCGATCGCGGCGATCTTTGCGATGAAATGACGCATTCATAATTTTATATTTGGATTTATATTTTTCTATTTTTGATCCTTCTTTGATTTTTATCGTGTCGACTCCGTATTCCGGTATACGGTAGTAGGCATCCGATCTCATATTTGAGTAGCCGAGAGGCTCGTGAATATGAAAGATTACTCAAGGAAGGAAGGAGTTGAACGCACCCTTAGAGATAGGATGACGTAAATCCTCCGGATTGGAGTCAAATCCAATAGTGCGGGTCACTTCGATAATGCGACTTTAGGCCTTTTTGACTTGAAAGAGATTTCGGTCAAAAAGTCTATAAGTTAGGGGATTTAATGCTCTAACGAGATTATTTCCTAATATCAGATCCGTCACGGTCTTAATAGAAGCGCAAATGCTAAACTAATTTATTTCGTTATTTTATTTCAAAGTGAATCGTCGATCGAGCACTTTTCTCGTAATAGATTATTATTATTATTATTATTATTATTATTATGTATATTATAATCCACTCACATCACGATATTTCTACCCAACCTTAAATCTCTCGAAAAGGGTAAGGGGCTTTAAGCGCCACCATTTTACCTAGTACCTTGCAAACCCTTCACCGGGTAGCCCTTGGGAAGTTCGGGAGCCAATCCATTAAAAAAATATATTTTCAAAAATATATATATATCTAAAAAAAACAAATCAAAAAAAAATTTATTAATTTTTCTTTTTCTTTTTGGTAACAGTTTTTTTTATGCAATCATCGTATTTTGCGCTTTTTGCGGGTCGCCTGACAACTTTTATTATGAATGTCTTTCGGGAACCCCTCCCTATTTTGATTTTAATTTTTCTGGGGAATGTCAAAATGCCCAATTTGACCCTTACTCCAATTTTTATCCAACTTGGGAGGCGGGAAACCCGCATTATTTTTCTTATGATTTTGCCCCGCAAAGCGCCGCGCCTCCAAATTTTAATTTTAATTCTATCGATAATGGGTATCTTGAATTGCAAACTTCTATTGATAATATTAATTCGCATTTCAAGACCATTATGGATTATCTTTCTCGTGAGACCGCATCTTTTTCTTCGTCTTCTTCTCCGTCTCCTCCAATTTCTTCATGTAATGAGTCACCGGATATCCCGGCTTGTATTTTTCCTCTCGAGGAGGATAACTATTCAGATATCCCTGATTGTTTCCTTCCTCCTTTGGAAGACAACTCTATGGATATTCCGGTGTGCTTCCCTCCCTATTTAGGATGACGAGACGTCTTGTATTTCTCCTTCTGAAGATGTTTGTGATTCCATCTCAAATTCAACTGTTCCAAAATTTTCTCTTTCTAGCGAATCTTTTTCTTCTTCTTCTTTTATTTTAGATGCTCCTCCTTTAGTTCTTTCTTCCCCTTCCTCTCCCGAAATTTCACAAGACTCTTCTTCTTCTTGTGAAATTTCCGATGATGAAATTTCTTCTTCTACTTCTTTTATCCCTTTTTCTATTTCTTCATCTTTTTTTCTTCTTCTTTTGACGACCCCTTCTTTCCCGCTTTACATACGGCGGAGTTCTTCTATAACTCCGTCCATTCATTTTCGGGCGTCATTCCCTTGAAGATTCCACCACATGTCGGTGCGATTCTTCATTTCTTCTTTTTTTCGATTTACTCACCTAAGCGTATACTTAGGGAGTTACCACTTCACCTTACTTTTTATTATCCATTTAGCTAACCAATAACGTCGGGCTCAGACAACGTTAAACAAAGAGCGCTCTTGGGAGGCACCCCTTGCTTATCATTTTTGTTATTTCTTTTTCTTTTGTTTTGTTTTGCAGGAATAAAACACCCGGCGGTTCATTTGGCTCCATCCTTTCCTCTCTTCCTTAGGACTGAGCTGGTGTCCAGCTAAAGCATGGGGCAGTGACATCTACATTCGGCCTTACGACTGCGGGAAAGTCATTTTCTTTTTTTTTTCTTTACTTTATTGTATCCCCCCTCCCCTTTCTTCTTCTTTTTTCTTTCTTGTTTTTATTTTTCATTGAGGACAATGCAAAATTTAAACATAGGGGAGGGTTTAGTTGTTTTATTTCTTTCTTTTCAAAAAAAATGTTTTAAATTTCTACAAAAAAAACAAAAATGTTTAGTATAGTTTATTTAAGCTTCTTTAGTTTTGCTTTTATGTAGCCTTACCAAAAAACCCAAAAAAATGAAAAATGTCAAAAAAAAATCAAAAAATAATAAACCTCATGCTTAGCTTTTTGTTATTTTCAGAAATTTAGTTTGAGTTTGTTTATAAGCATTTTTTATTTTGCTAATTTTTATTTCATCATATTTAGTTAAATATAATATTTAGTGATTTAGTTTTAAAGATCATCTTATGATTTTAATTTGCTTAGAGTAATTTATTTAGCACTTTTTCTCTTTTATTTTAAATAGTTTCAATTTTGTAGTAATTTTGCTTAACAATTTTGGATTCTAATGATTATTATCTCATGCTTTTAGATTTTTAGGAAATCTCAATATACTAGTAGTTGCTCTCAAGTATTTTAATTTATTTTCTAAAATAAATCTTGTTTAACCCCTTATCCTTACCCAATTCTCTTTTCTTTCTTTTATTGTTAGATCATATGTCATAGGAATAAGGAGATGTTAGTTCCTTATTCTCTGGTACACATATGCAACCCAAAAATGAAGAGAGGAATTAAAAGTTCATATATGTCGGGAGAAGTGATAGGATGTTAGTCTATCATTTTATGGTATTACATATATATTTTATTGTAAAAAACATATGTGGGGTGTGAAGAAAAAAATGATGATCACCTCCAATCAAAGACCTCTTCATGTTGATTTCCTCCCTAAACCCCTTAGACAATATTATTGTCTTAGTCTTTAAATTAAAATATTGGGAGAGCATAAGTAGTAGGTTGCAATTTTTCCTTAAGTTTCTTTCAAGTTATGGTTTTTATAATTTCAATCTAACCTTGTTTGCACTTTACTCAATTTTGAATACTAGTTAATTTATTTGAGAATTTTTGGCTAAATATTTCTCTCTTTTCACTTTAATTTCATAATTTAGGACTTAATTCATAAATCCCTAAATTTTATTTTTGGCTAGATGTTGGTGTAAATAAATTTTTAGTTTGATTGCAAATATTATAATGCCTTATAAATATTTCTCTTCCTTTTGCTCTGGAATAGCAAAAGCCTAAGCATGGGGGTGTTTGATGACTACTTTTAGTCATCATTTTTGGGGGTAATTTTGTTGCCTAAATGCCTAAGTTTAGTTATAATTTATGCTTGCCATTTCATGTTTTAATGTCTTTTTATAAAATCCTAGTTTTATTATAGTTATTTTATGTTTTGATATAAAAATCAATATAATCTTATTATATGTATTATGCTACTATATGTATTAGATTATATTATGTTTAGTAATTAAAATTAATGTTATGTTTAATTTTATGTGCTATGTTTAATTTTATGTTCTATGTTTAACTTGTGTTTTATTTTTAATATAAATATTATTATATTATGTTATGTTTGTTAAGAACCAATATCATGTTACTTGTTTTGTTTTGTTAAATAACTAATGTTATTTGTTTTGTTTTATTTGTAGGTTCAAGCCCACCAAGAAGCCCTCCAACATGATGCAAATTCAACCCACATACATGCAACCCGAGCCTACATGGATCATGCTAGTGCAGCCCACCTCACCATGCAACCCGAGCCTACATGGATCATGCTAGTGCAGCCCACCTCACCATGCAACCCGAGCCCAACATGGCAGCCACCTAGTCTACCCGAGCCCACACTAGCAAGCCCATTTTGCCTTTGCATTGGCCGACCACATGCACCTTGCCACCTCATTTTCTCTCCCTCTCTCCTCATTATTGCATGCATGCATTATTCCTCCTCTTCATGTGGTCGGCCACCTCTCTCTCTCCCTTTATTGTTTTCTTTTCCTTCTTTATTCCACATCCATTCCCCCTTGATTATTTATTTTATTTTCTTTTCTTTTCCAAAATGACATGCATGCATATAGCCCCATTCTCTCTCCCCTCATTTAATTATCATGCATGAATCTTCCTTTTCATGAGGCCGGCCACCCCCTTGTCTTCCCTTCATTTCCACTTCCATCTAGAATCTTCTCCCTCTCCTATATAAAGGACCCCTTGCCTCTTGTTTATGTTGAGTAGTTTTTAGTGAAGTTTTTATATGTAGTTTCTTTTTAGTGAAGCATATGAAGGAGTTCTTGTTAGAGAATTTTATTTCAAGTAGATTAGTGTTTCATGCTTTATGTTTTATTTTGTTTAAGTAATATTATAATGCCCATTTTATTTTTCCATGTACCTCTCTTTTATTATGCAATGAAATCTTTTTCTTTTTCTCTTTTTCTCATTTCCTTTTCCAATATGTCAAGCTAATTTCATTTTGTGCCCGATCGCGACGATCTTTGCGATGAAATGACGCATTCTTAATTTTATGTTTGGATTTGTATTTTTCTATTTTTGATCCTTCTTTGATTTTTATCGTGTCGACTCCGTATTCTGGTATACGGTAGTAGGCATCCGATCTCTTTTTTGAGTAGCCGAGAGGCTCGTGAATATGAAAGATCACTCAAGGAAGGAAGAAGTTAAACGCAACACTAGAGATAGGATGACGTAAATCCTCCGGATTGGAGTCAAATCAAATAGTGCGGGTCACTTCGATAATGCGACTTTAGGCCTTTTTGACTTGAAAGAGATTTCGGTCAAAACGTCTTAAGTTAGGGGATTTAATGCTCTAGCGAGATTATTTCCTAATATCGGATCCGTCACGGTCTTAATAGAAGCGCAAATGCTAAACTAATTTATTTCGTTATTTTATTTCAAAGTGAATCGTCGATCGAGCACTTTTCTCGTAATAGTTTATCTTCTCTTTTTAAGTTTAGTTTATTTTAATTTTCAAACTCATTAATCGTTCGGTAGGATAATAGAGTCATTGTGAGTAATAGTACTTGCCTGCCCCGAGTTTTTATACGACCTTGATTTATTTATATCACTATACTATAAAATGATAGGTACACTTGCCTATTCGGATTGTAGTCCGTGAGACGATTTTTACCCATCAACCTCCTATTGTATATATTAATAAAACTAATGATTATTTTCTTTCTTTTACAGGTTTGTTGTTTTTCAGCAATTTCGTCGAGCTCGCCAGAATTCATCGACCTCAGCATTCGTCGAACGAATCTTCTGCGTTCGACGAACGGTTCACTCAGCCTTTTCGTCGAGCTCAGACAATTTCGTCAAACTCAGCCTTTTTGTCGAGCTCGCCAGACTTCGTCGACCTTAGCGTTCGTCGACCTCCACTCCACCTTCTGTGTTTGACGTTTTTCCTCCGTTAGTCTAGCTCTCCCGCCTTTATTCAATATTTGATGTTCGTCGACCTCGCCTTCAGTCCAATTTCAGTGCGCTTTGCCTTTAGTTAAATTTTGTCGAACTCCCGTCCACTTTTTGTTTTCGACGTTCGTCGACCTCACCTTCAGTTCAATTTCATCGACCACCCTTCCACTTTCTGCATTCGACGTTTTCCTGTTTTCGTCGACCTCGCATTCAGTTCGACGTTCGTCGGCCTTGCCTTCAGTTCAAAGTTCTTCGACCTCTCGCTCCTTCTCCTCTGATTTCATCGAGCCCTCTCTCCTTCTTTCGTTGAGCTTACCTGGTGCCAGAGGACAAGTCCTTCTTTTCCACAAAAGACTGCTGCCGCCATAAATGCATGTCACCTGTACCGAGGCAATCATCATTTCCATCCAGAATTCGGACCAAGGTAAACTCCCGTGCATGGCTGGATGCATGGGCATTTCTTGCTCCTTAAAGAATCTATAAATAGAGCCCCACCATTGTGATAAAAAGATAGAATTTTTGGAGAGGGGAAGGGCTGCCATTTCAGTTCTTCCTTAGTGCTCTTCGTCTCTCCTTTTCTCATTCCATTTTTCTATTTTAGCTTTACTATTTTGTAATAGTTCTTGATTTTCTTTAGTAATTTATCTTTAGTGCTAGCTTAGTTTTTCCATTTCCTGCAAATATAGTTTTTATATTTCAAGTTGTAGCTCTCTGTTTCAACTAATATAAAGCCTGTTGCTTTTTCTTGTCTCTGTTTTGTTTCCATGCACTCCTACTCATCTCTCCTCCTCCACTTCACCATGATTAACTAATCCTCCTTGTACTCGATCTTGATGATCCGAGGTTCGAGTTGACTAAGTTATGATGCTCTAGTTTACTCTTCCTTTGTAAGATTTAAACCTTTATTAACTCTTGATTAATTATGTTTGGAGATATATCATCGATATATATTTTCCATTTTTATTTCCACTCTTAGCTAGCCGAGAGGCTCGTAGAAAAATTTTATTCACCTATTCTTCATGATGAAAATTTTGAAACTTTAAATTTAATTTCTCATGAAATAAGCGATAATCATTTGGTCACACGCACACCTACTTTCACAACTCTTGACTTAGATAGTTACCCTTTCAGAATGTCGTTTGAGGAACCTCCTATTTTAGAACATGTATACGTGTTAGATCATTTACAATATCTATCTCTAGCGGAGAGTCCCGAACTTCCTGTTCATTCGTCGGCTTATATTTCTGAAAAACCCATAACGTAGCGCGCATCACTATGGTCGAGCTCAACGACAATAAACAAAGCGCTCGTGGGAGGCATCCCATGGTTATCCTTTCTTTATTTTTTATTTTCTTTATGAGTTTTTACAGGTTTGAGGGACATTGATGCATGACGATCGTTCGGGGACGAACGTGAAGTCTACGTGTTTCTTCAAGTCGGTAACTTAATATTTTATTCTAGTTTCTTTGAATCTTTTAAAAAAAACAAAGAACCAAAACAAAAAAAATGTAAAATAACAAAACAAACAAAAAACTGTTTTTAGTTCTCGTACACGGGGCTATCACGGGAATGACCTTTGGGTCACGGGCGTGTTAGAGGCGTGGCGTGTCTTGCCTGTTTTACGAAACCCGCGATGGTTTCATCCGCATCGCATTTCCGTTCGTTTTAATGACATGACACGGGTGTGACCTTAATGGTCACAGGCATGTCATGCCCGTGTCGCGGGTATCTGAGTCGTTGACTAGGTCTGCCTCGGATTCCCTATGGCATGTTAAATTTTTGCCGACACACCCCAGAGTCACGGGCGTGACCCTGGGGCGTGATAGTGGAATCCGAGGCCAATGCCTCGGATTCCCGCGCGCCACCCTAGGAAACCAGTTACATGCCCAGAGTCACGGGCGTGACTCTGGGGGGTGACCCGCTAATCCGTGGAGGGCCGCCTCGGATTTCTTCCCGCTTTGACCCGTGCTTGTCACGCCACCTGTCACGGGCGTGACAGGGGGGCGTGACAAACCCGTGAATTCCTATGAATTGAAATTCACCCCCCCCCCCTCTCTTCTCTCCACACCTTCTAGCCTTCATCTTCTCTTCCCTTCTACTTGTGTCCGAATTTTTCCCTTGTTCTCGCCATGCCTCGCAACCACCCTCGTTGTACAGCTTCTTCCTCCGAGCATCCCGCGGATCCTGCCTCAGCGGAAGCCATGCTCTTGGTTGAAAATGCCACACAATAGGACCAGAGTGAGCGACTGTGCGCCAAACCAATTGGCGTGTTCCAGATCTTGGACTGGGAGATTCTCGCCACCTTCGGAGCAATGGAGATAGTTCGGGTATTTCTATCCACCCCGGAATGGCCTCCCCTTTTCTCCATTTCGGAGCCAGCTTTTCTGGAGATCACCATCAAGTTTTTGGCTTCATTTGAGCCCGTTGGGCAATGCATGATGATTTCATCTTTTTTTGCATGGGCGGAATGATGCACCAGCTCACCATCTGCTAACTCAATGTCTCCATGGATTTTTGCTCAAAGGCCTTTTCCACTTCCCCTGCCTACCTCGACCTCCAAACTGACTTCCCTTCCGATTTCAACCTCCTCACTTTTTGATCGGAAATTAGTAATGACAGCGCCCCCTACACCCCAAAGAAATCTTAGGGTAGCCACCTCATTTCCCCTATTTTGCGCATTCTCCACAACCTTCTCACTTTTACTCTGTCCGGACGCGGCGATAGCCATGGCGTGGTGACTCAGGCGGACTTACTATACTTATATAGTATGTTTTTACCGGGTCCCACTCAACCTTGGTTACATGGTCGCCAATTTTTCGGCACTAGGATAAAAATGTGAGATTGGGAGCAGTGCACAGTGGGAATTTCATCACTTTCCTCGCCAAGCAGTACGACATTTGGGATGCCCTTCTACTTCTCACTTGCATGCAAATGCTGCAGGCTCTCCAGTTCCCTACCCTTCAGGCCCTTGGCCTAGCGCGTCATCGTGAGGGCGAGTTTGAGGCTATTACCCCATCAGTCGGTGGCGGTGATCTTGATCTTGATCATGGTGTCGGTACCTACGGTACTCATCATTCTCCTCAGATTCCTCCACCACCGCTGCACTCTACCCCAGCGCCCGATCCTCTAAATTATTGGGATCAACAATTTGGATTACTACAAACTCGCATAGACCAAATGCAAACCCATTTTGACGATCGCTTCGCTCATTTTGATGAGCGCTTTACCAAGCTGGAGGAGAGTCACGCTTCTTCCATGGAGCATATTTCCCGCGAGTTCGCGGCCATGCGGACTTTCTATCAGCAGCCCGGGGATGCTCCCGAACAGGAGTGGATGTCTTTTCATTTCTTTGGACTTGTAGTGGGTCGCCTCTCTGTATCTGTATCGTTATTTTTATTTTCATGTATTCATTTTTATTAAAAACAAAGAAATCTATAAAAAAATATGTTTTGCTTTGCCAATGTCTTACAGGTCGCTTTTGGTGTTGTTTTGACATTCTCATGGAAGTCTCCTTTTTTATCTTTTCTTCATTTTTACATTGGGAATAATGTATTGCTTAAGTATGGGGGAGGTATATTTCTCAAGCAAAACATACAAATTTTATTTTTACAAAATATATATATATATCAAAAATTTTAAATATTTTGAATTTGTTATATATTTTGTTCTTTAAAAAAACTCTAAAAAATTCTATTTTAAAAATTTCAACAATTATATTTTGTTATGAATTTTGTTTTTAAAAAATGAAAAATGAAAAAAATAGAAAATAGAAAATTAAATTTCTTAGAAAGGGACATTTGGGATATCACTCCATCTTACCTCCTACTACCGGTGAGAGCCTTTCATAGGGTATACCTCGGGAAGTCTAAGAAATAACAAAAACAATTATGTTTAATTTTTAATTAGAGAATTCGTTATTTTCATATTTATTCACATGCAAAATTCCTAGTAATTCAACTTTTTATAGTGTTTAGAGAATTTAATGTTTTAATTGAATTTTGAATTTTGGAGTAAAACTGTTGGCCATGCTGCGTTTCTAGTCAAGTGCACGTGTAAGTAAAATTTTATGTACATTTTAATATTCAGCATATAATTAGATTTTAATTTTTCTAAATGTGTGAAAATATTTTATTTTACTTTCGCTTTGAAAAACAGTAAAATATAAAATAATTTAGGTGAGTAAGTAGAAGTCTACTAGAGAGATATTTCGTCGATCAAGAAAGAGGTATTCTTTCTCGATGTCTAGAACTTGCCCTCTAACTATTCTCAAGACTTTGCATAAGTTAGACTCATTAGCATAAGAATGATTTAGGCACTTCTTTTGGCCAGTTTGAGCTTTTGCACCCTTACCTAAAATCTTTCCTTTGTTAAGCCATTTTGAGCCTATTACCGTATCCTTTGGATTTAGCTCCACAAAACATTTTACCAAAGCCTAAAAAGCAACCTAATTGCACACCTAAGACCAAGCTTGAACATCGATATACAAACATGGTTGGTGAGTGATTAGGAGCCTTTTTATTTTTCGTGGCTCGTTTCTTATAAGAAAAAAAGAGTTGATTATTCTTGTCTCCTCTTCAAAATAAAGAAAAAAAATTATTAAGAAAAAAATGAAGAGGTTGTAGAAAATTTTCAACATGATGAGAGAGTTGAAAAATAAGAAAAAAACATAAGGATTATGAATTTGGCTCCGTTTTAAAAGCCAAAGAGAAGTTTTGTGTTCAAGCTCTCTCTAGGTTTTGGTGTGACTAGCCATCACTTTTATCTTTGACCACCCTCACCAAAAAACTAAGCCTACATTTCAACCTAATTATGTCCTATTGATTTATGTTTATATGTTGAACTAGTGTCCTGGCGAGATTGTGAAAGGGCAAGCCTAAGGCCATCGACATTGATGGATTTCTTTGGAGGGTATTTCGATCTTCTTTCATGTAATGTAATCTTAGGACACATGATACACTCTCCCTATGTTTACCCGGAAGACTGCTTTCCTTGTTCTCCCTGAGTCAAAAGGCTGTTTCTTAACCGCGTAACCGCGCGGTCGTAGCAGTCTGCAAGCCGTTCTTTCCGTCCGAAAGCCGTCGGTCTTTTTATTCAAGACCGTGTAACCGTGCGGTTAAGAGCTTGCTCTTTCTTCTCCGGCTGCGCATCCCGTCACCGCTGTCCGCGCTCCTATCCCCCGGGCAGCCGGTGATTCTAGCGTCTGCCCACTCGGGCAGGCCCTGAGCCTATAAATAGGCATGAACAGTACTCTCTAGGCATCGCGAATCGAATCCTCAAGCTCGCCATCTATGGCAGCGGTCTCGATCCCTTTGCCGAGCGGGTTACTGTCTGATCGGGTTTTCCTTGGTAACCATTGTAATCGCTTCATTTATGGCAATCGTAAAGCCCATCGCATGAGTGGTTTTAGCCGTGACGGGCGAACTCTGTTGTCGCCGCTTCCAGCGGCCCCCCTTCTCTTTTGTCTCCTTTTCATCTACTAGCTAGTAACCGACAACTCGCAGTCCATTCTTTATCGTTTTCTCTCTTGCAAGTTCTCCAGCGACCAAAAGACATTCTCGGCACTAAAATTGAACACGCGACCTTCAGATTCGTGTTGTCAGTGAATCCCAACGGTCTCGATATGTCAGACAGGAGATCCCCTCTCCACTCTCATTCTCGTCATTCTCACCGCACGGGTTCCTCAGAAGAATCCCTTTGGAGGGCGCTCGAACAATCTCGCCGGGAAATGGAGCAAGATAGGTGGGAAACCGGCGAATGCCTTGATGCGATCGGCCAAACTCTAGCTGCTCTTAACCAGCGGTTGACGATGCCTCCAGCCACAGAACCCGCAGAACCCGTGATCTTTCCAACCCCCGCGGCCTTTCAGCCCGCTTCCCAGCAATGTCAGACCGCCGCGCAACCATAGCCCCGGGAAGACTAGCGAGGTCCCTTCATGGGTTATTTCCAGGATACCGCTCCAGCAGGTCTGGCTAGGCGGCTAGGATTCGAAGAAGACCTCCAGCCCGATTTACCCGTTAATTTCCCAGATTTTAACCGCGCCTCACCTTCAACCCCAGCCGAGATGGAGGACCCGTCTCCATTTGTCGCGCGAATAAGGCGGGAGCCTGCACCAAACAATTTCAGAGAACCTCGTTTACCTTCTTATACCGGCGCGTCCGACCCGGTTACACACCTGCAGCATTCGAAGATGCTGTGGCTCTTAGATGCCTAATGGACGCACTAAAGTGTAAGTTGTTGGTGACGACTTTTGACGGGCAGGCTCGAGAGTGGTTTCACGAGCTTCGTCCTCGCTCGGTTAATTCTTTCGCTGCGCTCTGCCAAGAGATTTTGTTAAGGTTCTCAACCTCAAAAAAAGGAAAAGTGGTCCTGCGGCTCTTTTCAAAATTATACAAAGGGAGGGCGAAAGCGTGGCACGGTTTGTAGATCGTTTTCAAAGGGAGATTCTGGAAATAGAGAATGTAGATCCAGACTATTACAAGGTCGCCTGATCAATGGCCTCCAGGAAGGCCCGTTAAAATTCAAAGCCACGAAAAGGCTCCGGCAACTTATCAAGCCCTAATCGCTCTCGCAAACAAATTCATTGAAGGGGAAGTGCTAACCCCACCTACATTTCTACTCTAACCTCTATGGCAGGTGGCGGCGGCTCAGGGAATTCCTCCACGACACGCCACGTTCCAAAACCTTCCTGCCATGATCATCAATCCTCACCTCAAAGGGGTAGAAATTTTTCGACATAAGAGGGGCCATTCCTCAATCATCAGCAGTTCCGAGAGCGAATGTTGCCCTTAAACACAGCTTCCTGTTCCGGTGGTCCCACAAGTCCTTCCTATTAGTCAGCACGATGAGCCTCATTTTATGAACATGACCTGGGAAGAAATCGCTGAGGTCCTACAGAGAAAAGATTTCAAAAAGGCAAAACCCCGGGGAGAAGCAAGACCCCCAAACTCAAAGAATTTCTGCGAATTTCACAAGGAGGAGGGACATCATACAGAGCACTGTCGGGCCCTTCACTATTTGGTAAGAAGACTGGTTTCAGAAGGGAGGAAAGATGTCGGACCTCTTCTGTAAAGAGACCCCGTCATTTCAAACACCTCAATAGGCAAAAGCTGTGGCTGAGGTATTCCAGGAATGTGAGGACAATCGCTGACATTGGCGGCCTAGGTAATGTACATTATCCGAATGATGTGTGGATGTTCATGATGAAGGAACCCTTGGGCGGCTCTTCTGCATACACGGAGGGGGAGGCCTCGAATCAAGCCGAAAGTCTTCCGTTTCCAGGTTATGTAAGCAGGAGGTGGCTATGACGTCTTCTTCAACACCGACTAGGGAACTCGTTACTTTTGGTCCAGATGATTTCTCCTCCGTCGCCAACCCATTCAACGATGCGCGGTTGTTGTTATCCAGGCCGTCATAGAAAATTTCACAGTAGACAAGATTCTGATAGATACAGGAGAAGCTCAGTGAATCTCTTGTTCAAAAAGATGTCGAGGCCCTAAAGACCGGGAAGGAATTCATTATCTTCTACCGAGGGGCCACTCTACAGCTTCTCCGGAGAGAGGAAGGAAACAGAAGGAAATGTTTCGCTGTTAGTGACCCTGGGGGGAA